>CM020215.1:162760510-163323010 GCA_009819775.1 Phoenicopterus ruber ruber
CTGGTGTAGAAGAGTTTCATCACTGTGTGCCTGGCTGTTTTCTTTTGTCCCTTCTGCCCATTTTGCTTGTGTCTCAGGATCACACTCTGTGTAGGCAAAATGATCAGAAATTTCACCTGCTGCAAGGGTACTTGGCATTGTCAGGCATCTATGAATTTTGACTACTTAGAAGGGATGTGTAGTGTGAGAGCTTTGGAGGGCGTGTAATTCTGTGTGAAGCTGTGGTAGGAAAAATGTAAATGTCAGACACCTGCCGCTACTTCTAGTTTTTGTTTTAATGGCTGCATGAGGTTTAACAAAGATAAATATGAAGTCCTGCACTTGGGCCAGAGTAATCCAAAGCAGCAGTTAGTTATAAAGAAGACAGAAGTCCTTCCTCTTCTATACCAAGTTTTGGGACATACCATACCAAACCAAAAAAAAACCATTTCTGTAATTTAGATGAGTATAATATTGGGAATGAAGTGAGTTTTATAAATTAGAAAAGTAATTAAATTATCTCTCTCCTTTTTTTTTTTTTTTTCCCCTTATCCAGCCTTAGGAAACTTAGTGCCATGCATTTATGCTCCTCGTTTTTGAAAGGCCCACTAACATCCATTTTTTAGGTGCCTACTGAAATTTTAATGAAAAATAACAACTAACAATTTAAAAAAAGGCTTTCTGGTTATTTCTTAGCATTAGTGGGATGTAGTTCACCACCCCCCTACCCCCACAATTCACTATATTCTTCACTTTATGTCTGAGTTTGAATATATGTATTTAGATACTTTATAACAAACATAAGTAATGATTACTTTTTTGTAAATCTACATACAAAAAAGCAATCAAAGCACTACAAAGTTCAGGTTACACCATTAGAATAAATTAAATTTACCAATTTCAAAAGCCATTTTTCAAGGTGAAGGACAGGTTTTGGACTTCCATAAAAATTCTTTCTGTGTTAGGCTCAGGCTTATCACAGCTGCATTTTTCCTTCATGGAGAGCCCTGCCTTTCATACATAGATATTAGGTGCCATTACATATTTCCATTCTGCTTTAGGTTGTGGAAATGTTTGTACATACTAAGGAATATGGTACCTTTTCAATGAATGATGAGTAACATGCACATCTGTTGGATTACAAGGAGCTGCAAGTTCTCGTTTATGTGGGGTTGCACTTAACAATGCCACAAACCAGTTAGCTTTGAGTTTCCTTACATTTAACTGTGTGAAAGTAACCACACTAAAGGAATAATATCACTTTCAATGTCATCCATTTTTTTCTCTCATTTGTTCAGTGACAGGCTCATAAGTGGAGTAATGTACGCAGCCTGAGTTGCTTGCTCTAAGTGGGCTTTTGTTTACACTTATTTTTTCAGCAAGTGGGAGCTAAATGGGGGAAAAAAATCTTTCTCAGCTTGCTTTTTTTTTTTTTTACCTATTTTTGGTGCTTTCCATTCCTCTGTTGGGTATTAAGGTAGATCTGGAACTCTGCTCTTCATGGGGTGAGTTGGAATAAACTGCTGCTGTTGCTCCTGTTACTTATCTTGCCACAGCCACTGTAGAATGAACAGTGTGGTGCCTCACAGCTCTCTGAAATAAAATGATAAGGCATACCTTACTCCCTAAACACTTCCTTCCTCTTGTATTTGTTTATTGTGGATTTTTTTTTGTCTTTGCAAAGCAAGGATATGCTGTCCCTTTCTGGGTTTTTTGTTTATTTTCCAAGGCCCTTTTGTTAGATGAGCTTATGTGTTTCTAGTCTGTCTTTCCCACCTCCCCCTAACAACTGCATCTATGCATTTTTGGAATTGTGAAAGATTTTAAGCTATTGAGAAGCTAGTTTCAAGTGGAGGTCTGAAGGACACGTGTAGGGTCTCCCTTTGATCTCCATTTGGAAGTAAATGGTTATGTAGGAGGAATATGCTGGGGGTAATTTTTCAAAAACTTAACAGCCATATTTCTGTATCTGTGTATTTTCACTTTCTGTGGCAGACACTGAGAATGTGTTCAGGTAGGGACACTGTAGGTTGTTTGGAGGGGGATTATCAACTATTTCCATTTGTATTTATATTAAGCATTGAAAATGTGTTAAAGAGCACTCATAAAAAAGTATGCTGTCAATATTTTTACCAACACTCAGCTAAAGGAAAAAATTATGTGGAAGAGATTTGGTGTCTGTTGTGCAGAATTACTTAAAGTTTTATATATTTATATATCTGTATGTGTGTGTTTATGTTGACATATACCTAAATAAGTTAGTAGTACTTCTTATTTTTAAGCATTTTCATGAAATACTTGGAATCCAACCTGGAGAAGCACGTTTATTTCTAAATGGCCTTCATATTGACCTGGATTTTCATGATCCATTTAGGTAAGAGTATATTTTATTTGAAAATTGTAGAATTACAAATAATACTGGAGGAGTTGTGTTCATGGTGATAATCAGTCTTGTCTGTTGTGTTTTGGGGGCCGGGAAGTGCTCCAATAAAGGGAATACTGGTTTACAGTTGTTTTACTTTGAATATGAACACTGTATAAGTAGTTGAAAACAGTATTTTCTCTTGGAATATGTTTTATAAATTGCTTACAATTTTAGGACTCACCATGTAAAATTAATTTGGAAATGGAAGGAATCCAAGAGGTATTTATAAAAAGGTGGGAAAAGCACTTAAAAATGTAAGTTAAGTGCTTTCACATCCCAATTTCTTAAAAATTGCAAAAGATTTGCAGGCATTAAATTTAGATTTGCAACACCTTGGGTTATTTTTGGCATGCTTGTGAGTCTGCGCCTGGCCACCTTTTATAATAAGTTCTGTTAACGCAGAACTAACCTGCTTTTGGTATAAGAAATCTTTTTGCAGTTTGTGTAATTATAGTATAATTATTTTGGGTGTGACTTGCCTCTTTTATGCAAGCACTCATAAACTGTAAACATTTTCCCTTGCATTCTTCTGTATGTTGTCAACAGCAGGACAGACATGACTACCTCAAAAACATCTTTGATGGCCTGCAAACTGTTAGTAAACCTACTGATGCTAAAGCTGAGGTTTTATCATTTTCCTATGATTTGCCAGAGTCTACATTTTTTTTAACTCAAAATGTCGTCTTTTGTCCTTCATGGAGATTCTTAAGCTTTCTTGGGTTTAGCATTTATACTTGCAATTTTTACTTAATTTTTTTCTCAGCCAGAGTTTTGAGGTGGAGCCACTTGCATCTTTTTTGATAATGATGTAAATATTAATAGCACAGCTAGTACTAGGTTTAATTTCAATATAATTTAGAAGAAACTTTTCAAAATAGAGAAAACTCAAAATGAAGCAAGATAGAAATAAAGGCATATGGAAAATCTTGCCTTCTGTGTTCTAGCAGGTGAGTGCTTCAGGTTTGTTTCCATTCTCATACTGAATTTTCAGATTGCAACAAATGTTACAGAGTCCTGTTGGGTCTTCTGGGAAAGAGTTTTCTTTTAGAGGAGTAGCTATGTGTTTCCTCCATGCTGTTTTCAGGGTTCTGCTGTGATGCAGATTTAGGGCTTGTCTGTGTCTCCATCACTTGATGGCTGCTTCTCTACACACTTGCAAAGCTTCCTATTATTTGTATAATGTGTTATAATTCTATTTTGAAGTAATCTGAAGATGTATAAGTGTAGTGTTATTAACTGATTTTGTTTTAAACATTTGACTGCAGAAGAATATAAAAAATATTTTTAATACTAAAAATAATCCTTGTGTTAAGTCCTTGAAATATTTTTTCTTTTTATGAGTTCAATATAGACATTATGCATTTTTTCTTCCTGAAAAAGTATCTTAGAGATTCTTAAACTGGAAGGAAAAGTGATGCATGGCCTTCATGAACTTGGAATCAAAGAGGAGATCCTGAGTAAATTTATGAGGTTGCATATACATCCTACAGATGACAGTTATGCGCTAGATATTCGTCACTCTTCAATAATAGTGAGTAATTAAACAATTATTTATTTGAATGTTACATATTTGATGCTATGTGTAAGACAGACTGTCTTTTTTGTAGTGTAATTAAAATACTAGGCATAAAACCATATATCAATAAGCAGTGTAAAATATTTTGGAGGGTGATATCTCTTCCATATATTTTAGGAGTAATTTTCTCTAGCCTATACCTTATTAAAATTTTAAGATTTAGGATATTTAAAAGAAAAGAGTGGTTGCACACTCATAGCTATAGAATTTGACTTTACAGCAATTAATCTAGCTATGTAATATCCTTGTATTATGCAAGACTGCTAAATGTACTTTGAAGGTATGATAATTGAATTGTGGAGAACTTAAGTATTTTGTTTCTAATTGTCCAACAACTTTTCTTTTCTTTTTTTTCTCCTTCTTTATCAAAGTTTATGCAGTTTTCATTACAAAGGTTATATGCCAGTGAAAAAGGCACTAAGATACTAATTTTCTTCACCTGAAAGAACCATATTTCACTCTTCTCTTTGTGAAGTATAGACAGGCTTGCACCGAAAACAGTAGAAGAATGAATTGGCTGTATATTAATTACTTAGTTATTTTTATATATATGAAGTACTGCTGCAGGTTATGGATAAATACTATATTTGTTTTACAAGGTGGTTATGCTGTGTTACATACATATCTGTACGATTTGTTGTTATGATCTGTGTATTGTGAAAGTAGTTTGTACACTTCAAAAAATGCTTTTATTCACATCCTGATACAGAGTACGAAGGGTATTTTTTTCTTTTCCATCTATTATTACTTATGTACTGTAAATAAAAAAACCCGAACAGTTTGATTGAAAAGGAAAAAAACCCTAATTTTAGAAGTTATTTTCTGTTACTCTTTCAAAAAGAAGATAAAACACTTTACTCTTTCCAGGCTTTCCATGTGTTTTAAAATAGCTTTATTTATACATACATATTTTACTCAGTGGTTAATACGTGTGTTTAAAATGGCTGGCTTTTTTGTTTTAGTGGGTTAATAATATAGAACAAGATCACAGCTATAGCACGTGGCCTGCAAGCTATCAGGAACTGCTAAAGCCTGCATTTCCCGGAGTTATACAGCAGATTAGACGAAATTTATATAATTTGGTAAGTTTGGAGAACTTAGGTTTTTTGCATAGCTTATGTATTGATATGTAGACAGACAATTCATTGAAAAATACATATGCTGTATTCATTGTTAACATAGGTCAGAATTTCATGTTTTCTATGTGGGTCTGCTAATAGTACTGAAAATCTTTTTGTTTAGTGAGCCATATGTAATTATTAGTCTGATTTCCAGAACTGATGTTTCCATCTTTTATTCATTGACTGTAACAGATCTATTTTTGGTGAAGTGGTTTATTTCTATGAAACGTTCCCAGAAGTATAAATAATGTTAAATTTTACATTCTACAAAAAAGACTTTCTTGGTAACCTGGACTTTGTTTCTAATCAGGATGTAAATGCGTATATATCACTACATTTTTCTGTATATTTGGCCATGTAACAAAAGGATAATAATAGACAAAGACAGTGGACATATCCAGGACTATGTCATCAAATCAAATTCTTCAAAATGTGTAGGAGTGAGGGGACATAGGTGAAGTTGACATGGAGACCCTAAAACTGGAGTTCATGAGCCTGTTGATCATAACAGCTGAGTATTCTTTGTAACAAGAAGAAACTATTTTTACAACTGATTGATTTGTCAGGACAGTTAACTTATGAATGTCAAACTCACTCAATTGAGATATTCTTTATTTTAGATGCTGCCGTAAAAAGCAGTATTTTAATTCCCATGCATTTCTTGGTTTTCAGGCTTTGTAAACAAGCTGTTCATCTTCTCTGTTTATACTAGGCAACTGGCTATATTATAAAGTAGCCTCTTGATTTATTGAAATACTTCATACAGTCACCATTACAACTGGTGAAGTAGTACCATTGCTAAGATTCAGAGACAAAAGATGAAGATGGAAATTTTGCACCAGCAAGCCACCAACGTTTAGAGTAAAGAAGGAATGCATACCCTATTTTAAGACTATTTTAGAAGACGCTGCCAGTTTCATAGAAGATTCACCACTGGCTTAGGTTTCCTTTTCAAGCAATGAGATTGCTTTCATGTGTCACTGAAGACTGCCGGTTGGAGATGTGAAATAACGAAAGGTCTGCTTCCACTGCCTTGATACATATTTTAGGAGATGAAAGGAATACATAGGATTAGCACTGAAGAATACAGGAAGGAAGTTATTCCAGCCCCATAAGGAAAAATATCTATAGCTTTTTGAGTAAACCAGAAAACAGATCATGAGATGCTCCCATATGTTGAATAAAGTACCACTGATCTTATTTGTAATTTTTGATGAATGCTAGCATCCAGTGAGTACTTACCTGGGAAGAATGTGAAATATAATTTGCTTAAAAACAGCATGCAATGAATATTAATCCGAGGAATGGAGTGAAGCTCTGATGGCGCAGCTATAGGTTCAGCTCCCTTGTACAGTATTGCAATACTTTGACCTGCACAACAGCACAAACTTTTTTCCCAGGTGGCGTTTTCTGTGTTCATGGCAAAGAAGAGTTTCTACTCACTGAATGAACAAATACTCAGTATTTCATTTTATCCTCCCCATATAATTCATGGCTTTCTGCCTCCTCTATTATACAATACTGGACTTGGGCACAGTTTTGTTGGGAGCTTTTCTGTTCCTTTCCATGCTACATATAGATAATTCACCACTATCAATGAATTTTCTTCATCGTGCACTACTGAGAGAAGGCAATGATAACTGTCCTTGTTTTAGAGTTGATGAACTGAGGTACAGAAAGATGGAAGTTATAAAGCATACTAATTATGAATGTGTTGTGGCCAGTTTTTCCTCTGTATGTAGCATTCTGTATCACTTAGTAACTTAAGGAAACAGTTATCGCTGATTTAAATTGAAATTTAAATTACAAAAGGTGATTGTATGAATCATAGAATGGTTTGGGCTGGAAGGGACTTTCAAAGATCATATAGTCCAACACCCTAGCCATGGGCAGGGACATCTTTGACTAGATCAGGTTGCTCAAAGTCCTGTCCAACCTGACCTTGAACACTTCCAATGATGGGGCATCTACAAGTTCTCTGGGCAACCTGTTCCTCTGTGACACCTGTTGTGTCTCACCACCCTCATTTCTTCATATCCAATCTAAATCTACCCTCTTTTAGTTTAAAACTGTCACCCCTTGTTCTGTCACTACAGTGTCGCTATTGTGTCACTACTACTGGAAGTGTGGAGAGTAGACTCTCCATCTTTCTTATAAGTCCCCCTTTAAGTATTGAAAGGCCGCAACGAGGTCTCCCTGGAGCCTTCTCTTCTCCAGGCTGAATAAACCCAACACTCTCAGCCTGTCTTTGTAGGAGAGGTGTTCCAGCCCTCTGATCATTTTTGTGGCCCTCCTCTAGATCCGCTCCAACAGGTCCATGTCTTTCCTGTGCTGAGGGCCCCAGAGCTGGACGCAGGACTCCAGGTGGGGTCTCACCAGAGCAGAGCAGAGGGGCAGAATCACCTCCCTCGACCTGCTGGCCACGCTTCTTTTGATGCAGCCCAGGATTCAGCTGGCTTTCTGGGCTGCGAGTGCACATTGCTGGCTCACGTCCAGCTTTTCATCCACCAGTACCCCCAAGTCCTTCTTGGCAGTCCTGCTCTCAATCCCTCCATCCCCCAGCCTGTATTGATACCGGGGGTTATGCCGACCCAGGTCCAGGACCCTGCATTGGGCCTTGTTGAACCTCATGAGGTTCACCCAGGCCCACTTCTTGAGCTTGTCCAGGTCCCTCTGGATGGCATCCCTGCCCTCAGGCGTGCCCACCGCACCACTCAGCTTGGTGTTGCCTGCAAATTTGCTGAGCATGCACTTGATCCCACTGTAGTACTGGTCCCAGTATGGACCCCTGAGGGACACCACTTGTTACCCATCTCCATCTGGACATTGAGCTGTTGACCACGATGCTCTGGATGCGACCACCCAGCCAATTTCTCATCCACTGAACAGTCCACCCATCAAGTCTGTATCTCTTTAATTTAGAGAGAAGGATGGTGTGGGGGACTGTGTCAAAAGCCTTACAGAAGTCCAGATAGATGACATCCGTAGCTCTTCCCTTGTCCACTGATGTAGTCACTCCAAGTGACAGGAGGTTCAGCATATAAAAAGACAACCAAAATACAAGCAATATGTAATAAAAAATGTGTGTTTATAATGAAGCATAAGAAGTGTGTAATATGAAGTAGATTGCATTATGTATTCAAAGTTAAATATTGGCATAGATGTATATAACAGCTATATTATAGAAACCTACAACATATCATTTATGTTGAGGGGGGAGGGAGTGTTCAAAATTTTTAAAATTATTCTGCTGCATTTCAGCTACTCTAGCAAAATTATGATAAACTATAAGGGGAGTTGCAGTTCCAAGCTGAATAAATAAGGTACTAATGTCATAATTAAATCTGCATAAGGATAATGTACCTATGCAGACAGATCCCAGTTTTAGATTCTGTGCATGCCTGAAAAATCTGGTTTTACACTTCAAGCTACAATAAGTGAAAGAGTGAATACAAAGATACGTGAGACAGGAAGGAAGAATTCTTTCCCAATGCTCCATTTTTTAATTAAAGTTTTAAGTCAATATATTCTACTTATTTATTTTAGTTTGGTTTTCACAACAGAAGAGAGTTAGTTGAAAGAAGTAATAGAAAAATCAGTGTTAGATCCTTTTTAATTAAATATGTTCATTAATAAAAACAAAGCATTGGCACAGAGTCTTTCAAAGGAGAGTAATGATATCACTTCGTTTGAAGTTCAATAAATGGTTAAATCCTGTTTTCAGTATTTGGTCCAAATTCATTAAATCTGAAGTTATTTTCATTTATACTCTTAATATTTTCTTACAATGAATGCTCTAGGAAATTGAAAACAGTTGGGATGCACAGCACCTTTGGAGATTTCTGTTCTTCTCTTAGATTTTATGTCTGAAAAAAAATAAAAGCAGACATCAAGAATAAATATTGGCTGTATAATATGTTTTCTATTCTTAGGTACTTTTTGTTGATCCTGTCCAAGAAGATACTGGTGATTATATGAAACTGGCAGAATTATTTTATCATCATAATGTACCACTTAGGTAAGGAAAACTGTCAGTCTTGAAGAAAAGTCTTAAAAGAAGGTTGCTTTCCTTTTTCCTTCTTCATCTTCTGTTCTGCTAGGCAAGGATGTGAATTCAAATGAAGTCCAATGCAACAACATTCTAATAAGACACATTGGTTACCCACTTGTGTTAAGCTTACTCGGGTATTAAGTATTCTTAAGCAAGTAAGTCGCAAGGGATAACATACCTGAGTGTGTAGAAAATGAAATGCAAAAGTCTAATAAAAAATTATATCTTCTCAAATAGTCCTACTGGATGCCCATGTGAAGTTGCATTCTAAGCAAAATATTCTGTAAAGTAAAACATGATTTGAGGGCATTTTTTAATTTAGTTCTTTCAATTGAGGTTGCTTTACCTAATTTTGTTTTTATATAAATACTTAAAGACTAAAGCAAGATTATCCTCACTAAGTTTTGAATTTCTAAAAATCAGTTGTCTGAGTCTGAACTAGTTGTAATTTGAGAGAAAGAGACACTTCTGAGGAAGAATCTGGTTGATCTGAGACGCCTACTTTAAGAAAAAATTAATTGCTCTCAGAAGTGCCTGTTTCTTTCCACAGCTTATAAAAGAAGAGAAGGGTGTCCAAACTAGATCCAAGGTTCAGCAAGATGAATTCCATGTTAAATATTTAAAATCTTCCTGTGAAATGGCTTTTTGTTTCCTCAATAAGTTACAGGTTTTTCATTTTCATTTAAAATTTACTAGTTCTAATCACTGTTTTGTTTTTCTTTGTTTTTTTATCATTCAATGACAAAAAAGTAATGGCGGACAGGTATTTAGTTATCATCTGTGCATTTTGTCACTGTTGTCACTACCTGGGAGACAATACTGCTTCAGTCCTGAAGGAGAATATAGCCTAGAACCTAATTTGCCTTTTCTGATACATAACAGCATAAGAGCAGCCAAACTGGGTCAGACTAAAGGTCCATTTAGGTCAGTCTGTCTGCAACAAGGCACAAGATACTGCCTAGGTACAATAAAAAGAAGAGGGCAACCAGGTACTGTGCTTGAGTATTTTCCTGGCCTTCACGCATTTGGAGATCAAAGAATTCCAGACCTGGATATAATTTATAAATCTTTAGCAACGCTCAATGGGTTTCTCTTCCATAAACTTTTCTGTTTTCCCCTTGAATTCATGTAAAGTTTTAGCACCCACAGTATCCTTTTCCAGGTGTTTTCACAGTTGAACTATGTGGTGTATGAAGAACTGCTTCGTTTGTTTTGAGCCAGACTTTCAATAGCTTCATTTACTGTCTCTGTAGCTTTTATAATTGGAAGAGAGACTAAGCGGTCTCTCCTGCTGTCTAGATGCCAGTCATCATTTTATAAAGCTCTACCATATTCGACCACAGTCATTTCTTTCCCTAGGTTACTAGTTATTCCTTGCCTGGAGGCTGTTCCAAAGGTTGTTTTGTTGTCTGAGTTGTCCTTCTGTGAACTTTCTTAGTTTTAATGTAACTTCTCTGAGATGAGAGCAACAGCCATGTACACAGTATTCAAGATATGGACAAACCACGGGGTCTAGACTGTTGTATAATATTTTGCTTTGCCAACTGTTCCTGTAGTACCCAGATGACACAAGACTTCAGGAAAAGTTATTTACAATAATGAGAGATGTATTAAGTGGGAGAAGCAGTTAATTGTAGAACATGTTGCAACTTTATGCATTAATTATTATTTATATCTTTTTAGAAAACTTGCTGTATTTCTTACTTCCTTCTGTTCTTTGATCTTATGCACACCTGATTATGTCCTGAACATCTGTTTAAACAATTTTATACTGATATGATAGATTTTGTTTTAATTGTTTTAAAATATCTGATGTGCAGTGGCTATCCAAATGAAAAGCTGACTTCCTAAATCAGCTCATTGAATTATCGCTTGTAAATATGAAGGTCATCTGAAACATGAGCTCAGCATTGCAGACTGTCATATTGTAGTAGCTCCCATGTATCATGAGATCAGTAGGTCTCTCATGTTCTTGTATCAGCTATGATGGAGCTATACGCTTTGTGGAAATATTTGCAAGATGCGCAGTATTTTTGTATAGCAGAAGCCAGCTTTGAGTCTTTGTGGTACTCCTTTAGAAAAACTGTGATTCCCGTGTTCTATCTTACAATTTGCCTCTCTTTGATAGTTGGCCTGATTTTCAAGCTTTCAACCAACTGCTGCATATAGAACATTATCCAGTGCTGTCATATGTGTAGTCGGGAACAGGCAGCAGCTTGTACAGCTGTATTTCATAGATGACTGCAATTGTGTAAGCCAGTTAGCACATTATTAAGTGGTTTTGGTTGCAGTTTGGCAGCCAGAGGCATCCCGACCTGTAGTTTTGCTAAAAAGTAAATGTAGAGGAGAACCAAGCGGAATAGCTGATTCTGTAGGGATTTTTCATGGAGCAGCTTTTTTGTGCACTGCTGGTTTTGTCTTGGGGGAAGTGACAGCCAATGGTACAGGATTTTGCTGCAGACACAGTATGAATAACATTAGCTGCAGACATTCAGGATGATTCAAGGATGTGTTCTGGAAAACTGTGAAGTTGATCCCTGAACTGCTGCAACAGCAAAGTATTCACATAAAATCTCCATTTCTGATGTCTGAGTTTGGCCACCTTGTTCCCATTCCTCTCTCCCATTATACAAGCAGGCTTAATCTTGAAGTGCAGGGGTTGAGGGAAGCGTATCTATTCTTCTAAGAAAATGTATTGGTACCAGAGAGTGGAAGGCTTGGAAATCCTTAGAAGGGTTCTGATGGCTTTGCACTCACAAAATTCCAGGTGACTGGAAGAATCCACCTTCCTAGTCTTCATCTCTTAATGCAGGCAGCTGTGTTCATGAATAGGTATATATTTCTCCTCTTGGGAACCTGTATGTTCTAGCTGTGGATGTACACATGCTCTGTCACTTGAGATTCAATGGAAGGCTCTTTCTTGTCCTTTTCCTATACCAGCTAAGATGTGGAACTGACTGTAATGATCAGAAGTCCTTTCCAGTAGCGTAGGAGAGACCAGAAGGATCCTTATGTGTTCTCAGCAGGGAGAATAACTTCAAATATCTTCAGTTTTAACTCTCCTGGGTCTTCAGTCTGTGAAGGACTTTGTGCTTTAGTCATTGTGCCACTATTTGCAGTCTGTTTGACCAGATTGTCTCATTGCTCAAAGCCTTTGTTCCCTGGAGAAACAGGATCTTCACATCAATATCTTGGACTTTGGGGCTTTCTGGAGCATGTGCCAAACCTTTCAGTGACATCTTCATGAGTTATGTGTGCAAATCATAATGCTCAATTTAATCAAAATGTTTTGTATAGACAAAAAAGTGACTGTTAGATTTGAATTTCCCCTGCTATTGTAGAACATCAAATCTCTGTTACGCTTTATGCTGTAAAGATAGCATGGCCTGGTCAATCCAGGTTTTTTTCATGAGTACAGTCACAAAATACCACCTCCACTAGTTTTCTGGGCCTTTTTTCCTCTCAAGCCTAATATTTCTAGGGCTTTTTTCATTTAATGGAAATGTAGGGACTTGTAGTAGATGTGTTAAAATTGGTGTGAATGGAAAATAAATGGCAGTGTGAGGGTGGGGAAGCCTCAGAAGGTAAAAAAGGTGAGAGAAGGGCTAGTAAGAATGGCATGTATTGATGACAGGACATCAAGACCCCAGCATGTCTACATGCAGCTACTCAAGACACCCATTTCAGGAAAAATAAAAGACAGACAATGCCCAGACTACAACAAAGACTCAAGCCATTAAGAGATGATGGCAGGAATGTAAAGAATGTCATAACCTTCAGACAAGTAAGGAGAGAAAGGGCTGTGAGTAAATTGTAATGACTCACAGAAATCTTAATTACTATCAGCTTTCAATGGTAGAAAAGGCATATCCAAAAATCAGTACGTAGTTGGTAACCTAAGCATAATCTAGGAGATCTGATGAAGACTGCATAGCTGGTATCCTCAGTGTCACCACAGACAGTCCTGGCAACACCACCTAGGTACAGGTGTTTTCATCCCTACATGCTGGACAGATCACGTGAATGCAAACATCTTGTTCTTCTATGTCGGTATTAGAATGTGTGTGAAACTGATATTGTTTTAAAATGTATGATCTCTTTTTGTTTGTTTGTAGAATTGGATTTGTTTTCATTTTAAGCACAAAAGAAGAAATTGATGGAAATGAAGATGCTGGAATAGCTCTTTGGAGAACTTTTAATTACATTGCAGAGGAATCTGACACCTCTCAAGCCTTTACCTCGATAATTAATGTTAGTTCTTTCACAAGAAATCACCTTTTTTTTTTTTACTTATTACTTTTCTATATAGTTAGGATTTTGCTACCTTGTGACAACATGATACATTCGCATTTACCTTACATGGAAGTAAATTATTAAAAACACGTATAGCATTAACATGCTATAGAATGATTTGCAGAAATACTTTCCTCCTCCGGAAACCAACTTGCTCTTGTCATTTTACCTATCTACAGGCTTTCTTCAAGAATGTAAAAAGGTAGATTCATACCTTACAGCTTTTAGTATTTCTTGTGAAAAATGATTCTGTATTATTTGTGTTAACGTGATGTGTCTAACTTTGTGTTCTGTATCTCTTGGAGTACAGACATTTAATATTACTTTGGCAATCCTATAAGCTTTGAAAAACCCTTGGTTATTCTCTAGTGTAGAAAGTGAAACAGTAAGACAAGTTCTTTTTTGGTCATGCTTGAGCTGTTCATGGGTGTAGAAAACATAGAAATATTCCAGGCTTGCAGCTTAATGAATGAGACAGGTTTTCTGTGTGAGAGAATGCAGGTTCATGTAAAGACAGGAATTTCAGAGGTGAGAGATGAATGGAGGGAAATAAAGTGAGCAGTCTATGTGAAGACTCTGCAGGCAAAATTATATCAGGGAATATGGTACTAATACATAACATTTTTTCTTACGTTTGTGTTTAGTGCCTAGAAACTAATGTCATGGACAAGCTCAGAGAGTTTAAGATGAAAGGAATTGAAGTAACTAGGAGTACCTTGGAAGAGAAATAGAAATCCATAAGTGTTAGGAGCTGACACGCGTGTGTGACTATTATCCAGGACCAGATCACAAAATATCAATTTACAGTGTGCTTTTGAAAATGTTGTGTTCCTCTACTTACTTTGTTTCATAATATAAAAAGGAGGGGATGATAAATATAATTAAAAGACAACAAAAATAGAATCAATAAAATATACAGGTTTGAGATACTCAGAGCTGTAGAGATAAATGTATTGTTCCTCATTTGAAAAGAAATGGATTGAATAATTTTCACTTCAAATTTCTTTTGTATTTTTGATGAAAGTAATAAAATTTTATGCTATGAAATAAAGTAGCATTGGTAAGGAAAAAATATCTCTGTAGGAAAAAATATCACTGACTAATTCAGGCTTGGATTCATCCCATATAGATTCAGGTAACTACCCATGGTTAGGTAGTTTATAGTAAGAATTTAGATTCCTTCTCTAATCAGTGGAGAGAAATAACCTTTCACATTCAGCTCACGTAAGCATATTTCCTTTGCCACTTCAGATTTAGACTACAGGTATCATAATAGATTAATCAGAACAGTGCTCTGATGAAAAATGGTGCATATGTGCGATGGTGATAATTACTAAAGCAATATAAAAGCTGCAATATAGCAATAAAAGCAATATAAAAGTATACTGATATAAAATTTACTAGAGCACTATAAAAAGATATTTACTTTATTATTTACTTTTATTAATTTTATCAAATTATGATTGACAATTCATTACATTTTTTTATTTCTTTCTGTTATAATTTTTACAGATGTACCATGAAGTGAAAGATGGAAATGTTCTAACAGTAAATCATGTGAAAGATGTTCTTAGAAGCGAATACCCACATGCTGATGTTGAGAGTATACTAGGTGTTCATTCTGAATACGATGAAGGGAGGAAGGTATGTTGAGAGCAAAGTGGTAAGAAATATTACAGTACATAATTTATTGCATTTGCTGAGCTGAAAGATTGCTAAATGTTAAAGCAAGTAGATACAGTATCTTTGAGTCAAAGTTTTCTTCAGCCACCATTCGGTCATTAGTGGAAACGTCAAAAGGGTTTCTGCGTTACTACTCTCACTATTAAAACTTACTATTGCCTGCTGCATTCAGGAGCACAAGATTTTTTTCTAGTAAGCATGTCAAGGAGTCTCTCTCGCACTGCAGAAATTGCTTACCTGTGTCTTCTGGGTGAGGAGCTGAAGCTGATCTTCTAGACAAATCATTATTTCCTTTAATTGTGCTTTCTGGTTATAATTTCCTTTGGGAAAGACAGCTATGGATTTTGTTTTAAAGGCTTTAGAGAAGACACTTTCATCTATAATTGATTATGTAGCCAATTTTCTGCTAAAATATGTATAAAAATACCATTTTGCTTCATGTGTCTTCAGCCATGCCCTCTATACAGTCTTGTGTTTCTGACACATACCATCCATTTTATTTATTTCCTTTTAATTTGTTATATAATGTATATTATGTTCCTTTAAAAAGGTGCATCTGAGCAGCCAGAAAAAAAGGTGCTGTTTGCCGTACTGCTGCTTGTTCCTCACTGAGTTGCATGGAGGCTTTGTATAGAAGGGTGGTTTGAATCTGCCCTGGAAACAGCTGGATACGCTTAGGGGAGGAAAGCTTCCCATAGAGAATATTAAAGGAAGAAAAATAGACAGCCAGCCACCAGGAGGAAGCCCCTTGTTCAAGCAGGGGCAATGAGACTGCAGTGAAGATCAGGGAGGAGACAGTGGGATGACAGAAAGATGGACACATAGATACTGCCATAGAGTTTGTAGCCATCCAGAAAGTGACACTGAAAGAAAACATGAAAGGATGCAGAATAGGAAGGGGGAATTACTTACAATACGTTTTTATTTCTGTTTGTCTCACTGAATTTCTCTATTTGAGGAAAAATTAGCTTGTTTGGCTTTCTTATCAAATAAGGCTTGACTTCTGAACATAAAAGCCTTTTGAGGTTTTTTTGGGGTGCTGTCTTTGGGGAAAAGGTCTAGGTCGATCCACCTCAAACTATGACTGTCTTAAGGTCCTTCTCCAATGTTATTTACTTACTATTTTTTGCTAAGAATGTTAAGCAAAATAATGTTTCTCAAGGTGATAAAGCAAAATAATATTTCTCAAGATGATAAAGCAAAAGTTTAAAACACCATATATAGATCTATGGTTTCTTTTGTCATTCTATTTGAGAAATGAGTCCCATGCGTCCCATTTGGTTTCCAAACATTTACTGTTTTGTCCCTGCTACTCATGAGAAGGTGTGACAGTGAATAGTGCTTGGAGATTAGAGTTCATTGTCTTTTGATATTAGTTTTATTTTTTGCTACAGTCAGACACAGTCTATTTAATCCTGTGATATTTCTGATATGATCAGGCAGGAGCAACCTTTTATAAAAAGACTGGCCTGGGTCCATTGCCTCAAGCTCTGTTTAATGGCGTGCCCTTTAACAGAGAAGAGATGGATGCTGCAGAGTTAGAGACAGTTATTCTTCAGAGGATTATTGATGCCACCGGGTTCTTCCAGAGGGCAGTGTTCATGGTATGTTTAACGTTTCTGAATGAATGCAAGATGAAATATTTGGCAGTGAATTGTTTGAGTCATGTTTATATATTAATTTTTTTTTATAATGAGATGGCTTGAAATTAATAATACCACAACTGAAATTACATTGTTACATTAATTTGCAGTCACAGTTTTGAAACAGTATATTTAGATTATACAAGATTGAAAGATCAACTAAGCATATAGTAATTATATGGAATTTTTCAACTAGAAACTGAGAATGTACTGCAGTTGTTCATTGAAAAATATGTATCTGATTTTTTTGAAATACTATCTGGTTTTGATATTTATACGTTTTTTACTTGACATTGTCCATAACTTGGTGTGTATAGAAGCTTTAAGCTCAGTACAAATACTTGGTCTTTGTTTGTCTTGAAACTATGGAAGTACAGATTTAATTTTTTTCTCTTACTACAGGGTTTGTTAAATGATCATATAAATGCAATGGATTTTCTTATGGATCAGCACAATGTAGTTTCCCGTATAAACCCCACTATTCTTGGAGCAGAAAGAAGATACATACATTTCAGATCCACATCTGGTAACTACTTTTCTGGGATTGGTTGTTGTTATTATTTTCTTTTTTTTAAGTCTAATATGTTATGGTTTACATTTTGCAGTTCCATTTGATGTGGAAGACTTCTCTACTTTCTCCTTTTTGGACTCACAAGATAAAAGTGCTGTAATTTCAGATAACATGAAGTATTTAACAAAAAAAGGTATATTCATTTTCTATATGGGTTATGTATATATGGGTATTACAAATTGAAGAAATTTACCAGTAAACTATCCCAAGTAAATATCCCAAGAATCCCATGTAAATAAATAAATTTCCCAATAACCCAGTATCTTCTTTTAGGAGCCAGATCATATGCTAATATTATAAACATAAATTATAATTAACAGGATAGTTATTTTAGATTTTGTAGTTTTGAAATGGGATGGATGTTGTGGCTAGTTGTTTTAAGTTAAAAAGCTTTGCAGGGCTTTTGCAGCTTTGAAAACAGACTCATTTTTCATATTAATATGGTTTTACTTGAGGATATTAAAGAGTATATTCAGTTTTCAAGTGACTCAGTTGCAGCATTATCAAGTGAAGAATGTATAGTCTTTGCAATATCTATATCAAAATTAGGCATTTCTACAATTTAAGGAATAATTGATTTTATTTCTTATTTAGTAGCATTCAGTATCTCTCTATTTTTCCTCTAGCTAGATTGTTTAAATTTGATATCTGAAGCTTTGTCTTTCTGTAGAAAATAAAAATATATATATATATATATTCTGATAGATTATCACTCATTTATTCATTTTATCTTGCTAACACTCACACTTTTTTGTACATTTAAAATATTTTTTGATGTAAAATACTCTTATTGCAGGCGCAAGTACTTTACCTTGGAGTTAGAAGAAATTACAGTTGCAACAGTGGGGGCATAATACAGCATGGAATTTTGCAATAGTCTATACCTTGTTAACTTCTAGGAGTAGCGAGTCCATCAAGGGACAGAATAATCCTGTTAACAAAGTGCTATTCTTTCAGTAACTTTTATGCAGTATTAACATAGTTTTTACTTATTCCATTGTCAGAAAGAAATGCCATATACTTACCTTTCTTTAGAATAAAATTACTTGACTCTATTTGATTCTCTGTCTACAACCACAGGGACATCCCAGCTAGTTGTCAAATGATGACGGGCTTTCAATTTGTAGGCTCATTTCTAAGATTCAGATCTCTTGTGTAAAACCCATAACCTTTAAGCTGGAATCTACATTTCAAATCTCTGTCCCCAGTGTATTTCTCTAGACTGCAGCAACACTTAATAACAACCTCTTCCTAGAATCTCACCAGAACCTTGTAAAATTCCTGTCTATACATACTACCTTTTAGGGGATATATGATAGACCTGAGTAAACTGATACTCTTCTACAGATAATTATGCAGAATTTTTCATGTACTGTTGCGCTTCTATGAAGAATATAGACCAGGAGAAAGTGAAATTTTCTGCGTATACACCTCTACAGTAGTTTACATTCTTTGGACTGTATTTGGTATATTCTCATTTTTGTCCAGAAATGGAAAGTTTTGTCCTGCCTTTGGTTGAAGGATTCTCACTTTGCTGTTGGGGAGAGTGAATGGCCTAACTCATGCATGCTTGTAACTACTTAATTCTTTTCATTTCTGGCCATATGACCAGCCTCCATCAAATGTTCACAAGAAACCTCTGATAAAGCAGGTCTTGTTAATTGGAGCTAGCTTATTTCTTAGGGCCATCTTGTTTCAGTGGTACAACAATAGATTGGCTATTTTAGTGACTCTCTCATATTAACATGATAAATTACCTCTGAAGAATTTTATTTCAATTCAGAGGGCAAAAGATTCTAATGTGGCAAAGATTAGTCTTACAGTTGAAGTCAGCAGTCAAACATACACAAAAACTTCAAAATCTCAGACAGAATTAATTCATTATTCATTACTTATGAGAAGATTCTCCAGAATGGAAAGCAGGATTATCTTTAATTTTCAGATGAAGATGCATTATATGCTGTTACTATCTGGATTATTGCTGATTTTGATAAGCCAGCTGGGAGACGACTGCTTTCTAATGCCTTGAAACACCTGGTGAGTTTCTAGCAGTTTTTATTAAAATAATTATGATGAATATGTTCTTAACAACACTGTGCACATTCAAAAATTATACTCTTAAATAAAAGTGTAAGAATATTTTTTTGTGGGGGTCAGATGCAGACTTACGAGACTGTGCTTTCATTTTGCTCTACTGTCCTGCAGCACTGGCATCTTACAGGCCTGTAAATGATCATTTGGTTCATGGACTTCTGATGCAGGAGGCAAACTATGACACTGTCTGTTAAAAGGGTGAATTTCTTCCCAGTTACAGACCTTCTTCCATGAGGTAACCTAGCATGTTACCTCGGCCAGGGAAGTTAGGATAATGCCTGTTGATGTGAACCATTATGCAGTGTTCTCCTGTATCGTATGGCATAACTGTGGCCATGAAGTGACGTTTTTTCCACGTACTGTTTGTATGCTTCTGAGACAGATGGTTTTTTTGTATTTTAATACGCTAGGAGGATCGCCCACATTTATGATTTTGCTTATTTTTAAGTTCTTCAGTATTAATAATAGGATTTAAAGTATACGAGTAAATGTCGTGAATATAAATGACAAAAAACCCCTCAATTCTGGGGAGGTTAGAAGAGTAATTAATTAGACTGAAATTGGGAAAACATCTAGATTTGCTAATCAGGAATGAAACAGGAACCACCCTAAGGGAATTATAAAATTGGTATGTTGCAGGGAGTGTGTGATACCAAATATGTCTTAAAAAGAGGCTTAAAAAACTGCAAAGAGTTCTGTAACAAGTCCTTGTTACAGAAAAACATTTCATTTATCTGACTGCTAGATCTGTGACCCAAGTTTGACAGATGTATTCCCTCTGTAGTTTCATTTTTTTCCCCCCTTCAGCGGGGACAATATGCCATAGCTCCCAACTAGGAAGTGAGAACTGTCTGGGCAAGTCCCCATGTGTTAGTGAAGAGAATCTAGGAAAACATTATCAAAAGCCGTTCTGAATAAGATTTGTTGGATCTTCTATGAAATAGCAGTTTAATTGATTATCTTCATTCTAATTCATAGATTTAATTTAGATAAACTTCATGTACTTCTTGGTCTAGTGATTTCCGAGTTTCATGACAAAAAGACAAAAACACAGTATTTTTTTAAAGTCCATTTTGACTTTTGATTTTTATGGAGATTCTCTACTCCTTTCCAGTCCCTTTTGTCTGTCAGGTCAAAGTCTAGTAGAATTTCTGAGAGGTGCAGAACTGGCACAGACACCTCTTGCACATGACTTGCCATTGGCATTTGAAGAAAAGTGTGCAAGAATCTGGGAGGGGAAGTGGCCGAAGGGAACTCACTTTTAACTATTCCAGCTAATATATAATATTTTGAAAACTACTAGTACATTGTTACTTCATTTGAAAAAACTAGAGATATCTTAGCGGGAAGAGATCTTTGGAGGTCATCTAGTTCAGTCTCCCACACAAAGTGGGATTATTGCCATCATTAGATCAGGTCAGCTGTAGGTTTGTCTGAAGGACTCCTGAAAATCTCCAAGGAGGTCACTCCATCCCCTCCCTTGACAATTCGCTCTGGTGTTACACTGCCTTCCTAGTGTAGTTTTTCTTGCCAGGCCAAAATTTGTGACCATTACCCTTTGTTATATTCTTTGCCACTACCAAGAAGAGTTTGGCCCTGTAAAGTTTTTCACTCCCCCTTTGGTAGCTGTTGGTTGCTCTTAGGGTTCTCCGTAGTCTCCTCTTTGCCAGACTGAGCAAGTCCAGGTTCTTCAATGCCTCCTCATAGGCCGCTGACCATCTTGGTAGCCCTTTGCCAAAGCCTCTCCAGCATCTCAACATCCTTACTGCACTGGGGGACCAAAACCAGGCACAGCAGTCCAAATGCAGCCTCACAAGTACTGAGTAGCGGAGAATAAGAATTTCCATTGATTGGCTTGCCATGTGTCTCCTAATATGCTGCCTGTCTTCTTTCCAGCGAGAGCACGCTTCTCAGGAACAGTTTAAAGTACACATTTTCAAGCTTTTCAAATTAGTGTTTTAACAAAACTTTTCTCAAGGGCTGCAATTTAGAGTTTGCTGTTTAAATACGTTGAATACCAGTGATTTCATTCTTTATTTTTGTATTCTTTACTGCAATAGAGTCCATTTACCTTTTCTTCAGTTAGTGGTGCTATTTGATCCTACCTTAGAATCATCGCTCGCTCCAGTAAAATTTAAGTGGCATCACTGATTTTAGCAAGTGAAAGATTTGCCTGCTGATTAAGATAAAAGTGATAAGTGGATAAATTTTCTTGAATTTATTTTATGCTTAGTTTGATCATTTTTGCAAAATAGAAAACCATCTACAAAACCGTTTCTGAAGTCTGTAAATGAACACTTGTGTATGTCCTTTGTTAAAAATACACTTCTGCAGAATGTTCAAAGGCAATTGTTCTAATAAAAAAAAAATCTTCTCTTTAAAATAGGTATTACAGAATAGGTAAATCCTTACTAATAACACACTCCTAGTTGAAGTTCTGAATTAGGCATTGTATGTTTTCTAAAGACAAATAGCTGAAAAAAGTAAATACTTAAGGGCATTTCACAGAGTTATAATAGATATGAATACATTAGGTAACAGCAGATGGAACTGTAAAATTGTGTATTATTCTGTATTTTTCTTTGCAGAAAACAAGCAGTCATACACGAGTTGGGATTTTGAACAATCCTTCATCAAAAATAAAGGAAGAGAACACACCCATTGCAAGAGGAATTTTGACCGCTTTTCTAACCCAAAACAACACCAACTTAAAAAGTTTCCTAAGTAAACTCAGTAAGGAAGAGACAGCAAAATCCCTTGCTGCTGGAACTAAAATTGCTAAATTCCTCATCCCAGTAAGTGCAAACTAAATTAGACTTTCTTTTTCATTTTACATATATTTTATTGTAAGGAGATGATGTTGAGAGTAACAGTGTTTGGCCAAATGCTGTGAAGTTTATAACCCTTATAAAGTTTCTAGTCAAGCAGATTTGGATTTTTGTCAACTTTTATGTGATGGAAGAATAGAGAATTTCTTTAAAGTAAAGGGAGAAAATACGAGAGTATTGAAAAATATAGAGTACAGATACTGGATTATTGAGACCAAAATAATTTATTTTTTAATTGTTGATTCTTTTTTTAATAGCGCTCTTTTAATTAAAATTACAGTATTAATGTTTGTCAAGAATTAAGACTTCAGAAGTAACTGGTTTTACCTTGCTGTTGTGGTTGTGAGCAGTAATAGGCCCAGTCTGAAGCGGTTGAGGTTAACGAGCATTGTATAATTCTGACCAATATTTTTTAGTGTGTTTCTATGAAAATTCATTGGTTTACAATACAAATGTTGCTGATTTCAAAGTTCACACATAGAGTGGATCTGAGTTATTAAATAACAGCCACATACTACAGTTTTTGTTTCAGAAGGAGCTGTAAATTGTAGTATTTTTAAATAGGAAGATTTGGAAGACTAAGAGAACTCTCTGGCACCATATTGGAAAATTAATTAGCTGGTTTGGGTCATGTTCTTATTTCATTATCTAACAAATTTTGAAAGACATAAAGGTAGCTAATTAAGCAGTGTATGCATGTTACTAATTTATTTTGTTATATTAATTGTGCCTGAATTAATCTATTTGCTTGGTCTGTATATTTCTAATGAAGAAATACGTATCAGTAGAGTTTAATGTAGCAGGATAATTTTGATAGGTGAGGCAGAGAGCCATTGTAAGTATGGCAAAGTTCCAGCATTTTTCTCCCACTTTGAACGTTGATTTGTTGTGTGTCTTACTGGATGATGTTGGCTTCCCCAAAACATGTTTAAGCTATATCCAATGACCACATTAAAATGACTGTTAGGTTTTTAGAGTATTCTGGATTTTTTTATACCT
Source organism: Phoenicopterus ruber ruber (assembly GCA_009819775.1). Lineage (NCBI taxonomy): Eukaryota > Metazoa > Chordata > Aves > Phoenicopteriformes > Phoenicopteridae > Phoenicopterus > Phoenicopterus ruber. Next base: position 162,783,774 of record CM020215.1, read on the forward strand.
TTTTCCTAAAAGTGAGAATACAGTTCAGTTGTTAACAGATGATGTTATTTTTCATGCAGCTGTATGTTGGATCATAGAAAAAGTACTTAACCTCAGGCTCAGCTTTCCTCTCATGGTTATTCACAGTTGCCCAAGGGTAAAAACTGCACACTAGCTAGTTGGGAGACCATGGCTCCACACCAGCAGTCACGTACTTACATTGAAGCTGTGGTGGTTGTTTTATTTTGATTTCTGGTTACCACATAACATGAAGAAAATCTTTGATTACCTCAGCTGTTACAAAATTTATTTTTGCTGAATCATTCCACCATCTCATGCTTTACCTTTGTTTTAGGGAATGGATGACGATACTTTTGAGAAGAAGTACAACACTTTAGGACTGGATTTAATTAAAACCCACCAGATGTTCTGCCAGGAGGTTCTGAAGCTGCTTCCTGGGCAAATGGCTGTTATGAGCAATGGCAGGGTAAGAAAGAAATTAAGTCATCTCTCAGTCTTTTTGTAGGTATTTTTTACTTCCTGGAACTTCAGTTTCAAGCTAAAGAAAATGCATTATATTGATTTCCCACTTATTAAGCCTGTTGTTAGAGAATGGTATGAATGTTTGCCTTGTTTTTTATGTTGTTTTACTACTAATTTGTTTATTAGAAGGGATCCATTCAGACACCAAAAAAACATAGTAGTTCTGTTTCTTGTCTCTGGATATCCTGCATTTCTTATCCTTTGCTCTTTTCTTCCTTTCTATCCATTCTGCTTCATCTAAGAAGCCTTGAGAAGTTAAGATTGTGTTCACAGAATTGAACAACTAAAGAGTGCGGTAGGCAGATAGTAATTTGAATTTCAGCTTAAAATAATGTACCTAACAGGGCTTTTTCTTAAATGTAGATTTGTTATTTCTAAGTAGTGTACTCCTTTACGCAGGTATATATAATGAAAAATATCACAGATATTTCCATTGCAGCTGTTCTTTGTGATTGACAATTAACTGTAATTTCATAACTGTAAAAACCTGCTCCTGCATAGTTACTATATGGTTTAGTACTATATAATTAACAATACTGTTGTATATAGGGCTGGGGATTGCACATTGAATATTGTGCACTCATTTAAAATATTAGTATATTTTTGCTTACAGAAGAAACATTATTGGAACATTCTACGTTTAGTAACTTTTTTTTCTCTAAGGTACTGGGTCCTTTAGATGAAAATGAATTCTATGCAGAAGACTTCAATTTGTTGGAAAAAATAACATACAGTACCTCAGCGGAGAAGATTAAAGCTATTGTCAAAGAGATGGGAAACAGTAGTAAAAGGTAAAATTCTTTTGCATTTTGAGGCTTTATGATATACTGCCTTGTTTATTGCCTGTGACAAATTAATAATCCTTTTGCATGGGAAATATGAACAAAGGCTCAAATATATAGTTATAGTACTCTTCATACTATATACTCATATATGTACACTCTACATGCACTTAAAGTGTTTGTTGTTAGTGTGCTATATATTTGCTATCCTCTTACTTAGTGCCTGAGTACTTCTACGTAGACAGGTTTAACTGTCCCTCATTTCCCTTTTAGCATTTCCCTAACAGACTTAGTGTATTTACCTACTCAAACCCTTGCCCCATTTTCTAGAAGAAATGCCACATCTGCTAAATTTTGGATCACCTTTATGCTTGGCTAATTATGCTATTTAACATAGTTTTCCACTTTATATAAACCGTATATGTGGGGTTTCAACTGTGTGTGTCATTTACCCTGCTCCTGGCAGCCTCTTTGGTACCTCGTCGTTACAGCACAGAGCAGAAAAAAGGCACCCTGTGTTATACAAGAGACATGCGCCCTTTTATCATTGGTCATATGTGTGATGAGGCTAAGGCATAAGAGATCACTGCGTGTCCGAAGAACCATATCCTCTCCAACTTGCCTCATAACATATGTGCAGATCTACTAAATTACTTCAAATACTTTATCTACTTTCACTGTTCTTAGAACCGAGATGAGTACCGCTACCTGTAAACAATTCCTACTAGTTTTTGTTCACTTAAGAGTAATTATAAAGAATAATAATAAGCTTGATAAAATCCAGTGCATCTTAAAACCACAGTGATATCTGAGTGTTGATATTTGAAGTAAGAAAGTGCATTGTCTTTGGGAATTGTTAGAAAAGGAGCCTGTCGAGGCGTGAGCAGATGTGTGGTGCTCTGACACCCTGCTAGACAACATTCACACATCTGTTAATTGAAGAAGTGTAAAGACGAGTTCTAGCCAGCTTTTAATCTAGGGATCCAGTTTGTGTACAAAGAGAGCAAAATTATATTATTTTTACAATATCTATTGACTTTCTGTGTCTGAGTATCATTTCTGTTATCTGGAAGGACTGGCATAACTGAGAGAATAACTACCAGAAAACCAAAATCAGTAAGAGGTAGAACTATCAAGGAGATAAGTAGTGAGAGGCAAAACATATTTAATCAAATATTAAGACTTAGTAACACTGAAATAGAACTACTAAGGTTTCTAAGAAAATTCCAGTAAGAAATACCAAAAAAATTAAACAATGTGGCCAAGTAAACTTGAAACTTGTTCATGTATTTCCTAGATGTTGACGCAAAGGGAAAAAATTGAAAAAAAAAAATGGAATAAAGAGCTATAAATGTCAGTAGATTGTACCATGCAGACTGTGAGGCTGAATAGTAATTCTGCATCACTTAATTTTAAGAAGCATACAGTTCAACAGCTCTAAGGCAGTAATGGTTCCTGAGCATTGTCATACTAAAGGTTTTACTCAAAGCTACAAATCTCAAGGTGATAATCGTTTTAAAGAGTCCAGGTTTGGGATGTGTGCTTTTTAAATATCCCTTACACAGACAGACGTACTTTAAAACGTGAATGTTTTACTCCTTGTCTAATGAAAAACAAATTATATGTGCCTTATTTAATATAGTGGCAGTGATTTGATTATGAAAATAGATGCCCTACTGTCATCTTTGCCTAAAACAGAGATGAGACAAGATGCTGAATTACTCAAAGAACAGCACAGGTAAGTTCTGTCTGTCATGAGAATGCACTTATAGTACTTTCATATTAAAATTACTGATGACTACATGAGGTCTTTGGAAACTTGAGTAAGCATTCCAGTTTTAAAAGAAGTTGTTGATTCTATGGTTGTATGAACAACCTGTTCATCTGCCCTAGCATAATGCATCTTTACCTCTTAATAAATTAATTAGTAATACCTAATGATTTTCCAGCCTTATCCTTTGTTGAAAAAAGAGTGATTACAATTGGTGTGAATAGAAGTGGTGATCTGGGGTTAGAAAACTTGGAGTCCATACATTTACTAAAATGTTAGTAGTAGTTTCACATATTAAAGTTAAAAGAAGCCCACACTAATTTTCATTAGTATGGAGAACTCTAGCACCACATTTTCCTGTTTGTGGATCTTGACTACTATTGTCAAGGCTAATGTATACCTGCTTATACCTGTATAACAGTTTGTGGCTTAGCAGTGTCATTCTTGACCACAGCTAAATACACAGCAAATGCAACTAGATTACATTCAAATGCAAATTAATAGGGCTCATTGGCACCTAATTCCTTAAGAAAAACTGATTTCTTTTCTGATCCTAGATTTAGAAAGTGAATATGCACTAAGCGTCTTCTTTGGTTGTCGTTATTAATGAATGAGTCCTAAAATACCAAGATGTGCATCTGTGAGTCCTGTCCTCTTTGTAGTGGGGTACTAACAGTAGCTGCTTTTAATTTCAGCTTATCTGGGGCAAGCTTTCTGGAGCAGACAGATACATTTTTTAAAAGGACATATGATAACACAAGAACCATGATCAAAATAAAAATTTTTGTAGTGCTGTTTCCCAATCTCTACTTGTTTTTATTGGTAAAGGTGCACTGTGCTGGTGGGCTGACCCTGTTGTTGAAAATAGAAGGAGTAAAATCAGTAGTAGTCTGTTTTAAGTGGCTAGCACCTTTTCCAAAGTTATACTAATAACAGTCAGTACTCTGCTGAGGAGTTTGACTCACTAATGGTACTCACATTTCTAGGTATATTTTTTTGGTGGAAAACAAATTCAGATAGTCCATTTTGTGTATTTACAGCACATGACTTTTTTTTTAAGTGAGATTTACTAACATTTTCTTCCTGTAGATCCAAAGTACTTTAACTAGGGTCTCCTTGACTTAGTCGAGTCAAGTTTATCAAACTAAATTATTTTCTGGAATGCATAAAGCTAATCCATTCTGTCAAGTTTCACACTTCTCAGTTGCTATTTTTCCCACTGTTTTTTTAAAATTGTGTCACTGCCGGCACTTGTCAAATCTGATGATTCTAGATATTGGTGAAGGAAACTGTAGACCAGTGACAAAAAGGCCGTTTTCAAAATTTTGCTGTGTGTTTTATTATATGAATTTTGTTGTGAGGCATATATTTAATCAATAACCAGTATGGAACTATGTAGATTAATGCTAAATTTTTAATTAATGTTCATGTTTAGCTTTCCTAGTGATATCACAGGGAGCAATAATGATTACTGCTTGAAATGAGGGAAATGTCTTCATGAGCAATAAAATCTAAAGTGCCTCTGATATTACAAATTCCTGCCTAAAAACATTTGTTATTTCCACAGATTCAGTGTAGAGTTTTCATGTCACTTATTTATTAATTTTTTTAACAGCGTTGTAAAAGTCGATCCCCAGCAGAATGAACCATTCTATGATGTTATTGCTATTGTGGATCCATTGACAAGAGAAGCACAGAAGATGTCTCATTTATTGATTGTAAGATGGTGGACATTTCTTTTAATTTGCATATTTGTAGTTTAATTTTTACTAAACTTTTTCTAATTCCCACGTACAGTGTAGTAAAGGGGTAAATAAAATTTAGGTATTTTTTAAAATATGTGTTTGGTTATTTAAATTCATATTAAAAAGTTGGGGATGATCTAATTCATCATTGTAAGTACCTTATTTGCAATTAAAATTCAGATGCCCCATGAACCAGTCCTCTTAAAAGTGAGTCCATAAATGCTCTTTATAGTCAGTAGAAGGAAAGGAGGAGATTGTCTGCGTAATATAGAGGGAAAGGATCTCCCATCTCAAAATCTTAAGAGGCATATGCTTCTTTCCATTAAACCAAATCACCTTAGTTTTCCAAGGTACCTAAATGAGGTGGTCTAAATCTGACCTGTAATATCATCATAAGAAGATTGGACTATAAACCTTTCAGCTCTTGGAAGGGCATTTCTCAGTTGATTAATGCTACCAAGTATATCTAGAAGTCTTCCATTGTGTGTAGCTATTGATCATCTAAAGAGAAACTGTCCTAAAAACATAGCTCCTAAAATGATTTTCTCTTTTCACTAGCTGCAGAATATCACTCTACCTCAGGTTCCTTTATAGTTTCCCATAAAAATGTAAATTTTGTCTTCTCTTTATGGTCTGTTACAATTCTGAAGCCTGTAACTTGATTTTTGCTGCATCCTGTTTTATCTTTTTCTCTGCAGTAATTATGAAAGTTTCATAAATTCTTACATTGCCTTTTCCCCTCCCATCTTCATACCCTCTTATGCCTTTTGTATCAAATGTTGAAGCATCCACTCACTATTTATACATAATAATGAAGCAAAGTAAAACATTTTAAAAAATCATGAAAATTCTGATATTTCAAGACTCTGAAATACTAGCTTTTCTCTAGAACCAGGTCTTTCATTTCACCGTTCTCAGTTAAAATGAAAGCTTGATATTACCAAATGAAAATATTTTCATTTTGGAATTGACTGGAAACTCTCTCCATTCAGCCAGAAGTTTATATTATGGTAAGTTGCGTCAAGGACCTTGTAGCTCAGATCAGAAGCCTCCATTCCTCCTAGCGCAACAGGCTCCCTAATGAGCAATATCTTCCCTAATGCATGCCTAGGCAAACGACTCCCATGGTGTACCAAGCTGTTCAGCCGTCGCAGATCCTACTTGATTCATCGGAGCTATAGTCTTATTCAAGAAGCCAACCCTTAGGAGAGAATAATGAAGTGCTGTTGAAATGAAACAAATCAGAAATATTTTAATGTAGATGAAACTTTATTTTTGGGTTTTTTTTAAAATGAAAATTAAAATAACCTGAAAATTAAAAAAAATACATATATCTAATTATCTGGAAACCCAGCACCTCCTGGTGTAGAGACAAAACATGCATACATATACAGCAAGCCCCAAACTCAAAGTTCCTAAATAGATGCCTTTCTGATTATCTTGCTATATATAGGTGACTTAAATACTGTAAACTTTAAGCACTGGGATATATTTATATTTAAAGGATCTTTTTTGAATAACATCATTGGACTAGTGCCCAGTATCTTGGGATGGTAGCTATTCGTGGTGCAAAATTTGTGAAGTAACTACCACGGCAAAACACATGATTCTTGCCCCAGTCCATGTTGAATATGTCCACATAATGATTTTTTTTTTTACCCTGGTGAAAGCATGCTATTATATTACTTTGTATCACTTAATAGTCACTTCAAAGAAATCTTGGTAATTTTTTTTTTTAATATAAACAAAAAGTTACTCATTACATGGAATTGAAATTGAGAAGGTATAAACAGCTATAGGTAAACAGTAATCTAAACTTTACTGCTTAGTCTGAGAAAGTGGCGATTTAAGGAGAGGCAAGGCATGAGGCAGAGCATGAATGAGAGCAGAGCCAAGGCTTCTATCTGTTTTTAAAATATATACTGGATTGTATCATAAGAACTGCTCTATATCCTCTCTAGAGGGAGACAGGTAGAACTTTCCATATAACCCATGTTTTCCCTTTTCAAAAAGTTTTGTCATAGACTTCAGCATCGAGTATTTCCAGGCAAGGCAACAGTCACTGTCTACAGTAGATCTTTAAATACTAGCCATAACTTGACCAGCGTTGGACCACATCAATTCTTAGCAGAACGCATGGAACAGCTAACCAGTCCTAAAGTTATGAACGTGGTCCCTAAGGTGATGTGAAAAAAGTAGAAATTCCTTCTTCTGAAAATGATGACAAAATTGAAGAGTTGGTGGGGTTTTTTTCAGGGTTCACCAAAAACAGCTGAAAAAATACTGTACACGGTGCCACTGAACAAACTACATGTCCCCTAGCCTAACAACTGCTTTACTCCGGCAGTATGTAACTCTTAGGATCATCTACTTTTTTTTTCTTGTTCCAGTAACTGTCAAAGAACTCAAAAATGTGGAGAGAAAAATCAAACCTTTTCTTTTTTCCTGTCGATTGTCTTTTGCCTTTTTTTCTTTGCTCATTCTGTCTTCAAGGAGAAACTCTTATTCCATCCCTAAAGTCATAGGAATCTCTGAAGGAGCCCCTTTCGATAATCTAGTCTGATTTCCTATATAACACGGGTCATAGGACTTCTTTTTATCAATTAGCATTTGAAGTAGAAATCATTTTTTTTAATCTAATCCTAATTTAAATATTATCAAGTGGTTGAGTACAGATCACAGCTCCTATGAAGCTTTTCCAGTGACTAATTAACCTGACTTAAACTCAGACTCAGAATTGCAGATTTTTATTTAGCTCCATGCTGTAAGCATTCATCTACTTATCATTTTGCCAGTTCTGTTGAAGATTCTATTGTAAGAGTTTGTTTTCAGTGCAGATGCTTCCTATTATGGTGATGTTCACAAACAAGTCCAAGTGATTGGTTGAATAATCATGGTTTAGTGAGTTAATGCTTTTCGGATGAGTTGTGTAACTTGCAGTAAGCATTTTGCAAAGTGACTGCACATGCAAAATAAAAATTGCTCTTAAATAATTTTCAAGCCTAGTAAACTGAAATAATTCAGCTATTTTGTTACAGTATGAAATACTCCCTAAACTAAATTTCCATGCTCTTCTTTGGATTTTCTGATTTAAAGTAAACAGACGGAACTCTTCAAATACCCTGCTATAAGAGAGGCTTTCCAATCTTGTAACAATTTTCATGTGTTGACTTGAATGCCCTGGCTTTTGGTGTCCTCATAAGCCCTAAATAACAGAACCAAATTCAGTATTCCAGAAGTTGCATTGTTGGAAAACACAGAGATAATGCATTCTTGTCTTATTTGTCATTTCCTATTAAATTCCATTGAAATGTTAATTAAGAATGGCGCTATTCTTTTGGCTACGATACTATACTAAATTTCATGATCAGCTGATGAATTGGGATGATACCTCAGTCTTCTTCAAGACCATTTCATTCTACGCACAACAACCTATCAATGCAGACTGCTGAAGTATCATTCTTACTAATGGGATGAGGTTTTGTGGTGTTTGAAGATAAAGTCCAGTACAGGTTTACATCATTTTGGATGCAACATCTTTATTTGAAATTGTTTTCATTAATGTTGAAAATTTTTAGTAGATGAGAACAGTTAGCACTGGTTACAAATGCTTTTTATGTTGAATTATAGATAGATACTTGAATCACATTGACCTCTATTTTAATTTTGGTGGTCTTTAGCCCATGTCATGTAATACTTTCCCTTCTTATGCTTCCAGTGCTGGTTGGTTCTCATCTCCTGTTTTTTCACTTGTTCTTATGCCATTCCCTAGTCTTTGTTTTTTGCTCGGTAGTTTTTCAGTGATGGTATTCAGGTGATGCAAAGGATGAGAATGAGAAACTAGGAGCAGAACAGGTCCTTAGGACTATAGTAGAGAATATGTGCAGCCATGGCTTGAACTGAGGAAAGAAAAAAATGGTTATAATAAAAGAGAGATTTAAGGATGAGCATTGTCTTGCTTTGCTCCCAATTTACTTGCCATTATAGTAATTTTAGATTTTAGCCTTAGTGGTATCAGTTTTTTAACTTAGCTTTAACATCTTATTTGCTTTTCTAATGATATCCATAAAGGTAGACACAGCTGCTTTATGCTTTCAAATAAGCGCTTTGGATCAAAAACCACAGAAAGGAAGATAACTTCATAAAGGTTTTTAAGAGTGCTTTAAAGAAATTAATAACTGTGTTAACTTTAAACAAAATAGATTGCTCACAAAAATAAGAAAAAAATACTGTCCTAATATTATGGTTCCTATATAACAGCATCCAGAAAATGAGTATTTTAGAGAGGAACAGATGAAGAAACTGAGAAAGAACTAGAAATATTTTAACTTACTGGAATGTTTTGCAGTTGATTGAATAGTTTAACACATCATTAATCTATTGCTGTCATTTAAAATTCTTAAGTAATTAAATATTAAAATAGTTGTATACAGTAAATTGTTGAATATAATAAAGCTCAGAGAATTATTTTAATCAGAGTGAAAGTCATTGTTTTAAGATTAGTTATTGAATAAAAGGCATGTGTTGTACTTACAGACTTCCAAGTGCTTTAAAATCTTCTAGAAAACACAATATAAAAAGGTGATAATATAATTTACTCAAGCACTGGAAAATGGGGATAACTACTCTTTAAAAATGCATCACTAGGGGAAAACATTAACGTTTTGACTATCAAGAATATCATGTGCTAAATCATGCAGTTTTAGAAAAGGTCAAATCTTTATTTGGAGTATCTGACAACATCCCTTAATGTAGAGATATATTTAGAACTTTAAAATGTTTGAGATTTCTACTGATGCTTGAGAAATGACAGGATGTCGCAAGGATAACTTTGGCTTATTTTTAAAGTTTGGTGATTACCAAGAACCATTTTTTACAGAGATTTTTTTTTCCTGTAGGTACTCAAAGACATTATCAATGTGAAACTCAGGTTGTTTTTGAACTGCAGATCTAAGCTGTCAGAAGTGCCACTGAAGAGGTAAGTAGTTTATAGCTTTTCTTACAAGTATATGATCTCGCTTGGTTTGGAAGAACAGCCTTAACGGTGTATATTCCCTTAAAAAATAAACAGTGGTTTGTGTTTCTGGATTCTTCTGTTGCATTAGTTACTTTCTTTGAATGTAAGTTGAAGGTTACCTAAGCAGTTTGCACTTGTCTAGGGAAAAATTCTGATTCTAAGGTGTCAAGCATGGGATCACAGGGAAGTGATCTGGTCCATCAAATGCACCTCTCATAAACCGTCCTTAGAGAAATCAGTGGACAGTCTTTCATGCCTGTGAAAACGTGCAGAGGGAGATTGTCCACCTAACTTAGTCACTTCTTACAGCCCACTGCCTGTGTAATGAATTTTACAGATTAAGTACACTTAACTTAAAAATGAAATTGATCTGAGTAAATGTAGTCTGCATTTGAGATCTTGTTATAATTCATTAAGAATATTATACCCTGAAAGTACCTGCCTTAAATTGAAGTTTCTTTTAACTGCCTGTAAAGACCAGGGTTCACTAATTCAGTTATAGACGTTCACACTGAAATGAATTCCCCAGAGAGGATTCCTTTCCCTCTAAGAGAAACATTTAAGCGCTGCCATCCCTTTGGCAGATATTTTACCTATAATCTTATTATGAGAGAGGCTGGTGGTAGTGCCTGCCCTTTAGCCAGCAGACGAGAGAATTAATCACTTGCCCACAAAACAGAGTCCTTAGTTTCTATTCAGTTTGAGAGGAATTGAACTCACGCCTCTTATACTGCAAGAGTGTCTTAATCATCAATCTTCTGAGTATCTTCTGTGACCGTTGTTACGATTGCTTTTAAAGCTAGGCACTTTGCAGGTGTTAGTGCCTGGTTCTTTCCCTGTGGTTGGGAGATGTGAGAAGTAGTAGTATTCTGGCATCTGCCCTGCAGACAGGTTGTATTTTTCTTGCAGCAATGGTTTCATACGAAATGCATCCACATAGTAGCCCAAATACTTTGTGGGAAAATCATATTCCTCCTGATGGGTACAGACTTTCTTACCTTTTTACTTTTCATAGTAATTAAATGTCCTTCCCCCCCCCCCCCCCCCCCCCCCCATGAAGCACTCAGTGCTTGCTGCTTTCACTCTCCATCTTCAGTGCTCTTCTTTCTCTGTTCTGATTCTTCTCATTTTGTTGAATATCAGTAGAGGAAGGAAGAAAATCACCATTATTTTGTTGTTGCAAGGAACTTTCACCTGTGGAATAAATGGGGTAAGAGCTGGAGAGGAACAGAGAGAGACCCCTCCTTTCCTCTGCTCTCTGTCTTTGCTGCTGCTAGTGTCAGGAGCTGTTCCCAAAGACACTTTTCGTCCAGCAGAGATTAGTCCTTCTGCTTAGTTTAGTGATACAAATTCTGAGCATTCAAGGCAGTTCACAGTCAAGATGTTTAGATGCACCTCTTGGGTATTCACCTTCCCAGCTGTTTAGAATGTTGTTTCACAGCAAAAAATTATTGAAAGCAAATAGAACTGTGTTCATCTACTAGCCCATTTAAGATGCTATAGGTATTGTCTGACGGTGTTTCAAAAGAATAGGGAGCTACTGTACCTCCAAACATCATTAATTTGGTAAACATTCACTATATTTTAAAGTATTTTAGAAGAACTTCATGTTTGGAACTTCATGCTTCAGTAAATGTATTTTCTTTTGAACACTTCTTTTCAACAGCTTCTATCGTTTTGTTCTGGAACCAGAATTAACTTACGGGATCAACAAGCACCTTCCTTCTGAACCTGTGGCAAAATTCCTAGAATTGCCAGAATCGCCCCTTTTGACTCTAAACATGATCACTCCTGAAAGCTGGTTGGTTGAAGCAGTAAACAGTTCCTGTGATCTCGATAACATTCATTTACAGGATGTAAGTAATAGTTTGTAAACATTATAAAACTTTTGTTGAACCTTCTACTCAAGAGGGAAATGGAAATATTGTGAGATTTTTTGTGTCTGTTGTCCAGAAATATTTTCCATGGTAATTGATTATTTGGTCAGTATTTTACCATTTTTATTTTCATCATCTTTTTTTTCACGTTCTCTCTTACTTTAAAAAAAAAAAAAAGCAAGTCTTAAAAGAAAGCAATGAAACAGAAAAAATCAGCACGCAGAGTACAAGTAAAAGCAATTATCTGCTATGTTGAGCTTTATAATGTTAACAGAAATACTATTTTTTTTGAGATAAAAATAAAGCAATTAAGGGATTGTGTGTGTTATGTTTCCATTTCTCTTTTTTTTAAAATATATTTTTGGTAGTAATAGGATTAACCTAGGTAAATCTTCAAATAAACCTGAATATATGCCTGTTGATTAATATAGACTAAAATAGTTTTGATCCTTTTTTAGTTCACAACTTTTTAATTATATTTTTAATCCCTCAGCTTTCAAGTCACTAGATTTATTTCAATGACTAAGCTTATGCAAAATATTGAGGGTGTTTGATCAACCAAAGCTGTGTATTTGGAAGATGTACTGTGAAAACAAAGGTTGGGATTTACCTTACCAAAGCTGAGATGCCTCGGCTTCCTCAACAGTCAATGGAGAGAAGGTCCCTCCAGACAGTGATTCATCCTCTTTATCTTGGGTACCTATTTTAAAATGGAGTGAAGTTCCTTCTGGAAGGGCCTTTCTCTTCTTTTTGGACAGTTGAATTTAGTTGAGGTAAATCCCACGCAACATGTTTGTCATTGTAGTATGTTGCTTTTCCCACATAGTTAAATGACACAATTTATTGATGAAATGTTCCTTCCACAGATAAAAGGGGCAGTTATAGCAGAATATGAACTAGAATATATATTGCTTGAAGGACATTGCTTTGATGTGACAACTGGACAACCTCCTCGAGGGTTACAGTTCACTCTGGGCACAAAGAATAATCCTGTCATGGTTGATACTATTGTGATGGCCAACCTGGTAAGTATTAAGTACAGAAATAGTCATTACAACTGCACGCTCCTCATGAGAATTCTTTATGAGCTTCTTGTTCTTTAAATCCATTTCTCTGTGTTCCAAGCTTAGTAATGGTAAAAGTAACTGGAGCATCCTGGAGTTGAGACCATCTGCAAAAGATGTGCATCTCTAATTTGCGGAGCTTTCCCCCGCTCCTCTTCTGATCCAGTATAGGTTTGGATATAGCCTAATTTTAGACTCTTATCTGAAGTGCCTAAATTGGGAGCCTAATTGCCCTAAGTAGATGGTAGGAGGTAGTTAAATTCAGATGGAGATTCCACTGACAAATGTAAGGCATGAATCACATTCTGATTAAAATAACCATTTTCGTTACACAATGATCCAGGCAAAAGAAGGCTCCTATTTTAGATGCTTCAGTTAAGTGCTTAAAGCCTCTGTGGGACAAATCCACACCTGAGAATTCCTCTGGTCATCCAAAGTAATTATTTTTCATTTTAGCAGTCTGTAGAGCAGATGATCTTGTGATTTCTGAAGTGAAAGACTTATTTTCTGTTGGCTAAGGTAATTTGATAGGGAAGGGTTTTCATGAATAAGATCTGTTACCTGTCTGCTATTCTCTGTTCTCTGTAAATACTGTATCACAAGGAACAAAATGCTTAACAAACTGTGAATCTTTGATTTTTACACAAGTACTGAATACAATCTCAACAGTAGATGATGTTCAACGTGATGAAACTTTTAATGATTCTTCATGTTCCAAAGCTTCCTTCATCTGGCTTTCCCATAGTGATAGCTGTATGCAGTGTTCCTAAATTGGGAAGGAGCTATGTTGACTTGGAAAGTTGTTCCAGACAAAAATTTTAAGTTTCAAAGAAGCTTTTCAGTTTAGGATCGGTTTAATAATTTATTTCTTTACTGCTTGCTTACTTGCTGTTCTAGGCGGAGATTTTGTATACAACTCAAATTCAGCTAGAAACAAATGGGGCACTGAAAGACATTAATATGGACACACAGGAAAGGTGATAGTTGGTTGCATCACTGCCATATTACTTTCAGGGCTAGTATGAGAGTAGGTAACGGTTACTAACCTTGGCTGCAGTACCAAATGTTGGATAATTGATTTTTATACATGTACATGGTTGATTCTGAAATGCTGACAGAACAAGTGCCTGTCTTTCCTTTTTTTTTCATAGGGGTATTTTCAGCTGAAAGCAAATCCAGGTGCTTGGACACTGAGATTGCGTAAAGGAAGATCTGAAGAGATTTATCAGGTTTTTTCGTAAGTATTAATCCATCTTTTGGAAACATAAATGAATCTGAAAGTGCAATGTATTTTGAAAAGATCTGACAGTACTGAAGGAAAATGAGCAAAAATAACATGAAAAAAATAGAACAAGAAGCAAATGATGATTTAAAGTTTATAAGAGATACCTTATTTCCTGATAGTGTAATTTGTTGTTTGATTGCTCCATGTGTTCTTGAAGGCATTGGGATATGTTAATGCATAATAAGCCTAAGCTACTCAGACTTGATGCTAGCAAAGTCTCTTACTATACAGCTACACAGCTGCCAGACACTTGCCCTGTCAGCACATGGTTAGCATTATCATGCAACTGCTTGCACCAAATTCTGTAGAAATGTCACTCGTGGTTTTGTTGATTGATATTTTGGCATTGCTAGCTCTCCAGCAGCATCTTGATCAGCTGGAGGAAGTGCCATGAATTTCCCTCTCATAATTTTTTCAGCCCTGAGGGTGCCTCTGAATACAGTGTTATGGATGGGTGGCACCCTTCAGTTCTGTACCCTGGCTGCGTGTTGACTGCACTACATTTCCCTCTCTTGGGAGAAACCCCTGTACACGGAAAGAAATCACGTTGTACTCCAGTAACTGGCATTTAGTTGCCACCTGTATGGCTTATAGATCTGTAATTTCCATGGTTGATTTTCATATAACAAACATATGCTCGCCATCATTCCAGCTGTTCCTTGGAAGAATCATCTTTTTCTCACGTTTTATGTAACAGCATAGATCTGTAGCATATGAGGGCTTCCTCTTGAAGCTTTGGATCTGATCCCTTCTAGAGGAACAGTATTGTTTTATTTTATTTTAGCTTCAGTTCTTCCTTCTCCCCCCCCGTCCCCCTTTCTCTCCCCCACCTCTGTAATTCTGTGGGCTGAAACAAGTCTATTTCTTATAAAATATTTATTATTACTTGGAGTTCAGGAACACATAGTTCCATATGATGTTTAGTCATCAGCTACTATTAAAAAATGAAAAAATTGATTAATATCTTTGCTGTTTTGAATATTTAGTTAATGCATCAATTTCAGTGTTACAGGAAGAAATGTTAACGGGATATTAGGTTCATTCTATTGGTTTGCAATTTTCAGTGTATTTTTTTCTAGAAACCACTCACAATCTGTTGAAAAAGCAGAAAAACATAGTCTTTATCCTGAAAAGTCTACTTAATCTCCACCAGCTGTAGCTATATCATTTGTCTAATTTAACATTCAATTCTTAAGACATATAAAGTGATTTATGAAGGATATCATGGTTAAAAAAAATAATGTAATGAGCTGTAGTTGAATTAAAAAATGAAACCAAGTCAAACAAAACCACTCTACATTCTAGGCTGGATCAAAGGAAACTTAAATCATTTCGGTTTTTTTAGGATTACTGATTTTCCCTAAGAAGTAATACAAATGAGCTTAATTGAGCTCAACTAAGTTATGTAAAATTAATACTTGATGAGGAATCTAAACAATAGCGTTTATTTCATTTAATTATTACAAGCTGTAGGCTTAAGAGTACAACAGCTAAAGTATGTTTGGGAGGCTGTACCAGGATCTTTGATACTACTTTTAGTATTAATAGTATCAAATTGCTATCAGACCTCAAGCAACTATTTGACAGGATGGAATTTTGCCAAGAGATATTGCAGTATGTTCTCCATCCTCATATACCAGTCATATCCTTTCAAGTTGAGCTGTGAGATGACCTGTTTTCTTTGAGGCACAGACCTGTACATTATAATAGGAGTTTCAGAAGAAATACAGGATTTTGAAGTTACAGCGTGTTTTAGACCTCAGTGTATATTTGCTTCTCTCATAGTAGCATCTAATGCACATGCAAGTAATTTATTTTTACTTTATGTAAATACACAGCTTTTGAAATAACCTGCTTTTTTTCCCCGAGCACTGCTTCTAACAAGGATCACTATTTTGAAGCAGTCCCATTTGTAAATCAATTTGTTATTAATAAATTACTATGAATATTAGGAAGATGAAAATTGGTATGCTCAGCAACACTCTGAGCACTGCTTATTATTGGAACTTTAATTCTGTGATGTTGGTAGGAAAACGGGTAAGTATTGCAAGATAAGACTCTGCAGAAAATAGTTTAGATATAAAGATATATATATATAAAAGCTCCTGCTGAATATTTCATTTTTAAAAAGGCAGGTAGCTATAATTTGTTATATTTTGATGGTGTGCAGACTGCTTAACTGAAAGTTGTATCTTTTATAATTTGAGCAAGGAGTTTTTTTGTTTGTTTCTTGGAGATTTTAAGGGATCTCCATTTGTTGAACTTGATTGCTTTTGTTCTCCATATGGAAAATTATAATTTATATAGTATAAAGTATAAAGTAGTTGTTGTTAAATATTGAATAGTGCTGTCAGTACGCAAGACATTTTGCTTGGATTTAAAAAGGAAGTTGTGCTTAATTCCAGTCAGTTTACAAACTAAGTTACGCTAATGGCGTTCAGTACCTTTTGGACAAAACACAAAATCCTTACTGGTTTTGTTAAGGGAGTTTATAAATCATGATTTCAGTTCTTCCAAACCCCAGGTCACATTCAAAACCTTATTCACATGATTGTTCATTTGAAATGTGCACCTGTTACATGAATAAAATTACAACATGCTGAATATTATATGCACAGAGACTGAAAAAGGACGAGGGGTCCTGTATAAGTTTCAACACACTGATTTAAAACTAGAGAACAGTATGATTGTGTGTGATGATCCATTTTCTTTCAGAGAGGTACCTACCTAAAAACAAGTGAATATCCTAGTCTTTAAGCAGCCATTGAGGACGTAGTTGCGTGACTAGGAGTTGACATTAAGTACTCTGTCAGGAAAAGAAGTTACCATAGTGTAATAGTAGGAAGTATACAAAGATAGGAATGGAGAAACAGATAAATTGGATCTTGAGACCAATGTTCAGTGTCCAAGGTAACTGATGGTGATTATCGCTATTTTCAGTACATCGTTCATACTGGGACAGAAATTTATCACACTGAGTGCTGTGCAGAGTAAAACAACTGGCACTTGGTAAAGATGGAGCCGACAGTGAGGTATCCATGGAAGAGATTTAGGGAGACAAAGCGATGTTATTAAATTTACAGCCAAACCAAACACTTTGAGAATATTGTAAAGACTTTGGAGAATCATCTTCATCAGCAGAGCTGCAGAGCTAGCTGCAGAATTCATAACAGAGATTTTGAGGTAACTGAGTGAATAACAGAGAAAATTTTGATTGTTTAAAAACTGAGGGCAAAAATGGGAATGCTGTGCCAGCTGCTGCCATTTCTGTTATCAGCAGTTTGTGTTTGGCTCTAGTTTTACTATTTTAGAGCTTTTTAATGACACACTTTATTTAAAATGGATATCTGTGCCCTTTTATGTTGAGTACTGTACATCCCTGTGATAAAAAGACAGTTCTTGGCCAAGTGGTCATGTATGCAATATTTTAAAAGTGTGAAGATTAAAGTAAATCAGAGAGTAGAAAAGTCAAGATAATCCCGAACACTGTTTTGTGCAACCATCAGCCATCTTTATGAAACTTAGTATAGGCACTTTTTACAGAAATGTATTAAATAGAAAATTCAGATAACTATATAAAATGATGACATTTTTAGATAAGTAGTACGAAACAGATTGAAACAGGATTTAAATAATTCTGTTTTCTAGGCAAAAAAAAAATTAAGCGTAAGGGGTAGCAGATTACTTTCTTAAACCATTTTTTTGTACTTGTAGCTTTAGCAAGAGGAAACCACATAATGCTGTTAAAAGACAGAAAGGATTGAAGGAAAAATATATGGGCTATTGAGGTACAAAAGCTATAAAATTTGAGAATTATGTTACTACACTGTGTCACAGAGTGACAGCAACATTTTTCATACTTGTTACTCAGTGGACTGCAGTACAGTTTTGAGATGCCTGAATGGCTTTAAAATGATGTTCAGTAGGGCAAATGTTCATGTGGTGTCTTGCACAGCCACGTCTTTAGGGGTACAGTTACCAGAGCCAACCAGTTGAAAGCCAATCTTTACTCTGTGCACTGTGATGAAGCTTTCCGTAGACTTTTTAAAGCAGATTTATTTTAAAAGTACATTGAATGCCATCACACAGCAATTTCTAAGATGTTTTCTATATTTGAAAAACAAAATATAGTTTAATATTTGAATGTAATATATACCTGTATAATACATAATAACGTATTCAGCTCTAAGTTGCTGCATTTTTTCATTGGTTGATAAAATTTCCTGTGAAAATCCAAATTAAAAAGTGAGGGCTACCACTGTGGACAATGTCTAGTGATGAATAAAACTGAAAGTTTTGGAAGCTAAGATATAATTAGGTGCAAGTGAAGAAATATCATTTCTATAAATATCAGCAATCCTAAACCTTATACTGTAATTGAACACAAGTAATAATGTATGTTGTAATGAGCCAGTACGTTTGCATGGGTTTTTTTCTCCTCACAGCCATGAAGGAACAGATTCTGTAGCTGACCTGGCAGATGTTATCGTGGTATTAAACAACTTCAGAAGCAAAATTATCAAAGTCCAAGTATGTAAAGAGATACCTTTTTTGTCTGCAGTATTTCCTTACGTGAAATATGACTAATGCTTACATGTCTTAGGCTGTATTTA
This sequence comes from Phoenicopterus ruber ruber, assembly GCA_009819775.1. Lineage (NCBI taxonomy): Eukaryota > Metazoa > Chordata > Aves > Phoenicopteriformes > Phoenicopteridae > Phoenicopterus > Phoenicopterus ruber. The sequence goes on from CM020215.1 coordinate 162,802,450, forward strand.
ATTGGAAGATGTATACTGAAATATATAATATAGATTTTGCATAATTAGAGAAGGGTGTGCAAATTAATGTAGTTAATTTGATCCAATCAGGTTATACTAGTTGCATGGGAGACTGTTAAATAGCTGTTAAACATAGATAGGATTTATCTCATCTAGCTTAAGGTGTCTAAGAGTATAGTTGAAGTGCCTTAAACTCCCTTTCTGCTTAGTAGAATGAGAAAGACAGTCCAAGGGACTGCTCATCCCAGCTCGCATATGTATTTAAACCAAGGGGATGACCACCTCTTGAGACATCAAGTTCTCCCCTGTGACTGGGGAGGGATTTTACATGAGTCCAGATACCAGGGTGGAAGTTAAAATTAGGTATGTTGAATTCTACCCCAAGCCACAAAATTTGCGTAAATGAAATTACGTTACTTTCATTCTTAAAGATGTATCAAAAAGAGATAATAAAACATAAATTATATTAAGGAGAAAGAACCTCATAGTATTATGTTTTCCACTGTTTTGTAAACAACATACTGTGTAGGCGTCCTTGGTACATTGTATCCTAATTTTAGACATTGAAAAGGAGAGAGAACGATTAAGTACAAAAGGAATTTTTAAAACCACATATATGAGTCTCTTCCCCAGTCCTGTAACTGAAAGTTTCCAGAAACTGGAGAAAATGTGTAACTCTGGAGTGTGATGAGACTGCCTGTAAACCGCAGAGAAAGGGTAAAAGGGTGCCATTTGGGTCAAAATAGGAAAATTATTCTGTATGTGAAAGGTGGCACGTATTAAGCTTATAACTTGAATATGTAAGCTCTATCAATCAGTTGAACTGTAGAATCACTTCAGTGATGCCTAGGATGTGGCTCCAGAAGCATTAGCTAAAAAGACGCATGATTTAGTGTGAACAGAAATCTTTAAGCATTAGCTTGACAGTATAAACATGTGAAATTAATATGGTTAGAATTGAATATGTTCAAACATTTAGTGTTTTAGAAGCTATTTGGGTTTCAAAAACCATTAGGTTTCTTTTAATCAAGGAATTTAAGGTCAGCAAACAAAATTAATTTCGAGCCTTTATTAAGCATCTGGGTAAGATAGCAGAAATTGCTTAAGTTGGACGGGAGAGCTTATGTTTCAGCGACAGATTTGTCACTTTCTCCTTGTGAAGGGGTTATGAGAATCACAGTTTCCCTTCAGGTAAGTTCCATGCATGGTGTGACACCCTGCTACCCTTCTTCTGCCAGCTAATGGCTGGATCACAAACTCATGAGGGAAGAAAATGAGATACGATTCCCCACACTTTTAGTTACAGTTTGCATGAAGAAGTGCAGAGGGCTTGAACATGCTGTTTGATTTATTAATCACCATTTAATTTTTCATAATTGATTACATTTCTTCTTATTACAGTAAGTTCTGTACATAGTTTAAAAGTATGAAATGACAGTTTTACTGTTCAGTTCAATGCCGTTCAGTCAGTATTTTACTGAAACAGAAATTGGTAAGATGTTGGTCCAGCTCTAGCCAGTAAGTACACCATAGTTAAATATCACAGTTGAGGTAGTAATTATTATCAGCTAAGTTCCCAAATTACACAAATACATTTATTTTAATGACTAGGTACAGAAAAAGCCTGATAAAATGAATGAAGATCTCCTTACTGATGGAACAACAGGAAAAAAAGGAAATCGGGAATCAGTTACAAGGTAACGCATGATTTGCTTATGCTTTAACCATGCCAGGACATTTTATTATTACTCGTAGCAAGTAAGTGTTTCTTACTTGATAGTGATACAAATATGTAAAAAGGCTCTCCAAGGGATTTATAATACAAATAAAAGGGGGGAAAAGACAAGCTATAATGTCTTGTACATCTCATTATTTATTTCCTTTTTAATCCCTCGTTTGCATTTCTCATTCCTGTTCATTTTCTCCATTGGCATTATTTTTATTTTGTTGTGGCAGGGAATCAGTCTCAATGTGAAAATCTCAGCCAGTAATGTGGTGCTCAGATGTATCAATCTGAACATCAAAAAGCAGGCTATGATGCTGCTTGTCTGCTGCTAGACATAATTTATGAAAGCTCAAGAAGTGTTTTTATATTTGTCAATAAAATACCTTTTACTTTAAAGTTTGAGTTCTATAAATAATTGTAATAAACGTCTCAAGCTTTGCATTTGGGGCTAATAACATTGTAGTATTTCTAATTTGCCGTATACTATTGTAAAATTTTGTTTTCAGTTGCTCATCACGTTGCTCATAATTATGTTGTCTGTGGATGGTGTGTGGTTCAGGCTGATTTTTTTAAAATTTGAGTTTAGTTTTTATTAATAAGATACAAATTCCTATGAAATTGTTATGTCATTTTTGAGAATGAGAAAGGGGTAGAAAAGGATGTTTCATCTTTGCTTAGAAAAATTTTAGGGTTTTTTTAAATAGACTGGTATATCTGTGCTGTGGATCAGAACATGGGGTGTTGTATCAGTTTCCAGGACATGTTAATTGTCCCTTCGAGAGCATTTCAATCAGATGACCTTTGACCAATGTATTTTAGAAACAGTTCATCAGAGACCTTTTTCACAAGAAACATCTCAATGTTCTCAAGTGTGAAAATTGGGGTGCTGGCAAAAGTACATACTGAATTCCCAATGATTTGATTTCTTAAAGAAGAATGAGCTTGGGTCTTTAATCTGGAATGTTGATAACACAATAAATTCATCCACTCTTTCAAGGTGATGATAATTCCTTTTCTGGATCTTCAAGGTGGGGGGGCGACGCTTAATTTGCAATACATTGTTTCTGTACTGGACTCCATCCACTTTGTAGGAAACACCCACGTTTGATCTTGGAAAGTCTGATTTCCAACACAGGTTGTTTCTGCAGTAAGCTACCACGTGCTAAGCTGTCATGGCTGTAGAATTGCAAAGGCAAAGAACTAAAGGTAATGCCTTCTGAAATAACCAATTCAAGGCTAATGACTTGACTGTGTAAACAACTTAATCCAAGTAATCGTAGCTCTCTTTGCCCTGAAAGAAAAAAGAAATTGCAGTAGCTTTGTCCGTAAGTACCTTTATGCATTCAAGATTTACCATCGAGGTAAAGCCTGATTCCTCCATTGTTCAGGAGAACATCTTTGGGCTATAATTCAGCTGGTAAGAAAAGGATAATGTCAGTATAAGGGATTTAAGGAGAATGGCTTTTTCATCACTATTTTCTCGGTACCCTAAAGACTTCCTGGCCCCAAACGACTGCTGCAAGACTCAAAAAAAGGTTTTCTTCCATTTTCAGTAGTCTTGGCAATGGTTGTCAGTCACAAAGACGGTTAAAGAAGATAAAGAAAAGGCATAGCAGTTCTACTTTATCTAGTAAACAGTCGACCCCAATTAATCCTTAGCACACACATTTCTTGGTAGATCTAGGACAGGCTTCTGTTTCAGCTTTATCATCTTTCCTGACAAGGCCTCTTGTATCTCAAGTACCTGGATGTTTTAATGAATCTCTGTTGCTGATTTTGTTTATCACCATTTATCCACAGATGATTTTATTGTTACAATATTGACTAGATTCAGAAAGCCTTCCAGACTACTATACTGCAACTCTTAAAAATTTCTTACTGAAGCCACAGGTCAGGGAAGTGGACCCACATTTCTGCACAAAGGTGGCCTCTTTTGCAGAATGACGTTAGTTGAAGGAATTTTTCATCATCTTCAAGCTTCCCATTTCTAATTGGCTGCATCAAAGGACGTATGTGCAGTGGTCAAAATTTTAGCTCCCTCTAAGAAGGTTACAAGGCCAGAGATCTCACGATCTTCCAGGTCTAGCCTTTTTTCAGAGTGGGTTGGTTCATCAATGGGCATCAGACTCAGAGCTTGGCTGGGCTGTTGAAGCCCCTTACCCAATAAAGTTTATTTGCTCTGCCCATTGATTCAAAGTTGTGGCTTAAGGGCATGATTTGAGGCCTGCCGTTTGTCTGTCAGCTTCTGGCTATCTAGGAACTTGTCAAATATCCTTCCTCTTTGATATCCCAGAATGAAAAGTATATCCTGCCAGCACAATGTTCATTACAGGAATCCACATGTGCTCTGACATGGGACACGTGTGCATACCACATCACCCAAGTCCTTTCATAACTGAACTGCCCTTCTCCAATTGACTGCTTTTCCCATGTGACCTTGCAGGTTAACCCAGCCATCTTCAGAGCAACTTCTTCAATTTGGAAGATCTCTGCCTTCTGTAAAGCTTTGCATAGTCAATATTTTCAAGATCCTTGCATCAAAACCTGAATTTCTTTTTTCACATCTATCTTTGTAGTCACATGTGGTGATGGTTGCATTATAAAGAGCTTGACATTCTTTCAGTCCTGCTATCACTAAGTATAAGAAATGGGACAAAAAGTCAGAAAGAAAGAAGACAGACTGCTTGGGACTGTGAACTGCAGTCTATATTTAGCCTGTGAGAACTCAGTGCTAGTTGGGGTGTTGTCTTCTTTGGAGATGCCACACCGTGCAGTCAGTGCCGCTCCACTGCTGTCCCTTTCTTTTGCGTTTGCTATAGTCCTGATCGGGTATGACTTTGCTGTCTCATCTTACCATTGCTGAGTGAAAAGAATGTGGGTTTCTCAAAAGATTTTTCACACCACTTACACACATTGCAGTATTCTGAGATTTCAGCTTTGTATTACTGGAGTGACGTGAATTCTTTTAAATATGTTGGAGATCTGAGACTTTTGTCTCATTTGTTCTTAAAGATTATGAGGGATACTTATTTTTGTACTTTTTAAACTGTACTTTTAAAAGGGATCTAACCAGAGAGAAAATTAATAGTAGAGACTCACACAATCTAAGTGTTTGAGAAGCAACTCACCTCAAAAAAAAGACTATTGAGGTGAATCTCCTAAAATATCAAGCCACACTGTAACCAAGTTAGCTAAGGCAGCCTTTGCAGTTGAGATCTGTAAAACAGTGCTCTGAGGAAGACTGCAGCCACCATCCCCTAGCTGTATGTGCTGGCAGGCATACATGATTAAAAACAATCCTGGTAGACTTTGGTATTCAAAGCAAGCAAAGAATGCCGTGCAGCAGAAACAGAAAACCTCTAGACAACGTACCTCAAAGACCTAGGGTAGCTATAGAGAGAGTAATTGGATGAATTTAAGGAAGAATTCAGCAGTATTATCACAGGATCACAGAATGGTAGGGATTGGAAGGGACCTCTGGAGATCATCTAGTCCAACCCCTCTGCCAGAGCAGGGTCACCCAGAGCAGGCTGCACAGGACTGTGTCCAGGTGGGGTTTGAATCTCTCCAGAGAAGGAGACTCCACACCTTCTCCGGGCAGCCTGTTCCAGTGCTCTGCCACCCTCACAGTAAAGAAGTTTTTATGAAAAATGCTCAGGGAAATCCCATCACCACAGACCACTGATTGTTATGAGAGTATTCTGGGAAAGGCTACTACTCCTTGGCCTTGTCGTTTGTTGTTGGTAAGGTACTGGGCTAACTATGTGGTTTGGCCTGGTATGGCCATCTTTATATTATGTTCAATCTGTATTTTAGAGTATATATTCAGCTCAACCACCTATGGGGCTATGCAGACATCTCTCACCTCAATAATATGCATTGGTTCTTCTGATGTAGAATGCACGTGGATGACACTTGAAAAATAGCTGTTACTGATTTTAAAAATTACCACTTCTCAAGATATTTTGGCTGTGTGTATTTCTGATTTTTGCTTTGATAAAACATGGAGTTCTTGCCAAATTTGGATTCTAGTTGATTGAAAATATTGGAGACTGCACTTGTGCCATCATTTGTCCTGAGTGACTGGGTATGAGGTGTTGCTCCCAAAAGATTTTGATATCGTAGGCATGTGCAGTGGGAGTAGAATATAAGCATATTCAGTTACTGTAGGATGTGTATTTCTTTTGTGTATTTTCTTACTTTTGATTCTTTATGATCTGAATGGTAATGCAGTACTATTTTCTTTCTGCTGAATGTATACTTTATATAATAATTTGGGTTTCTTTTCCTTAGATTTTCAGAAGAAATTCCAACAGAAGAGAAGGAAAAGAAAAGTGATATTCTTAATATTTTTTCAGTTGCTTCAGGCCATTTATATGAACGTTTTTAAGGTAAGGAAAGGTAAAAGGGAAATGAGAATTTCATAGGGATACTGTAAACATTCATCCTAAAATGCAGCAGCTTAAAGAAACTGACTTTTTTAACCAGGTGTAAAGAATAAATTGTTGAAACATAGAGAAGTTGTATACAGTGAGGATCAAATTCATCTTTGTTTGAGAACAAAGTGATTCAACATATAGATGTTCAAAAATACCATTATTGTTTGAAGAAAGAAAAATGTTCTGCATGTCTTTCATGAGTGCACGTGTGAAGTGTGAACATAAAAGATGAAGCTCAGCCTCTCTTTATAAAGACATAACAGGAGTGACTTCATCGGAGTTGTATCTATTTACGTTTAGTCCAAACTATGGATACTACTATATGCACATATGGCCTTACTTATCTCAGTGTTCATTGAATAAGCAATGATTGCTTTGAAGGAATTCTTACAGTATTGCTTAATCTGTTCACAACCATCTCTGTTACTTTTCTGATTTCTATGAGTACTTGTCTATAGGTGTCAGATTTAGTGGTTTTCCTATCCAAAAATGGAATTTCACAATTCTTTCATGCATATTTATTTGGAAAGTAGTATTTTGTATGTATTGATTTTTATTTCTTAGTAGTCTGACGGAATTTGAACATCTGCATTTCTTTCCTTCAACCTACTATAATCTTCATAAAGGGAAAGACCTGTTTATTTTAAAAGAGAAAAAATTAATTTTAAAACATTATACATGCTGCTTTACCTTATTTAAGGTTTTTTATTCCTTGATTTTAAGGCAGACTTGACATCTTCTAAGGTTGTAAGTCATTGCTTATCTGTCTGGTTACACCAAACAAATGACACAATAATGAAAAAAAAACCAAACCCAAAACAGTGATTTAACTTTTTCCACATAGCTCAACTTTTTTACAGTTATCAAGGGTTTTCTGAAGAGGATCTTAACTTGAACAATGCTTTCTCTTTCCCGCTGTTTTTCTTTTCAGCAACCTATTAAACTCAACCAAATATATTTCTAAAATAAATTATCTCACTTGCCATGTTAATATAAGGTATTAAATATGCTAATTTTGTCAGGCACCTCTCTTAGAATAAAACTTGTTAACAGATACACTTTTGAAATTGTTGCTTCTAATATTGCGTAGCCAATCTAGATCGAATAAATCCATCCCAAAGTGGTCTTGACCACATGCTCTTTAAAGCTTTTTATTAGAAATAGACAGAAACTTCTGCTTAAAAAAGTTTAAAGAAAATTATGCTTTAAAAGTTTTAGCACCTTTTAGGTGCAGTTGAAATGTAATGACCTGTGTGTATTTGTTTGTTTATTATAGACTTATATTTCCACAGAATTATGATGCTTTCTGTTCTGCGTCATACAAAAACACCAGTTAAATTCTGGTTTCTGAAAAACTATCTCTCCCCAACATTTAAGGTAGGAGAAACGTCTTCCTTTTATTAATTTTTCTTAAAAATGTTAAGTGTGTTTTAAAATATATTACAATTGCATAATTATATAATTAAAATTACATTTTCACAGTTAGAAATTATCTCTGAATGCATTAAATACTGATAGTTTTAAGTCTCATGTGTAAAGTGGTTCTTTTCTGGAACCCAAAGCCCAGTGATATATTATAATAATTTATTCTCTTCTGATAGTCTCCAAGAGTTTGAAACAAATGCTTTTTATATGTATGTAGCTGAGGATACTGCTAGAACTAAAGAAACATTTTAAAATAATAATTTATGTAGTCAGCAGGGCCAAGACAGCTGCAACTGTGTTGCAGCATTCCCTCTTTTTCCTCCTGAGTCCTTGTGTGTCGCATACATGTGCAACTAATAGTTTTTTGGTTCTTCTTCTAGGATGTTATTCCTCACATGGCTAAAAAGTATGGTTTCGAGTATGAGTTAGTACAGTATAAGTGGCCCCGCTGGCTTTACCAACAGATAGAAAAACAAAGAATTATCTGGGGCTACAAAATTCTTTTTTTGGATGTTCTTTTCCCTTTGGCTGTGGATAAAATAATATTTGTCGATGCTGACCAGGTAAGAAAAAATAACGCTGGATAAATGTATGAGGAATTCATTTTGGCTTAAATTAATCCTGCTTCATTCCCTGTGGCCACTTTATTCAAATGTTGGTCCCATAAGACTATTGCAGTTGTACGAGCAGAACCAGTGGTGTTGCAGAACGTGAAATGCGATAATTTCACTTCTCTTTAGTCATGTAGAAATTAAGAGTCTCATCACACTGAGTTGCCCTAAATTGCTTCTAATGCCTGTGGAGAGAGAATGGCACCTGGAGCGGTATGTGCGATCTAAAGGTGCATTTCACCTAAGGCATATTCGAGTCATTCAGTCTCTGGGCTGACTGTGACAGGAGTTCTCCATTCACTATGGAAGGGGTCTGAGGTGATTAGTTCAGACTATCTGAACGACTTCTAGATATTCTAAATGGCTGAATTTTTTTAAGATGAATCCTGCCTCTTTTGTTCTTAAATTTGTATGCAGTGTTTCACTCAGAAATTAATATTGTATAATATACTGAAAGGTAACATGCTGTCTCAAACAGACGAGACATTGAAGAGTCTATCACATGGTTATTGAAAACCTCAGAACAAATATTACGTATTTTGGTCCTTTTCCGAAGCTTGAGAATAAATTAAATTTAGATGTAGCAATGCAGACTGCAAGTTTCTGCAATTTCATCTGGATACAGTAGTAGTACTGGTTGTCTGTCCTAACTACTGTAAGGATTTCGCTGTACTCAGAAACAGATAAAACTTATTTTTTTCACCACTGATAAATTAGATTAGTGCGGTTTGATGGAAGAACGATTGATTAGTAAATAAAGGACATTTGTAAAATGTCCTTACAGCTTATTTTTTAAAGTACTTTGCTGCTAGATACAAAGATGTTTCAAATGATGCAATAATTTTGGAGTGGCCAAGTTAATGTAACAAACAGGAAGGATTTTTTAGAAGTTATTTTGAAAGTTATACTCCTACATGAAGAAGTTTAATATTGGGCAACCAGAAACAGCGGTCCATAAATTAAAAATACTTTGCTTGTTTTATTTAATTTACTTATTAAATGTATTCCACAGATGGCCACAGAATAAACACATATTATTTTCCTTGAACAATAATTTGGTAAATGTCATTCCAGTGGAATACTTTATACTCCACTGTTGCAGTGTCTCAGGGTTTTTTTAAGTTAAAATTAAACTTTAGGAAGCTTGCTGCAGTAACTACCCTCATATGCACACTCAAAACCAGTATTAAATTATAAAAATAAATATATTTTTATTTAGATTGTGAGAAGTGACCTAAAAGAACTCAGAGATCTAGATCTAAATGGAGCTCCCTATGGATACACACCTTTCTGTGACAGCCGTAAAGAAATGGATGGGTACCGTTTCTGGAAATCAGGATACTGGGCATCACATCTTGGGAAAAGGAAATACCATATCAGGTAGGATAACTCCTTACATATTTTTGTGCAGTTTGTGAATTTGATTAAAATCTGACTCTTGGTATTGATCACTGAGGCATTCAAAAGCAATTGCCCTATAGTCATTCTCAGCAAGAGATAAATAAGGCATGAATTCTGATGACATTGATTTCACTGTTTTATTGTAGCTTCAGCTACTTAATTAAAAAAAAAAATTCCTTTAGGATGGGAGCAGTTTTTGGTTTCTTGTTACTTTTATTAATGTTGTCAAAAAGAAGGTGAAACTCCACAAATCTTAATTCTTTTTTTTTTGTAGTGCCTTATATGTTGTGGATCTTAAGAAGTTCAGAAAGATTGCAGCAGGAGATAGGCTGCGGGGCCAGTACCAGGCTCTCACTCAAGATCCAAACAGTCTGTCAAATCTAGATCAGGTATATATGGCTTTAAGCAATTTGGGTTTTATTTTCTTTACCTTTCTCAATATGCATGGAATTATTTTGTATTTCAATGTGTATGTTACATAATTCTGAAAGTATTTGCCCTTTACTGCTCTTTTAGCACATTTTCAGGTGCGCCTATGAGCACAGTTCAGAAAACTGAACACTAAATAATGGTTTAATATGGAAAAAAATGAGGAAAAAGCAGCACAGAGGACTGCTGTCCTTTATTTGTAGTTGTTCTACGTGCATTTGTGTTTTTCTGATGATAATCCTATATGCTGATAATGGTAATTATATTCTTATTTAGCAAGAGCTTTTTCCTTTTTCTTCTTTTTTGCCATTAATGTAAATTTAATTTTTGTAAGCTAACTGCTAATGCACTCTGGTGGTTGCTGTACATGGTCACCCTGGGGTGACTGTAGTCTTTATTTATGTAACTCCACCAATTTTTAAAGCTAGGTGGGGTAAGTCAAGGTGCAAGTCACAAGCATGTAAGTAGATCCCAGATGTACAGAACGTACTTAAATTTATTATTAACTTCTATAGTAGAGGTTCTTTAACTCAGTAGAAGATTGATAATACAGCTCATCTGATTTCTCCCTGAGTAAATAATATTTTTTATTTATGTCTCTCTTTGGGTGAACTTCAGAAGGCTTCATAAGTGAGATTGTCCCTGCTTTTGTGATTTTCCTTGTGGAATTACTGAAGCACAAAAGGTTTTTACCTGCCTATAGCAGGAACGGGATCCCACAGTAGAAAAGCCCACGTCCCTCAGTGCCTGCATTCCACCCCCTTGCTCTGCAAGCGAGTTTCTCTCTCTTACATAAGTACATTATTGCCACTTGCATTTTTTCCAGAAATAAAACTAAAAATTGAAAGTAGCAGTTCTTATGATACTGGACAAAGAAAAGTGGAAATACAGCTACACTTGAGCTAGACTGGAGACAAGGAGTTGGAGCAGCCTTAAGCTGTAACGGTTAAGAGCAAAAGACTGATGTAACAGCAACAGTCAGATTTTACCTCTCTGTTCTGGACAATAGAATGAATTATTGGCCCTGTATTGCGCACACTCAGAGAGTCCTGATGTGATATAGCTGAATGTTTTTCAAACATAGTCTTACCCATATGTACAAGGTGTTGTTCAGAAAGACCTTTAAGATTCAGGAGCTGGTTACAGGGCTTCCACCGTAATGCTGCTTTTCAGAAATAGCTTAGTTTTATCTAATGTTCTCAAAATATTAATAATGCATATCTTTCCATTTTAAGATTCTTATATTTTCAATTACAGCATTAATACATGATAGCATGTATCTCTTATAGTCTGTTGGATCAAATCAAAAGCCACTTAAGTGTCAGCTACCCTTCCCTCAGCCCGTCAGTGCTGAGAACAGACGTTAAGGTAGCTCAATCTTGGCAGAATGGAATTGGAGTTACTTTGGAAAGGGAAATATTTCCAAGTAATATTTTTGTAGTAATCTGCTTTCTGACTGTATTGATAGGAATCACGTTTTATCTTCATTGGTACTACTTACACCAAATATAGCAACATTCCTAGAAATACAAACCGTAGTGCAATATATTTTACAAGAGTCCTGGAGAGCTTTTATCTACTGATAAGGATGCATTATGATAAATTTTCTTCTTTTTATTTTTATTTTAAATATCTGACTGGAGTGCTCACTGCCCTTCTCAAAGAAGCAGCAATCTTAGTTTTTTTGCTAATCTGCCTGCACTGCTGCCTTCATGGGTGGTAGTTAAGGTTATGCTAATATCAGCCACAAAATAGAAGTAGATAGAGTGGAAAAAGAGTAAATTTAAAGGCCAAGGAGAGCAAGTAAAGAACTCCTAGGGAGAAAAATGACACATGATAAAAACTAGACTTCCAGTACAGTGTATTTAATTCTACTTTTTAGAGAAGCATGGAAATGTCTATGTATAGATGACAAAACAAATACTTGACAAATATTTATACTAATAGCAATTCATTAAAAAATAGATAATTAACCATCTTGTTTTTTACTTAAAGAATAAAAATCAGCAGAAAGGAATGTAAGATTAATTATTTTATTAAGGAGCTATGCTTTTATATTTTTAAATTGAGGTTTTATTTTCTAATAAAGATGTTACTGTAGAAGAGTCCCCCTTTAAAATTGTGTAGGTTATCTGACTAAATGTGAAAACAGTTGTATTGTAAATCACATTGAAGAACAACTTTTAAGTGTTGTTTATGAAAGTCTAGAAGACTTTCATTGCAGCAGATTACATATTTTGAATGAACAAGAATTCTGGCACGGACAGTAAAACCAATCTGTTCTTACCCTTGTTCATTTATTTTTCTGTTTTGTGAATATTTTCTCCTTGATCTTCTAGATGTATTTTAGCATTTTAGAGGATAAATCATGTTCTTCTGAAAGGATAAGCAACGTTTTGTTTAGAATTTTTTTTTTTTAATTTTCTTCTATTTGCTTTAAAACCTGGAACTAGCAGCTGTCTTTGTAACAATTTGTAAATTCACAACTTTGAGAGTTACTGTAGTAACTCAGGAATTGTGATTTCATTTAGAAAGTCAGAGAGGCACAACAGAAAACTAGTCTCTTTTCTCTTGAAATTGAGATGGTGATAAACCATTTATTTTATCTTCTAAAAATTCATAGAATTGAAGTTTTTCAAAAAATAAAGCATTTAAATTAATGTTTAATGTCTTGACTTTCAATATACTTATATTTGATGTAATTTTCCTGTACTAATGCCTATATTTGAATTAAAGTATATACCTTTCATAATGCAGCTATATGTGCTATTTTATTCTGTCACATTTAGCAATGTGAATTGGCAAAATAAGACATGAGTAATACTTATTTGAGTACTGACATTTATTTTTTAAATATAATGTAGGGGTTGCACACGTGAAGGAGCTTACGAATGGATCTACCAATTACACCTGTTATTTTTAACTATGGCCAGAGTACATGCAGTGTATGACCGCCTGAAGTTTTTCTCATTTGTAAATGCTGTTCCCTACATTCAGCAAGATATTGGTTCAGAGTTTTCATGATGAGAGTACTCGACTCTATAATAAAGGTTAAAAAAAAAAAAAAAAAGTGAAGTAAGGAAGATAGCCAGAATAGCAGTTTAATAACTTTTCCCTTTCATGCTCATGTTTCTGGAATCTATTTTCCTAGAAGAACTCTAAATTTAGAGTAGTGGCGTAATCCTGGACTATACGCTTTTGAGCTTTTTTTGCAAATTTGAGGAATGGAAAGATGTTCAAGTTTTGCTTTAATAATTTCACACAGTCTAATTCTGCTTAGTAGTATTTACAGCATGACATGGAGTATCTGAAGCACAACTATCAGGCAGTAGTATTGCTTATGTCAAGCTAAAGAAGGACAGATATAAGTACAAGAAAAAACCTGCTTGAGAAACAAGAGGTGGAATTGGCCATCAAAATGAGCATGACTAAGTTTTGAATCTACTTGAAAAAGAACTAGGTGAGCAGTTAGAAGGAAACGTAAGAACAATTTCCAGAAATGGTAATAGGCAAAGATATTCTACTTTTAGTAGTTGCTTGATAACTAGTTACATTAAATTCAATGCTAATTTATGATTTTACAAAATTTGTACAGGATCTTCCCAATAATATGATTCATCAGGTAGCTATTAAGTCTCTCCCTCAGGAATGGCTTTGGTGTGAAACCTGGTGTGACGATGAATCCAAGAAAAAGGCTAAAACAATAGACTTGGTGAGTTGATTTTGAGTTAAATTAGTTTTATAGATTAAAAACTTGGCTGTAATTTCTGTGGCTTTTGAGAAACACGTATGCGATGTCATGGAGTCAGACTTGCTGGAAGGCACTGGAACACTATTTCCCTTCCCCTACAATACAGCAACTTTTCTCCTTTCCTCTGAGACCTCCCCCGCTTGCTCGGTGCCAAATTTATTTATGTTAAAGCTGAAAACTGTACCCAAAAATTAAATGTTGCTCTCTGTAACTGGACACAATTGGGTTTTTTTCACAGCTGCACATATATTTTCATTATCTTTTTTCCATATTCAGCCAGGTTAGTGGAACTCTGATGAAGTACTGTGAACTGTCTGGGTAGTGCGTGCTGCTATTGCGCTCCCTACAAAGAAGGTTCCTCCAGAACCCACTGTGTAGGTGGGACACTGTGTAGGGTGTAAGTGTAGAGGACTTAATATTATCATGGTTTTCTCTGTCCGTTTCATCACTATAAACGGGAGATAAAGCAGAGCTTAACAAGTGTAATGCTGCGGAGATTATCCATATTTAGAAAGAAGAAAGTGTCTTTCTTTGGGAATTGAAACAGAGAGAGAAAATGTTCTCCTCTGTCATTATTACCCCCATCCCATTTTCCCCCCATTCTCATTTTTTGACAACCCCCACGCACTGTGATACGTCAGAGATGTAATTCTGAAGAAAAGCAGACAGTTGGAATCTGGTGCGAATATTCAGTATGTAAATAGTTTTGTTTTCTTTGTGTCTTTACAGTTGTTTAAATAAGCTTTTTTTGTGCACTAAAGATGGGTGCTCTCTATTCAAGAAGGATTGAAATTAAGTTACTAGACCTTCTTTCAATCCCCATTATCATGTATCACTTTTTATTAGGATTTCCATTTATGTTATTTTATGGAAGTAATCAATACATTTTCTAGACAACGCTAGAGGAAGCATCACAAACTTAATAAAAACCATATCAGATTCAATTTCCATATGATAACACATATCTTGTATCTCCCCATGTAACTTTGTCTAAATCTTAGTAGTCTTGTGCTAGCCATGAGCACATGGAAAAATAAAAGTATTTACAATAAAATGTTTTCAGTTATTTAAACAGGGTTTATTTACAATTTGTTTTGCGTGATTTTTTTCTGATTAATATCAAGGTAACTGACCTTGCAGGCTGTCCTTCAATGAAATTGTAAATGCTGACAAAATTATTTTAGGTGAATTCCTTGGAAAGGTGATATTTTCACATTTGCTTTGTTTACCTCTAGTATGTTTTATACTTTCAGTGCAATAATCCTCAAACCAAAGAACCAAAATTAAAGGCTGCTGCCCGGATAGTTCCCGAATGGGTTGACTATGACTCTGAGATACGAAAGTTAATACAGCAAATTGAAAAAGAGAAGAAAAATCTAACATCGTTCTTTCAAAAAGGTAATTTACATGCATATTCATCTGTTAGATTTTTTTAAAAAAATATTAATATGGCTGAAATTAAAATTGGGGTCAGTAGGCACAAATACTGTATTTGTGTAATTTTCCCTGCTCTTAGAGAAATTCTGTGGGGTTTGAGTCACGTGATGCTTCTTTACATAGGAGTTACACTAAGAGGATAAAATCTTTTGTTTCATGCCAGAATCTAAGAGAAAATTTAGTGGTGTCCTATTCTTGGACCTCAAACATAACCAACTGTTCTGCATCATTTGAGCCACAACTATTAAATAAAGCACCTTAGCTTAGACCTCACTTAGAGAATCTAAAGCTAATGTCTATTAAGCAGTAGATAACTGAGTCTCTTAATTTGTCTCCACACCTTTGTCTCCAAACCTCTGGGCTTATCTGTGCGGGGCCTTTTCGCACCAAACTAAATGGTGTTTTAGTTTAGAAATAGTGGGGGGTTTTGTTTTTGTTTTTGTTTTTACTAAAATGGTTTTAAACTGAGTTAGTTAAATAGCACGAGAAAAAAACCCACTCCTACAGGACTTCCAGTAAGACCTGACATCTTGGAGTAATGTGAAACAAAAAAAAAAAGGTGATCTCAGCTCTCAAGGTTGAAGAAAAAACTTAGCAGATAAATACCTAAAAGTCTTTAGTCAGGGAGCAAATTCACTCTTTGTTATAAAGAATTCTCAGTAGTTTTTATTCTTTGTGAAAGCTTATGGTCAATTTTTAGCGAGGCTCTAAAAATGAAGTTCATGTTGCTGAACTGGCTGACTAGCAGTAAGTAGAAAGGGCTTTCTCCACATATTACAAAAATAGGCATTAAGTCTTTATGTAACTGGTTTTTATAATTTTTTTTTCCTTTGCTTACAGGTCTTAAGCACGATGAACTTTAGCACAGCCTGTAAACAGCAACAGTGACGGCTCAATAGTGTTCTGCGAAAGACTGAACGGAAGTTAGGAATGTTACATTAGCACTATTTGTACCATTCCTTAATGTGAAGTCAAATATTTTATAACTTACAGTGTTATTTAAAACGTTTTAAATGAAATACAAAAACAGAAGAGAAATCCACAGGTACTTGATTTTTTTTTTTTTTTTTTTTAAACCAGTGTAGAGTAGCTTTGGTTTTCTTTTCCTTCGCTAAAAGTCAGTTTGCCCAGAGGATTTTAGAATATAAAGAACCATGTGTTCAACTGTTCAAAGATACATTGTGTCAGTCTGGGGGAGGATACACACATTAAATATGTACATGAAAACTGTTTTGTGCATATTACATGCATTAAGCTAATGTATTTAAATATAAAGAATTTTGGTTGTATGTCCATAGTTTTGTCCCTGGAGAAATGCTGTGGTCACAAGAAAAAATCTCAGTGTGGCACAGATAAGACATAAAAAATAGCTTGTGTAATTTAGACCACACAAATCTAAGTCAACTTGGAAGCAAGGAATGTCACTTTTCATTTATTATGCAGGATTGCTGCACTCTTACTAATTTAAAAAAATCATTTTTGATCCGTAGGCTCCTTTTGGTCACTTAAATAGTATGTCATAAAATTCCATTATGTTTTTTTGGTTAAGATGATTTTCCAGCCAGCATACATTGCATCAGAAGGTCAGTACCTGAAAGCTGTTTCCACTCAGTTTTGATTATCATCATCCTGTTTAGAATTGAAAATAAAATAATAAAATACATGAGTAATTTTGACTATCAGTGGTGTCTCCTGTAATTTTCTCAATACGTACTCACAAAACCGTTGCTTTAATGGGCTGCTGACACTTTGATCTCACAAAAATTGCAGTGAAAAGTATGCAATATGCATATTTGAAAATAGGGAATGTATTTCTTAAACTGAAATCTAGTGCCTTAAATACATACTCTGTTGTTTAGGCTGTGCTGGTTTCAAAATAGATTGCATATGACCACAAATTCTTATAAGAACAGCTTAATGCAGTCTTTCAGTCCAAATGCTTGAAATTATAAAAGATAAGGTAATTTGCACTAAGTGGGTGAATCCTCAATGAGTTGCATAATATTTCCATACCGGCAAATAATTGAATAAGTAATAAGAAAAATGAAGCATATTTTATATGTGCTGTCATTATCCTCAGGTGTTGGTTATTAAAAATCTCTTCCTGTAAGAGCAAGTATTTAAAATCATGCTTTGCTGATATTTTTCAAGTCTTAGTAATGAGACATGCACTTTTTTTTACAGCTCTTTATATTTTTTGTTGCATTACCTTTATGCATTTTGAACAGTTTTAACACGTCACATATGGATTTTAAAAGGTCTGTTGTGGGCATTTTCTTTGTATGAAGTACTCAACGAAGTATTTCCTGTGTAACCTGGTAGCAATAATCAGTAAATCCTAATGTCAGTTCTCTATAGCTATCCCATTTCACTCACTATCTGTTTTGTTACGCTTGTTCTCTAACATTACTTAAGGATATCAGGCAGCAAGTCAAACATATAACTTTAAATTGGTATTTTTATACCATATAGATAATTGACTTAGCAGATGCATATGTGCCATTCCTATAAATTCAATCAGTAATAAGGAAACAACTGATACTCCATATCAGAGAAAAACAAACATTATTCAACTGCTTGCTGCTGCTTTTTTTTTCGTTACTTCCATCCTGATGCTTTACTCTGCAGCAGCGTTTCACGTTGATCTGCCTTGGAATTTCATGCTTGAAGCGTACATTGGAAAACCTTTTTTTTAAGCCAGAAGTTAAAGGTTCTTTAAGAAACCTTAGTTCTCTTTAATTATGATCATCTGTGTCGAGAAATTTCTGTCATGCAGTATAAAAAGTGGGTAATTTATGCACTGATTTCTTGTTCATTTTATCTGTAGCATCCTGTCCTTGTTAAAATTGGATTAATTCTACAGGCTTTAAAAAAGAAATAGCTCTTTAAATACTATTTCCTTGAGATTACTTAAATGATTAGAGTATCATTTTTAGAAAGGTAATTTGCTGGAGATATTTTGAAGATTTAAAAGGTTTCATGCCATTTTCTATGGTGTTGTATATATTTGTAAAAAATGTTTTCCAGCATTTCTTTTTCCTGCATAATAATACTTTCAAGGAAAGCTCTTTTTTGACATATATGTTGGTTTATAAAACAAAAAGGGTCCAGCAAATATATTCACTACTTCTGAAAGATCTCTTTAAAGCAGCACTTTGAAGCATTAGCATATCATAATATTTTTAATACCAAACCAATGGATTGTATATGTTGTACAAAGTATTAAAAGGTGCCACTGGAGAAAAAAAAAATCACTATTTTCTGTTCTCCTATTTTGTATTCTACAATAACCATTAAATACTTGGTTAATAGATCCAAGGAAAAAAAAATTGCAGCAAGTCCTCAAATATCTTTAATCTGAAGCAAGAGTTTGTGCTGGGAAGCAACAGCACTGCTCAAACCTAGGAATCTGCTGTAGGCTGAGAACGTGGGGATGGGGACAGCGCTTATTTCTCGTTTCCAATCTGTGTGCTCTGCCCTGTGAAAGGGAAGAAAACGCATCCTGGATTATAGGAGCGTTACCGAAACCTGGTTCAAATCAGTAAATAAACTGATGTGTTTGCATCAACCTGGTTTTTTGTTGCCAAGGCCCGGGGCCCAGCAGTGCTGGTGAAGACAGAGGTGAAGAAAGTGTTGAGAGCCTCTGCCTTCTCAGCGTTGCTGGTGACCAATTCACCCCTCCCGTGTAACAGTGGGACGGTATTTTCCTTCTGTTCCTGCTTGTTGTTTATGTACCTGAAGAACCCGTTCTTGTAGGTTTTGACATCTCTGGCCAATTTAAATTTGAGCTCAGCTTCTGCTTTTCTAACTGCATCTCTGCCCGCCCTGGCAATGCCCTTGTAGTTCTCAATGGGTATTCATCCGCTTTTCCATCTCTGGTACGCTTCTCTTTTGGTTTTGAGCAGACTCAGGAATGTGCAGTTAAGCCAAGGGGGTCTCTTACTCTGCCTGCTTCCTTTACCTTTAGAGGGGATGAACTGGTTTTGTGCTTCCGGGAGAGCGTTCTTGAAAAACTCCCAGTGCTCACTAGCTCCTGTATCGTCCGTGGAAGCTTCCCACAGAATCCCTCCCAACTGAGCTCTCTGAGCGAGCTGAAGTTTGCTCTTCTAAAATCTAAAACCTTTGTCCTTAGAACTAACCTTCAGCGTGCTCAGCGGGATCCCAAACCCCACAATACTGTGATCACTGCAGCCAAGGCTATCGCTACCGTGATACTACAAAGGAGGTTTTCTTGGTTTGCGAGGAGCAAGTCCAGCAGTGCCTCATTCCTGGTTGGCACATCTAACGTTTGTATGAGGAAGCAGTCCTCTCCACATTCCAGGAACTTGATGGATGATGTGAGCTGCTGTATTGTTTGTCCAACAAATGTCTGGGTAGTTGAAGTCACCCATAAGAACCAGGTTCTGTTGACCCAAAGCTTGCTTAAGTGACCCAAAGCTTGCTTCATTTGCCTTATCATCTTGGTTTGGAGGTCGGTAGCAGATGACTACCATAAGATCCCCCTTGGAGACGACCCCTCTGATCTTGACCCAGAGGCATTCGATAGGGCTTCCACAATCGCCATGGTTCAATTCTATACACTCAAATTTCTCCTTAACATGGAGAGTAACTCCTCCTCCTCTTCTTCCCCACCTGTCTTTATGAAACAGCCCATAGCCATCCATTGCAATCCTCCAGTCATGTGAGTTGTCCCACGATATTTCAGTCAGAAAGTTATGATATCATAGGAATAACTGGGCATGGAGCTCCAGTTGCTCCTGTTTGTTCCCCAGGCTCTGTGCAGGGGCATATGTACACTTGAGGTGGTCGGTCTTCTGGTTCTCATCTTGGGAGGCAGCTAAGGAATATACGTCCTTACTGGCTTAGTCCCCAGTTGGATGTGATGGCGTGACCGTTGCTGCTTTGGCCCCTGGCCCGCCTCGCCACATTGGCCAGCCTGCTGCCAAAGATTCCTTTTCCTCTTCTAGACAGGTAGGTCCCATCCCTCCCCAACCAGCTATAGCCATCAAAGAATGTCCCGTTGTCATGAAAGCCAAAACCCTCACGACAGCACCAGCCACGAAGCCAGGAGTTGATACGCGTTATACACCTATTTCTGGCTGCCCCTGTTCCTCCAACTGCCTGTACACCACACTTCAAGCTTTAGCTCCAGAGACTACGTAACATGGACTGATGAAGAGGGGTCTCGGCAGCGGGGAGCCCGTGCCCTGCTCCTCTCAAGGAAGGGCTTCTTCAGCGGGCAGGTGACTCGAAGCTACTCCCTTTGCTTACCCTCTTGCACTGGTTTGGTGAGTATCACTTTCGCGCCCACGTCTTCTGCTGAGCCTCATTCAGATGCACTCTCGAGATGGATGGATTCAAGTCCCTGTGGAGCAGAGGGGTTGAGGACCTCAGATCTCCCACAGCCCGAGAGGGTGTGCTCACAGTGAGGCTACCATGTAAGAGGACAGTCTCAAGACATCACTCGTCTTCGCTATGATTTCATTCTGAATGTCAGACACTCGTCCCAGCAGCTCCTTCTGGCACTTCTCAGCCAACTGTGTCAAAAGTCTCCCTTTGGTTTGTGAATTCCTGTCCCGAAGGCAGGAGTCGCGCAGTTACAGCCACAATCAGCATTAGGGCACCTAAATCCCTCTCTGCTGATGGAGATCTTGGTCCCTTTACCTTTGAATCCTCACTCTTTTGAATGAAGCATTCTGGCAGCTTCTCATCACACATCGCCAGGAACGTTGAAAAGGATGTCACATAACTGGCCTTCTCCAGCTGACAGTGTGTCACTCTGGCCCAGATTTTGGGCTCTGACAATTGTAAAATATAGAGGTGCAGATGGTTTTTAAAGTGCCTTTTGCTAAACACAGAAATAAATTTATATTCATGGCTTAAAAACAGAATGAATGCCTGCTGCACTCACCTTTGGGTTTTTTTTTTTTAACCTAAAGACATGCATGAAAAACACATTAATAAAATTGTGTAATTAGTTACATGGTTGCTGACCTTTTATTATCAGATAATTATTTTCTTCCCTTGCAAGAGATGATAATGGTTCTATAGAGATGAATACATATAAAATCGCAGGCCTGAAAGCGCTTGGTCTCTCTCCGCCTTTGAGGTGCTTTATCTCCAAGGATACTGTACCGTAAGGCCGGCGTCCCAGCACAGCACAATACGATCGAGCAGTACGCAGGCGTTGCCGAGCACAGCGAGGAGCCAGATCTGCACCTTGTGAAAGGGTTGTGGTAGACGCGCTGCTAGTACGAACTGCAGCCTGAGCTGATGGTGGACGTCTTGAAAAGAGGCTGTCTTTGCCTGCAGATCCTTCCCTTTCAGCACAGAGTGGTGCAGGGGAAAGAAGCCACCAAAACTTCTCCCTTAGGGGCCTAAGAGCAGAGGCACTTTCTGCAGGGTTGGGGTTTTTTTTCCCCCAAGTTCAGTTCTGAGAAGCCACCTTTCAGACATGGTTCCTTTCAGTTGACTTGTCATATTGACTGTTTTTAACTTCCACTTCCAGGTATTTAACAGACTGATGACACAGGGTCAAGCTGACTCACTCCTCCTTTGGTGTCATGGATCTTCTGATCCAGTTGAAGAGGCCCCTGCTTATTGCAGGTGGGTTGGACTTGATGACTTTTAAAAGGTCCCTTCCAACCCAAACTATTCTATGATTCTCCGAAATGTACCTGTTCTTTGTCCATATGTATGTATGTATGTACGTACGTAACACCTTTCAGCAGCGGTGTTTGTCGGGGCCTGCAGTTTTAGCTACTCATTCAAATGCATGAGGCGCACTGTCATTCTGCTATGATTTACCTCTCACATGGAGATGCTGCCTAATAACACCGTGTTTTCAGTTCTTTACCACCCTGAACGTGAGCTACCCTATAGCAAGCATCTGGCGTTCTCTAAGCACACTGAGTCTTGCAGTTACTACAGTAGGGAAGTATGTTTTGCCCGTAGAAAAATTCTTCCATTTAGGAAGATGATGCAAGAGACACACCACTCTGGTGTTCTCAAAACTGCCAGAACTTGGCAACATTATAAGCCCTGACAAGCAGCTGCTCAGCTGTGACTCTACCTGTAGCTCCTCCCGTCTCTGTACATTGCGTGTCCCTCCTCCCCTTAGTTAGGCTCATACTCCGCTTACAGCTACGAGCCTGGAGGAAAAAACACCAACCACCCGACTGCCCCCAAACCAACCCTGCACTCCTGCTGCAGCTCCTTCCCCGATCCTCGCAGCGGTGAGATTTCAAGACTCTCTCCTAGGCCGTCACTGCACCTCTTACTGTCGTGCTTTTTTGAGAACGAGAAAGGCTGAAGTGCTCGTATCCAACAGGTAGGCCACGGGTTTCCAGAGACAGACACGGGGAAGCCACACTACGGAATCGCACGTAAAACCTGGCCTCTCAAAGATGCCCTTGCTTCCAACCACCCCCAAAAGCCTCATCTCACCTCCTGTCCTCTGCGGTCACTTTCAGACATGCAGCAGCTGCAAGCCATGTCATTTTAAGCTCAGACACCTTCGCTCTCACCAGCTGTGTACACATCCCTGCCCCTCACCACTGTTTACACACACGCACCAACACATACAGTAACTTGCTTCCAACCAGGAACTCCTAAAAACGAACAGTTTCCAAGGAAGAGGTTAAGAAAACAACATGCACGTTTTGATGACTGATAAGGAGCTCGCTTACTCGTTCACACTGTCATCCACAGCATGTATACATGCGTGACTGACATCAGCTAGGATCATCATCTTTATAGATGCCACCACCGACTCCATTTCTCAGGTGGTTGCACAGGGGTGACACTGGCAAGGAGACTGAGCCCTCGGTGGCATTGTTATGGCACTGTGCGTGAACTGGTGCTTTCTTCAGTGAAGTCACTGACAGAGCTCAGGCCCTACCGGCGTTCTGTGAGGGCGCAGCCTGCTCAGAGGCCCGCGATCCCGCAAGCCTGGCTGCCGCCCCACCCTGCCCCGGCCGCCGGAGCAGAGGCAGGTACGGCCCTGGGACAGCGGGTCAAGCACTGTCCTCCGCGTTCCGCGCAACCCGCTGCTGCGCTCCAAGGAGCAGGTCGCACCCAGAGGTGGGAACTGCCCGCGCCCAGCCTCACAGGAGGGAAAATAAGGTTTGAAACCCAAGCGTGAAGGGTCCAAGCGCTGCTTCACTCCGGACCTTGCTCCTTAGAGCCTGACAACTTGCATGGGCTGCTTCAGAAATTTTAACATAGCCAGCGTTTCGGCAGCCTGTTGCTGCATTGCTGCACAGCTCGAACTTCAAACTAGGGGAGCGGGGTGAGGAAAGAAGGGCAGACAAATACACTGCAGTGCTTTCTTGTCATCATAAATATCTTTATTGTGAAAAATACCATAAAATAATTCCCACAGTTCTAGAAAAAACAGTTCTTGCTTTTTAGATTTATGATTTTATATAAAGACATTTTATAATTTGAAACATTTGATAAATCTCTGGCTAGCTTTACTTATCCTTCTTAAAACATAAAACTGCTACTTTGAGGGCAAAAAAAATTATTCTCCCATTTATTTTTTTATTATTTTATGGATGAAAGTGTGTATTACAGAGCAAACAAACAATACCTTACAATAAGGCACTTTTAAATACACCTAACCTGCTATGCTATACTGGCTAGTTTCCAGCAAAGCTCCTACAGATCACAGCCCTAAACAGAAGAATAATTCTTATTCCAAACACTGGTCTGAAAACCGTAACGGTAACAAGATTTATTTATTTTTTTAAGAAAAGTTTAAGCTGACACATTTTCTGTGTACGTCACAAGTTTGAGCTCTTAAGTTTATAATTCACTTCAAATCTGTTTTAATACTGATTTATTAATACATCAGTATTAAGCATGTATCAAGTAAAATACGGTCCCCCTCCACCTTCATTGTGAAACAAGTTGGAAACCAGTTTACTAAAACTGAGAGAATTCAACAGAGAAAGTTTGAATCTACATACAGGCCAATTATTGTAACGATGCTTCATGCACATCTCAGGGTTTACAAACTACCAAGAACGTTTATTTCAATGTTCAGTTATTGAACATTATTGCACTACAGACACCCACTAATAAATAAAAAGGCGAATTCAGCTTCCCTGTACGTCGCTTGCACCATTAACGCTGTGTGTTACCAGCGCCCCGTTTTCTAACGTCACATCAGGAGACGCATCAGCGTATCTGGAGACCCCTGAAACGTCAATGCTTCCTCTCTACCACAGCTCTGCCTTTCTGTGCTTTCAGGAGCACCTTGGAGCTAGAAGCCAGCGTCTGCTCCCGTAACAGCAGCACTGGGGTGGTAACGCTTCTCGCAACGAGCAGCCGCTTACCATCAGAAAACCACCTTCTCTCCATTGACAGGTTTTGTTTTCAAGACGCTGTCTCCCACAGAAGGAATCTGTGAACAGCATCCACGCGTTAATCATCTTCCTTCTGCTGACTACAGTCAAGCCTTTTTTTTTTCCCCCTTAATATGTAATTTTCCCTTTCCCATTCATTCTCAAAATAAACATAATCCTTTTTGTTCCTGACTGCTTCCAGCGCCCAGCAGAGCTGTCCCTTGCCTTAGAGAAACCAATCCGCGCTGCTCCAACGTCAGCGCCTTGCAGGAATAATTTACTTGTAAGGGACCATCTTATTCCTTCCCCAAAAGAAAAAAAATTAATAACTAGGAAACCATTTTCTCAGCTGGAACTTTTAAAACAGAGAAGGGAGAGGGATGAAGACAAAAAAGCTGAACGAGGGTAGTCCTTTAAAAGGAGATGTATCGCCTCTAGCCCTTCCCTAGCGCACGAACACAGCTGGCTGTGGTGGCTACTGTGACTTCCAGAAGCTGAGCAACGCTCCCGTACATACAAAATACGGCATATTGCTTACACTGGGCATTCAATAGTAATTTAAAAACCAGCCCCTTCTGTAGTGAACAAGGCAATATAAAAGCGTTTATACACCAAGGCGTACAGCCGGCGCAGCAGCCCCTCGGGGACGGGGGGCTGGTGACTGCCGCGGGAGGCCCCCGCACGTGAAAGCTACCCGCCGGGCTCGCACTCACTGCGAGCACGAAGCACACGCGCAGGGAGCTGCCTGCGGCGGCCCATGCCGCGGGGTAACAGGTTCCCGACCCTGCAGCAAGCTCCTGCGGCTGAGCCCTGGAGGTCCCCGGGGAACCACGCCAGCCTAGAGCGGTGCGAACAGCGTCCTGAGCGCCTTCCACGGAGTTGAAACAAAAAGCTTTCAGACAGGGCAAAAGCAGAAGTCGAAATTCTAGAAAGTCATTCAACTTGGAAAAATATCTGACACAGGAGTTGAATAGGCTGCTGGGGTGGTTTTGTACCATGAACTGTTAGAAACAACTACATACACTCTTCAGCTCAAAGATAACTTTCTGCTGAACAAACACTGACCTTTAAATTGCTGTTGAAAAACGTTACAAAGCCACACGGCCTCACAATTATGTTTGTAAAGTACTTGAGGCAGGAGAAAAGAGTTATGCTTCAAGAGCAATTCCGCTTACAGTAATAAACCCCCCACTTTTGGTTTGAAGGCCTTATTTGCTAATTTCATTTGTTTTACTGAGGCTGCTTATGCTTTCAAATGCCATGAGTTAAAGTGAGAGAGGATTCCTATCAGCTGATTATTGTTTTCCAGTTAAAATCCAATCAAGAAAACACTGATGAACTGCAATTCTTGCATTCTAAGAAAATGGCTGCAGATGAAACTCAGTAATTATGATATATTCAGTTACAGAACGAGACAACTATTCCCTCATAGCAGCTACAGTCCCGGTAACGCCTCACATCGCATTCACACAGTTCGACCAATTACACTAAACCAATTTTAGCTACATGCATATAGAAAAAATGAACCAGACTTTTGGCTAATGGAAAGTTAGTCCCTCTTTCTGCACACAGTTGTTTTTGCAGTACTGTGGCTGTTACAAAAACCAGAAAATTACTTCAATTTCACATAGTGTTAACTCGCTGTTGCATCACCCAGCAGAAATGCAGTCGTATTACGGGGTAAGGCTAGAGTTAATACCGTGTTCCTACAGCCCGCAGTACACTCGCCTCACGACCGGTGTCGGTTCTGAGTTTATGTACAGAGAAGTAACAAATTGCTGCATAGTCGGGGAAATGTCACATCGAATTTTTTGCTCAAATCTCAAGCAGGTATTTTGTTAAAGTGCAAACTACTCAAAAATGATACCTAAACATCCCAAATCACGTTCAGAAAAAGTCTTTCAAAAAACATCAGGTGTTTTTTTTTTTTTTTTTTACTTTCATAGTTGACAATTACCACCAAGGAAATCCTCCCAGTTCCTCTCAGGTTAATGAACAAAGTGAGCAGACATTTTCAAATAGAACCACTTACAAGCAGTCTTCTTTCAGAGCCACTGTTCAGACTCGTTCAGGACGCAGCCTCTTCGCCCCACCCATGGCACTGCTGACAGTAACACAGCAGGTGGGCACTAGGGTTTCCTCGCGAGAGCACTGAGAGATGGATCATTCTGCCGAGCACGACGACTAACGACTTGTTAACGTAGAGACTATTGGAACTACCCTTTCCACGTTTATTAGGCCCCGAGTCAGAAAAATATTTACATGCATTTTTACCTTTAAGCATATACTTGAGTCCTAAATTTATGTTTAAGTGTTGTCCTAAGTAGCCTCTTACTGTTTTTTTTTCATCCATAGGAATAAACACGTCCTGCATATCCACAACAAATACAGAGGCAGTAACAAACCCCCCCAACCAGTATGAGCTTGTCAAGTTCACCACAAAGCAAACCCTCTGAATACTTAAAGAAAGAAGGAGCTTTCTTCTAGTGCAGTAAGACTCTGGGTTAAGGACAACATTAGAAATTAAGATTTTTGGGTCTTGAACTGAGAGACTTTTTATTTTTCAACGCATTAAGTAAAAAACAGCAGCAGCCACCAGAAACAGTCTTGGCTCTAACTGAAGTGAAATTTGAATGTAAATGGTCCTCCTCCAGAACCGAAGGGGTTGAATCCTTGCCACGTGTTCCAGTTCCTGTGGAAAGGGTTGCCCCCGCCCTGCTGACTCTCCGCATCCAGTGGGTCCTCTCCCGCATCAAACTTCCGCCTCATTTCTGGAGGAAACAAAACCAAGGTGGAATCATGGCACAGTAGTTAGGGCAGGAACACTAAGCATCTCTGATGACCGATAATCAATTCGGAACCACCCCCAGGCCAGAGAGCTGCAATTATCGCTTGTATTGGCAGCATCTGTAGAACCTAATTACTTTGAGTTTTTCAAAGCTGTCCAGGAGACCGGCAGAGAAGAGACTAACTCCGTGAAGACACTGTACGAAAAACTTCAAACGAGTCATTTAGTCTAAAACAAGGCAAGACAGTACCTGGCTGTCCAACAGGACAGGTATGAATTTCAACAGAGACAGGACAGTTGCACTTTGACCAACTGTGTCCCACAAATAATTGGGACCTTTTGTCCTTGATGAGTTTATTGGACCTATTCTTCCATAGCTGCACTCACTCAGGATGGTCCAAGGACAGACCAGGCTGTATCCTGCCAGTTCTTCGCAACCGATAAATTCCAATATTGATCATTCAGCAACAGCGTGGAAGTCAGCGTGCAGAGCCCCAGGCCTTTTCAGTCTTCTCCACACACCGTTCAGGCAGAGAGCTGTCTAGGGGGCCGCAGTTTGGAGGCAGAAAGCATGTTCCCCTTATGCAGGTTTGTCCAGCAGGGACAAAGCGGAAAGCCTTCCCCGCAGGCAAGTCACAGGCTACACCACTACACTGTTATTTACACCCGCACAGAACTTCCAAGCAGCCTTGCAAGTGCCACAAGGTTTTTGATCACCCGGCACATTTTCAGGACACTCGTTTTATCAAGGCAGAGAAGGGAAGCAAAGGAGTGAGTTAGGGGGGGAATCATAAGACTGGCTGGGGGAGAAATGCGGAAAATGGCCTCAAAATGTACCAGAGCCCTTTGATAATAAGCTTGCAAATCAAAGCTCAGAGATGCAGAGGTCCACAGGCTTTATAGTTGTTCTTTACATAACCAACATGGTCTCTAGAGCGAGAAAACGACCTGGGAAAGATGTCTGGATGAAAGGAGAGAATGTCATTGCAGTAAGAAGAGGTGGAAAGCAATACAGATGGCATTACAAAAGCCAAATACGACCAGTGTTACCTTTCTTGCCCAGCTGGTTTGACAGGAATGGTAAACATGACATAAGAAACAGTGTCAAGGAGCAAGGAGATGAACATGTCCTGGAGATGAACATGTCCTGGAGATGAACATGTCCTGGAGATGTTGACAGGGCAAACAGCATCTCAAATGCTTCCAGTATATAAATCTCGTAATTCGTGTGCATAATTATGAACAAAGATCACATTAACACAGAAAAAGGTTTTCTGACCAGAAGTGTTTGTAATGCAGCTCATCACTCAGATCCCTCCTTCCTCCAAGGAAGTCTGAGCCCATCTGCCTCATTGTCACTTCGATGATCCTGAACGGTTGAAGATAAAACAGGGAGCCTCCAATATCTACAGCTTTTACATGCTTCTCTCTTCACAGTGACCATACAGGAACAGTTTAAAGACAAGAACCTAACAGATGGCTCTGGTTGAGAGTTTGGGGTCTTTTTGTTGTTTGGTTGTTGGGTTTTTTTGTCAGTTGAGTCGGTTTGTTTGCTTGTTTTTTTTGAAGGCGGCGAGACAACCACACCACCCCGTTTTTTATTACATTATTGAGACTAAATGGTCTAATGGCATCTGTTTCCACGATGCATCCAGGCTTTGATACACGCAACAAGGGCCAATTGTGAGGGCTTCTCTGGAGTACTTCAGGTGCTGTTACAATCTAAATGTAGTTTGCAATAGAACTTTAGGCAGAAGGACACACCCACATCCTTAAAGTAAGCATCTCCAGAGTTAATCAATCCTGGAAATCTTTGCAAGATGATACCCTAAAAAGACACCTTTGAAATAATAATTTTTGTTTGACTTTTGTTTAAAGTCACTGAAACACAATAAGTATTCCAGGTTTACATCTGACTTCATACAACAGATTGGATGCAAGTATCAGTGCACTGCTTTCTCAAGATGGATAAGGGGAGAAAGGGAAAAAGGGAAGCTGAAATGCTTGTTGTGACTTACACTTGCCGCATTTTTACATTACTGTAAAAAAGTGATTAAAAAAAAAATGAAGTCACTGCATAAGAACAATCGTTACCTGGATCAGTGAGGACTTCTTTAGCAGCTGCGATATCAATGAATTTTTTCTCTGCTTTCTTCTTCTCTTCCTCACTCTGGAAGTTATCAGGGTGCCATTGGGATGCCAGCTTTCTGTAAGCTTTTATGATTTCTTGCTTTCGAGCATTTCTGGATGGATAAAATTATAGATAACTTGAAAAATTTCTAGTTGTTCATATGCCATACTAGTGAATGTACAGTTTATTTTACACACTGAGACAGTAATTAAGGGCATCAGGAAAATTATGAGTTAGTTAACCTTCTGCAGGTGGCACTGAAGATTCTTTGCACAAAAAAGAGGAAGCAGGTTGCAACTTTAAACAAAGATTACTCACTCTTTCCTTCACCACCCATTTACTTTCTTTGGAAAGATGCTACTGCCAGCAACTATGCAGAATACAGTTCCCAGTCTGAAGAACTTACGGTCAGGCGAGTAATAAAACGCACGGAGAGTAAGTAGAGACTGAATTAGTTCGCGATTAGAAGGATGACCAATACTAGTTCAGAACTGGACATCTGTTTGGTCCTCATTAGAAAGACAAGTCGTTAGTTTCTCAAGGTTAATGGCAAAAGTATTTTAGATACCTTTCAATTAGTCCTTTCAAACTCTTCCAATCTATCACACTATCTGCCACAATTTTATTTTTTGTTGCTTTCAGTAATTCTTTCCAGTCTTCATTTCTTCCCCAATTCATTCACCTGACTCTTGATCATCTATACTAAGGATTTCTTGCCAAGGGATTTACTTCCTTCCTTCCCAAGGTTGGTTTTTTTATTCTTTCTAAAGGAATTGTAAACAAATGCTACTTAAAAGCTGAACATAACTGAACTAGTACAGTAGGAAAGTGAAGGTAGGAAGATACAGGAACAAAAACTAACACTCAGCAGAACAAATTCAAATGATCAGCCCTAGATGTACGGGTTTAATAACCAACTTCCACATCATCATCTCAGATACTAATATCTCACCTTTTTACTCCTAAGATTTTATAGTAATCCCTCTTCTGTGATTGCTTCAGCATCCTCTGGGCCCGTTCTAGCCCCTCCCGAATCTGCTGGTCATTTTCACTATTGGCTTGAGCAGTCTCATAGTCTTTAATAGCTTTTATTAAAAAAAGGGAATGAAAAAAGATTAGATTGAATTTTGTAAAGAGTTGTGTAAAGAACTCAACCACTCATCAAAATGGAAGGTTTGCTATTACCATATACAAACAGCAAAACTTTTATTTCAACTTGTCATGTTTTTTTTCCAAATTAGAAAACCTTGGAGTAGAGGAGATTCATTTTCACGTATAAATTAGGTAATTTTCTTTCTCTAGGTTCATCACACTTTTGGAAAGGAAGGAGAAGGGAGGTTACTAGCGGCAGGTCAGAACACTCTCTAGATGTTACAACAGTCACACAGATGAGCATAACCAGC
Organism: Phoenicopterus ruber ruber; assembly: GCA_009819775.1. Classification (NCBI taxonomy): domain Eukaryota; kingdom Metazoa; phylum Chordata; class Aves; order Phoenicopteriformes; family Phoenicopteridae; genus Phoenicopterus; species Phoenicopterus ruber. The sequence goes on from CM020215.1 coordinate 162,833,341, forward strand.
ATCTGGGACTAGGACGAAAGAGAAATCAAGAAGCAAGTTCCAGCAACTAGTATTTGAAGAGCCCACTGCACAATGTTAGTCCCATACACTGCTGTTCAACTGAAGGATGCATTATACAGAGTCTTCAAATTTATATTCCTTCTCCCACAGTCTGCACTCAATCAACACAACAGAAAGCCTCTTCCTCTTTAATGACAATAAAGATGGATTTCAGATTACCAGTAAGTTCATACTGTTAGTGAAAGACAAATATTTGCTTTTTACACCTCTGCATAATATGCAGATAGTTATATTTTAAGGCTTTTCTCCAAAGGCATGCTCTCGCTTTTATTTCAAAAGTTGTGTTTCTCAGGAATGAAAGCAAGAGAGGTGCTGTAATATATTCATGAATTTTTAAGAAATTCCAGGTCTATTTATTTTTTTGAAGTAAACTATATTATTATTGTAAGTGGTAACTGAATGCTTAAGACATCAAGTTTAAATATTCTTTGATATCAAGATTTATCAAGGGAAGCAACTGTTGAAGTCTTTAATGAGACTGAGGATCATAACAGTGAAAGAAGAGCAAAGTCTCATTTGCAGATCCAAGTCTCCTAGGTTTCTCAAGTTAGATAAAGCACTTGCATCAGATTATTTCCAAGCAGATGCTCTTTCTCAGCAGGTGTTACATTTGTTTTTCACTGTTTCTGAGCAAGGCAGCAGGAAGTGCTAATGAATTTGTATTACCCAGACAACTGATACCACTGCAATCTTGTTTTGGTTATTGAAAAAAAAATTCCAAAAAGTATTTCCTGTGCCCCAATAATTTCATGTGCTATTACGAACAAAACAAAATTCCTATTCATTTTCACATCACTGGACACTACCATTTGCTGCTTGAACAAAGCATTTTGGCCTATGCTGATATTTCTAATAATTTGTCTAGTCATTAAAAAAACAAATGGGAGTGTACACTAATGCGTGTGCCCAATATATGCTGTCGAAACTGATAAAAATAATGAAAGTGCAGGGATTTCATTATGCCGCTTTACCGCTCCAATAATTTTAAGCACCAGTGTGCTTAATCTGCTTCATGTAATAATGGGAGGTCCCATCACAACAGCCTGCCAAACGCAGATCAGACTGCTCAACTTCACCGAGCATCACATCATCTACAGCACACACCACTGCTGGAAACCAAGCTGCTCAGGGGTCAAGTATTTGCAATAACAGTACTAGATTTCCCTTTTGTAAATTAGACTCCCTTATTTAAAGGCTGCAAGTATTAAGGATATGGGAAGGTATGTATTTTAGTGCTGCATACCACAGAGGGAATGCGCCTAACACACCTGACGGCAAGTACATTTTGCACTTTCTCTCAGTTGGAAGAGATTTCAATTTTGATGGTACTCTCCGGTGTAGGAATTTTCTTCTTTCAGAGAGCTAATCGCTCTCCCCACCTGAGGGGTGAGGGTTGGAAGCAGGTGGAAGAAGGATGACAGCTTCCTGACCACGAGAAGTTTGCTACTGTCCTGGTTTCAGCCAGGACAGAGCTAGTTTTGTCTCCAGCAGCTCCTGTGTTTTGGATTTAGTGTGTGAAGAATGGGGATAGTACACTGATGATGTTGGTTGCTGCTAAACGACCAAGGACATTTTGCAGTTTCCCAGGTTTTGCTAATGTGCCGGAATAGTTGATCCAAACTGGCCAAAGAAAGTATTCCATACTATAGACGTCATGCCTGGTATAAGTGAGGGTTGGCCGGTGGGCCACTTCCCTTAGACCCTTAATCCTTAAGCTTCCCTTCTGGTTACTTTTTGTTCCCTATTTTTCCCTTTTTTGTTCTTTCAGGCCTTCTCGTTCATTCGTTCGGCTGTTCGTTCCCTTGCCTGCTCTCTCTGGAACTTGCTGTTCTGGGATAGCGGGGGGGGGGGCTGGGAATACCCCTGCTCCCTGGCTGCTGCTTGGGACGGGCTGTATCGGTCGTTGGGTGGGGAGAAATTGTGCATCGTTTGTTTTATATATTCTATTATCCTTATATATATTATTGTTATCATTATTAATATATTTTGGGGTTTTTTCCTTTGCTGTCCTGGTGAACCATTTTTATCTCAACCCGCGAGTTTTCCTTTCTCTCCGATTCTCCTCCCCACCCCACCGGGGAGGGGGGGGAGTGAGTGAGCAGCTGCATGGTATTTCGGTTACCATCTGGGGTTAAACCATGACAGCCATGAAACCAGGATACTTAACATACCGTGAATTAGTAATAAGATATTTAATCAATTCTTCTCAGTCCCTATTTCTAAAAGCACTAGTACCTCACAAGCCAACACAAGAATCACTGCTGCTTCTTACTGGCCTGCTATTTCACAGAGTATCCTTTCTTCCTTTCATCCTGTCCTACAACATGAAAGGAACAACTAGTTTCCAGTATCACTTTCAATTTAAATACTTCAGTCAATCTTAACTCTCCTCCTTTCAATACAAGAGTCTTCACAATCTCTCAAATAGTAATTGCATCATCTCTCTAAACACCTTAGCTGGCCTTCCTATCTTGCCTGCATCTTTAAAAGAGTGACCAAGATTGGCCATTATTCTATATGCAGAGTTAATTTCCTATCAAACATGAGTAACTGCAGACAACCTATGTCCATGCCAATTCTGTTAGAAGAATAACTGAACCAGTTACGCTCTTACTGAAATAGGGACTGTTTCTCTACGGGGCGGGGGGGGGGGGGGGGGGGGAGAAAAAGAATGTCCTGATCAATTTTGAAACAGTTGAAACAGCAAGGTTTTTTTTCTTCTTCTTTGACAAAACTTGTGCTGTATACTTTAGACAGATAGACTCCTGTACTTATGAGGTAAGTCAGAAAGGGAGTCATTACCCATCTGTCTCTGTAGACAAGCCCTGCAACCCATGTGATTATAAAGTAATTAAAAACATTTGATGGGAATTAGAACTCAGCTATACATACTGAAGTGCATCTTGAACATTTAACAATAATCGCCTTCAAAGTTCTGAATTACAAGTACTTCGAAATTTCCTGTCTTTGAACAGGAAAATAGGTGCCTCCAGCTTGAAATTTTCTTGAGGGAAGAATGGCAATCAGTTTGCCAGTTTAAATATGAGACTACAATTTTAATTGCTCTACTGTTCTCTACAGCAGAGAAAAAACAGCCATCATTTTATAGCAGTTAAAAGTGAAGGATAAGCGAAGACACCTTCAGGCAGACTAACATTAATGAACTGTAATACTGTTTATGGAGGCTCTGTTGGAAGGCAGAGTAACTACAACCATCTCACTACTATCAAGGGCAGGAGGAAGGGAGGGGATATGCTAAATAACAGGGATTTGGAGGAGCACGGTTCCACTCTAGCATGGTTGTCCACTCAGAACCAGGCTAGGACAAGCCCAGCAGGCTCCAGGCCAGGAAATAAGCTCTCCCAGATCCCAGGTGTGTCCTCTTTGTGTTTCCTTATATCCCCATAAAAGGGAGGCATTTGCTCCAGCACAAGATCGAGCTGGCTCTCTGCATTTGTGCAGGACCTTGTTACAAAACTTTTTTTTTTTTCCTCTGATTTGCAAGAGTTGCCAGATTCTCTCACCCTAGAGGAACCAGAAATAGATGAGGATTTAATAGAAGATAATGTTAGAAAGATTCAAATTGAGATTCATCAATTTCAAGAAAACAAACAGATCAATTCTGTCCACTAGCAAGAAGCAAAAGGTACATCTCGGAGGACTCACAGCAGGGCCTGTCTGGCTTGCCCCTCTCCGTACTCTCCTCTAAACTGAAGATTCATACACCATGAGGGGAAAAAATAATCTTAAATTTTCTTTGGGTTTTCCTTTTGCTAATACTCCTTCCTCTTAAAAAAACCTTTGTAAAAGCCGTAATCTATGTAGATTTTTATTCTGTACCTTTAACTATTTTGAGGGAAGTGGGGGATTTTTTTTTATTCATTTGTAAATCTACTTTTCCCAACACTGACTGAGCTTACTTCCACTGTACTGAAGTACAGAAAGAGATGGGGAAATGCCCAAAGGGGGCCTCATCACTGTGAAATCATCTTGAGCCTTACTTTTAGGTTGACACTGCAGTTCTAAACAATCAAAAGACAGAAAAACATTACCCTAAGAAAAACAGAAAGACAATTTTTCCTCACATTCTAGGGTTTTTTTTAAGTAATCTCTTTGTACAAGGGTCATCAGTTCTCTGAAACGCTGTTGTCTTTCACCCTTTTTCTTTTAAAGAGGAAGAAGGCTTGCCAGCCTCAGCAAAGAAGGACTAGGACTAGGTCACTTCAGAGGTACAAAGCTTACAGGGCTGACAAAGAGGACTGCCTGAAATCACACCAGTCCTCTTTATACTGTGTTTTCATTTGAGTCAAGGAGGCCTAAAAAAGAACAAAATAGGTATCTCATTTTTGAAGTGAGCAAGAGGTGAGCAATATCATCTCAGTGATTAATTTCTCAAAAAGACAAAAAATCTGAGCTTGCTATTAATGAGAACAGCTGCCTCGTGAATGTTTAAATCAAAAAGATTTCTTTTTGTTCAGTTGTAAAGAGAAAGATCCAGTACCAGAATACAGAAAAGGAAAATTGTTCTGAGTACTAAAATTAATGGAACTAGTTTTCTGCAGATTTAAAGCCTGCAAGTCCTTCCCCTCATCACATTTGACTGAAACAGCCCAATGCTTCAAAAACTGCTGCATGACTGAGCATGGAGGTCGAACAGACAGATTGTTCAAATTTCCTTCCTAAGCCTGGTTTCTTGTGGAAATGAGATTCACTAAATTAAATTTTGAAGATTTTTTTTTTTTATAGCACATTAGCACTTAGTACTCTTAAAGAAGCTAGGTAACAACATAATGGTGTACTCAGAGACATCCATTACTCAGTCCCTACTCCCCAAGGCTGTACATGGTACCGTGTAACAGTATGCATTTTACGGAAACCCTGTACGGAAAATGCAGCCTCAGGAGCAGAATCCGTTTACGGCTCTCAGCAGCACTACAGAGACCCATGGAGGTGAAGCAATGGTTGTTATCTTCCTCTGCCCTCATCATATGCTAGGGGACAGAATAGTATTGTTTCATGCTGCCATCTAAAGACATTAAAATGGAGTTCCTAAAACAGATTTACAACACCCTAACTGTAATTACCTTTATCTCTAAATGCAATTGTCCAACATTTCTGATTATATAAAAGGCGTTTAAGTAAGTGAATAAACTGTACAGTCTCATAAAACATCCTGAACATAGCCTACTGTTGTAAAGACAACTCCGCTGTAGATAAAACAAGCACATTCCACTTACACTAATCAAGACAAAATTACCAGCAGGTATTTTTGTAAATCTGTAACTACCAGTGCTGATTAGAGATAACAACATAGCGTAGAATCAAAGGGCATGTTAAAAATTTCTGAAACATTGACTGCATTTTAAACGCCCACAAAAACATATGTGCAAACTACATACAACTGTACCTTCTTCATACAGGTCTTCCAGCAAATAAGCTTCTGCCCTGTCTTTCAGGGCATTTACATTGGTTGGTTCCAGTTGCAGAACTTCTGTACAAACTTTTATGGCTTCTGTAGCCTGCTGATTCTAGAAAGGAGAAAGTAAAACAAAATTCATGTAGTTCTGGAGTTTGGGGTGGGGCGGGGTGGGGGTGCATTTTAAAGACATTTACAGAGGAAGATAGAAGCAGAGTTACCTTTGATAAACAGTGGCAGATCCTTTCTTTGGCACGAGTAGCATAAATTGGGACTTCCGGCTCAGTTTTCATTACAGTATCATATTTATTGATAGCATCTTCATACCTGTTTACATCACAAAGATAAGCATAATATGAAATGTAACAACTACTTCAGGGTGTTGTGATTTATTTACAAATTTTAAAGTTCAGACTTTCACATTCTTCTAGCAATGTACCTTAATGTTAAAGGCGTGGTGTGAGACAACAGTATGAAGAAAGCTTCCAGCTACTTCAACAATTACATTCAAGAATTACATCCTCATGCCCTTTTCTGTGCTATGAGACAGAAGAGCAGGCACTATGCCTGGCAGGCTTTTGCAGAAGATAACGACCACCATCCCTCAGTGTGCACAGACAACAGTCTCTAGATTTGCCTCCTGTCCAACATGCCACTCCACACTTGGAAAAAAGCATCTCCCTCTCTGACATCCGAGATGGACCAAGTCTGGAGTCTTGCTGTGAGCACTGTACTATTTGCATTTCTTGGTACAAAAAGGAAAAAAGTTCTTTATGCCAGCTTGAATGGGGCCGTTGTTTTCTCCCTTCCTTCTTCTCCACAAGTCACATAGTAAAATGTATTTTGGCTCTGAAGGTTTCAAAGATGCTAAAGTTCCATGGTTTGAGTAAGAAACAGACCAGAACATTCACCTAAAAACAAAGCTGGTGAGGGGTCTAGAGCACAAGTGCTATGAGGAGCAGCTGAGGGAACTGGGGATGTTTAGCCTGGAGAAAAGGAGGCTGAGGGGAGACCTTATCGCTCTCTACAACTACCTGAAAGGAGGTTGTAGAGAGGTGGGGGTCGGTCTCTTCTCCCAAGTAACAGGCGATAGGACAAGAGGAAATGGCCTCAAGTTGCGCCAGGGGAGGTTTAGATTGGATATTTGGAAAAATTTCTTCACTGAAAGGGTCGTCGGGCATTGGAACAGGCTGCCCAGGGATGTGGTGGAGTCACCATACCTGGAGACATTTAAAAGACATGCAGATGTGGCACTTAGGGACATGGTTTAGTGGTGGGCTTGGCAGTGATAGGTAAATGGTTGGACTCGATCTTAAAGGTCTCTTCCAACCTAAACAATTCTATGATTCTATTCTATGTGATTGAACCCATGGGTTGCTACAAGCTAGGAGAAATTCAGGCTCTCAGAAGACTCCCTGAAAATGTGCTGATGCTGGATTAAATAGAAGACTAAAGTGAAAAGAGTCCAAACGGACTGTTGACTTAATAAGACTGTCTTCAGTTGTGCTGATTCACATTCCTGATGTACTTCATTTTAAAAAGCCACCCTGATAATATTTGATCACTTGTTAGGGGTCCTTACAGTTGGATGTCATGTGCTTGGGAACACGTAAAACTGAAATAAGGCAAGAAGCAGAAGAATACAAAGGCATTATCTGTCATTTAACAGGGTGCATAAAAGAAGCCCATCAGTCAGATCCACTGCTGCTATCAAGGCACTGCAGAGTTATTAGGTGGTTTTAGTCTAAAGATGTGGTCATTTAATCACAGAATAGTTGAGGTTGGAAGGGACTTCTGGAGGTCATCTGGTCCAACCCCCCTGCTTAAGCAGAGCCATCTAGAGCAGGCTGCCCAGTACCATGTCCATAGGGATTTTGAATATCTCCAAAGTGGGAAGACTCCACAACCTCTCTGGGCAGCCTGCACCAGTGGAAAGGAAATGCTTCCCACCACCCCCTCGTTATGTTCAAATGGAATTTCCTCTTTCAGTTTGCGCCCATTGCCCCTGGTCCTGTCACTGGGCACCACTGAAAGGAGCCTGGCTCCACCCTCTTTGCATCCTCCCTTCAGGTATTTATACACATTGATGAGATCACCCTGTAGCAGAGAAGGCTCAGGGGGAACAGTCCCAGCTATCTCAGCCTTTCCTCACAGGAGGGAGACACTCCAGTCCCTCATCATCTTAGTGGCACTTCGCTGGACTTTCTCTCTCAGCAGCTTCATCTCTCTTGTACTGGGAAGCCCATCACCCCAGGTGTGGGCTCACAAGTGCTGAGTAGTAATGTATAAGAGCTGACAAATATTATACCTATCTTGGTCTTACTACCTGCTCCACAAATAACTTAAGTATGCAAAGAGAAGACAGTGACATCAGAAGAAATCAGAATAGGATTGTCACTATGTGAGTCAATATTTATTTTAATTGTAATTTGAGAGCTGTGCTGTTATCCACTTCAACTGACAGATGCAAAAAGCATCACTTAATCAACTCCTCAATCAATAATAAGTTGGCACCTCAGTAGTGATTTTTTTTTCTCTTTTTTTTTTTTTTTTTAAATACAGCAGTGAACACTTACCTGCCTTCTCTGATGAGTTCCTCTGCTGACTCAATCTGCTTATTGAGTTTCTTTACTTGCTTATAGAGAGAGAAGCATTGCTTATGGTCTTGGTCCAGTTTCAGACACTCCCGGACTTCACTTTTCACAGGGAGGTAGGGAAGGGGAAAAAACCAAACCAAACCAAAAAAAACATAGAACAGAAAGACATCACCACACATTATGAAATTTCACTTAGAGACACAATGCAGCATCTATAAGTGGTCCAGAACAACAGCTGACTTCTTTACACAATCTCTCCTTTCATCCAAAAATTAATTTAAAAGTGAGACAAAAAAGTCTTCCAGAACATACAGGGATATTTGTCTGGTTTTGGTTTTAATTATTTTGTATTGCCAAATATACAAAGATTGAGAAGTATTACATTAATAACTGACTAAACAGCAGAAGAAAAATATACCCTGGGAAAGCAATTATATTCAGCAGTTATCAGATACAATTGTTTGTAATTTTCCTATGTATTTAACTCAGCTATATTACAAAAGACCTGTGCAGCAGTATATTTCATACTGTCTGAAACAGACAAAGCTCACCTAAAACACAAACCTCCTCTTGATGGAGTATCAGCCAAGCCTGAGCCTGACTTTTCACTGTGAAGACTGTTTAATCAGACTCTGATTAGGGCAGATACCTCTTAAGATAGTAAAAAGTCTTTTAAAAGACTCCAGAATGCCATCATATGAAGGAATAAAAGTTTTGTATCATATACAGTCATCACAGTACAACCAAGGTGTTATTTTCAGAAAGAGGAACAAAATAAGATTTTGTGATCTAAGCACAGACAAAAATATCTATTACTTGAAAATCATTAAGCCTGTAAAGGTAAGAGGAAGAAATTAAGGGAAGGACAAGATTAATCACCCAGAGAGTCCAAGAACTATAGAACTCTTTCTTAGTATATCTTATGATAAAAAACCCACAAAACTAAAGAATCAGAAAAGAATAAAGAAAAGAGGCTTATACCTTCATTCTGATACCAACAGCTCTCTCAATTGTACATAGAAAAATCTTAAGATTTGGTTATTAACAAAGGAAGTCCACGTGTGGATTTCAGAATACCACCTATTCTTGAAATCACTAAGCTAAGTGATGGTCAGCTACCAAAAGTGACCACAGAAGCAACCTATGAGCTCCAGAAATTAAGTATATTCTGGAAAGGGGATCCCTAATGCAAACCAATTAGTTATTTGGCATTTACTTTTGCCCAGCTATAAAATGAATTTTTGCAGTTATAATCACATGCAGTTTCCATCCACCAGCCTTTGTCATACCCTGCCAAGAAATGAAACTCAGGCTTTTTCAGTTCCCTTCACCTCTTACTGAACAGGTTCTGTGGCAGAAATCATACTAGGAGGAGTTTGGAGATGCAGGTAGCGCATCTGAGATGAGCTGTACAGAAGCCACTTGTGTGCAAAAAGGAGGATTATACCGCCTGTCCAGCTGAGCACAGAGTATGAAGTTAACAGTCACGACTGGGCAAGGGCAGTTATCTGCAGGACTGACTAGGCATATATGGGAATAACACCTTAAACTTAATTGAGTATGAATAAAAGGGTAGGACGTTATCAGAAAAGCATCCAAAATACTGGACACTGTCTGCAAGAATGAAAGACTGACAGCTCTGGATCTCCAGCTCCTCATATGTGGATGCTCCTATACTTTTTATTTATTCTTAAGCTTGTAACCTTTTGTTTCCACTCTTGTAAATAAAAATCTAGCCTTAAGACTCAATGCATACATTTTTTGTTTGGATTGTAAGCTTAACTTGAATGGAGGTTCAAGGTTAAAAAAAAGGCTCCACCAAAGCAAGTTTAGAGAAGCACTTTCTTCTAGGATGGAGAAATACAGTAAAGATAGTAAATGTAAGCAAATCTGATGGAGCTGCACTATGGCTTCTATTTAAGTAAACAAGATGCTAGGAACCATCGATGGCTGGTCTGCCAAGAATGGTGTCTTCACTGCCAGTTCTTAGCTTCTGGAAAGGAGCTTCCCTTATCAGATCCAGACCAGAGTTCCTACTCTATCCAAAACCAGACAACGTAGATATTTCAGTTTATCATGACCTATATCATCACATTTTCTGTCTCAATTATAATGATTACAGCAAACAGTAAAATTACCTGAGTGATAATTCATGGTCCCCCAGCTGATAATATATTCTGCTGATTTTATAGAAGGCTTCAGTGTTATCATTCTTTAATTTGGCGGCAGCTTTCAAGTCACTAATGGCTTTGCTTGGTTCTCCTTCCTTTATATAACACTCAGCTCGAAGTTCCCGTAGCTCTGCATCCCAAACACAAACCTTGAGAAATCAAAATTAAAGCTTGTTTTTGGTCCATAACACTTCACTTCTTTTCCTCCCCAACAAAAGAAAAATCCCATTTAATTTCACTTTGCCAACTGCAATAGCATAAGGTTCAAGCTGCATGCAGAGCGCATTGAATTAGCATCTCTGCTTCCTGGTGGATGCTGTGATGCACCTGCCCAAAGAGAAAGCAAAGGCCTGAAAAATTTGTAAATGATTCAATGAGCTCATGCAGGGAGATGAATTAAATCTATTGGCACTGCTTAAACTGGGACAGTCTGTTGAGCCTCCAGGGAAGGATATCAGAATCATAAATTATTATATCGTCCCAAAAAAACAGGGGTAATGAGCAACAAGGACCAAGCTGTCAGTTGTCCTCTAGAAAGAAGCCTGTGGGCAAGATTCAGCTACACAGGATTTGACCTTAGTATCTGGATTTTAAAGATCTATACAGAAGTAACGTCACAGTATTGCAAGAATAATTACTTAAAAGGAATTGCCTATCATAATTTGGTTTAGAGAATTTACTCTGGGTCTTATCATTTGTTTGTAAACCATCATTTTAGAGAATGAGGCTCTTCTCCTTTTCCACATTCCCTCCCCATAAACAAGCTCCCACACTTCGGCAGTTTCTTCAAAAGCTAGAACGTTGTAAATTCCAAGTCAGTGTTAATTTGTATGTGAAGAGTCATAGCAGTTAACTATCTTCTAATATATATTTCTATATGACACACAAAATGCCCACATGATTGAGTTATTTATACTTATACTATCAGATTACCTATACTGATTAAGATTCAATGAATACAGGTGTCTAAGGAACAAGCTGAAAATCCAGATAGCTATGTACATTTTTAACTTTATGGTTTTCTGATCTTTTGTTACTTCATTTCCTCAAGATAAAAGTTGTCTGCATATAGGCAATGAAAAACCTAGATAAAACACACCTATGCCTCCTATATTTGGCAAAACTTCATTGGTTTGAGAACAACTTTTTTCCCAGCTTCCCCAAGAACAATGAAGTATGCAAAAATGGGAAAGTATAATCAAGAAAGTTATCCGTAACAGAAGTTTGCCTGAAGTTGTATCTTTAACCCTAACTACAATCTATTATTTTTACTTTTTTGCAGCTAGTGCTCAGCATTCTCCACTCTCCAACTTCATTATGGACTCAAGGTGCTCAGCAAAACTGAGCCAATTACACCAAGTGTTTTCACATCAGTGAAGAAGTTATTAAACAAAAATACACAGATGTCAGACAGGAGCTCTTACTTCCCTTTCACAGTACCATTTTACTTAACACTTACTGCCAAGATTTCATCAAGAAGAGAAATAGCAGCTTCGTAATCCTCTTGCTGGTAGGCAGATAATGCTTGTGAATGCAGGCGCTGTAGCTCATCAGATTTTGTCAGCTGAGTCTGGGCTTCTTTTTCCTCATTATTGCTAGGATTGGATTTGAGCTGCAAATATTAACAAGGAGAGAGCCTGAAATGCTTGTTCAAGGATCTTTTTGTCCCATTAATAAGCATATCATGGAGAACTGACTAAAGCTGCAAATAAAGTAAAATTAGTTTTAAAATTCCACTGGAAATGTTTCCAACTCCAAACTTCAGAAAAAGACAGACATTTTTAGCTTTAATAAGAGTTGTCAGAAGTCAGAGAAATCTAATCCTGCAACCCCCCACTTGATCAATTACCAATGGACACATCATACACAACAGTCATCGTCCCCTCACCCCCTGGAAGTGACGGACCTCTCAGTTGTAGCTTAGTTAATTCATCTCTCTGCAGACAGTTATTAAATTCCGGATTATCCAGCATCAGTAGAAGGTAAATCCACTTGGCATAATCACATATCTCACCTGAAGCACAATCCTTATTTATAAATAATTCATGACAAACAAATGCAACATGTCACAAATAGTATTACTGTAAAGCAGTGTTGCTTATATTTTCCCCAGAAAGAGTGCCTACAGCAAGTTAAGATGGGGGAAAGGCTTAACTGACATCAGCTGGGAATTTATGCACTTTGCTTCATATGTAGTTTTAAACAAATCTAAAATGTGGTATACAAAGACTCTCATTTCTCAAACCCCTCTCTCTGAGAAGTTACATTGTACTTGCCTTAATTTGTTTAGGCAGCTTTTTATTTTCAAAGGAAATAAAAAAACACCCAAAATCTCTCACAGGCAACTCTGCTACCACCCAGGAGGACACATATGGGCCAGGAAGAATCTCAGTCATCCCCCTGCAAAGCCAGGCAGTCATTTGTAAAATTAGTGTAGTTTGAATAAGGCACTGGCTTCACACTTGCTGCTGATCGGAATGACTTCCAAAGTTTTAAAAGGGACAGATCAGCAGGACTTGCTTGTTTGTTTGCTTTAAAAATCAAAACTTGCATTTTATACACAGAATGTTGACTAAAGTTACTGAGTCCTCAAAGTCATCCAGTACCTTTCCTTTCCTCCTTTATCTCGAAGTGGCCCCTTCCCTTTTTCTTATCAGTAAGTTCTTCAAACACTCATATTTTGTGGTTAAGTCTCTAATGTAATTCAACAACATCAACCCTCAGAACTCCTTTAACAAAATTTCCCCTCGTTCTAACACTTAAGTATATGAAAGGAAAAAGCCTAAATGCAACATCAAAAGCATGCACAGGCCCCATCTCTCAGATTCTTCATTTAAAGTCTTTTTGAACCTTATGCAGCTATTTCATTTTACTCTGGCAAAAATCAAGTTGTACTTAGACCTGGAAATTCTCCTTTATCCCCTACACTGTCTTTCAGCAAGAGAAGAGGAACGTGATCAAAGAGTGTCTTCTTTGTAAGCTAATTCCTAATATATGTCTCAAAAAGCTTTTCTTCTAGTTAGAACAGAAACTCTGCCTATAAACCCCTGATGTTGTGCATCCTTTTTCTCACCGAAATCTGGAGCTTGTAGTAGAGGCAAATTTCTGCACCTGTAATTTTAAAAGTTCCAAGACCACAAAACTCTGAAGTTCTGAACTCTAAGCAAGTCAACTGCAACTAAAATTTTCTCCATCAATTTCTCAGCATTTTCCTCTCAAAAATTAAGAGCTTTTGCTACAGACAAGCTTTATGCTTCCATTTAAATTTATCTCACAGTAACACTGCACTCAGACATACACTACATTTCTTGTAATTTATTTGGAGCAAAACAACAGTGGAATATGAAAAGCAATGTTACAATCATACAGACAAGTCCAATAGTAATAAAGACCATTTGAGGGAAACATCTCAGATAATTTTAGGTAGTACAAGCCTACTTTGTTCAGTTAACAAAGAAAGGGAAACTTTTCAAGCTATCATTCCAACTAAACCCATCAAGTGTGTGTGTGCTACAGTATGACGAAAATAGACATTCAGAAGCTCTTAATAAGTAATTAGGGTATTGCCATGAGGTTTTAAACAGTAATGTTAACTAAAGCAAGAAGTAGCCTGTTCATTCAGCTCCCAGAAAAAAAGCTGGAAATGTGATGCAGTTATTTGATACTCTCATTTTGGTTTACTTCACTTTTTTTTTCCCTGTCTTTTTGTCCTGTGATCAGAAGACTGTCACATCACTATCAGTAACGAATCACATTTCAATTATTCCTCCTTTTCCTGTGAAGCAGTAAGCTTGAGGGTGACAAGTCAGAACAACTGCTTGCACTAGGTATGCTAGATTTCAAGAAAGGAGCAAAGTATTAAAAAACCCTTCAGCTGAATTTAATACACGTCTAAGGCAAACCTAACACTCCTCTACGTGCTTCATCAATGGCCTCAAAGCACAAAGTCAGAAGCTATGCTCTGCTCAGGTCTGATGGACAAGCACACTGCTACTGGTGAACAGCATCCTTTGCTGTCTTTGAGGTTTACTACACTTGGATTAGAACACTAAATTAGTTGCAGTTTAAGCTGCACCAAGAAGAGCTAGCCATCTGTTACAGCATTTCACTGTTTCGTTCACTACCAACCTTCCCCCCCTCCAAACCTGCACCTAATTCCTTTACAGAAAACAAAGGCCAGCATACAGGAATGGCTTTGCTACTGTAAGTAATTCTCTATCACAGATTTACTGCTATAGGTGCTGCTTTATTTTATAGCCTAGTCTCAGTAAAGGGGAGAAACACACTGTAGGGTAAGCAAAACCCCACTTCCTCCCCACCACCCCCCAAGTGAGTAAGATTAAAGGGAACAAAATCATCATCACCGCTCAATTTAGCAAGTCGAGCTTTAAAAGCATTTGCATGTGTATATATCTTTCTCCCCATTATTCTCAGTGAGAGAGCTGGCTTCTTCCAGAGCTTTATCTCAAGGACTTGACTCAAAACTTTGCAATGTTACCTTGCTGCACTTAGGACAGTGGAAAAAAGTATTAGTAGTTCACCTCGTGAAAGCCAGCATTTTTTTGGCATCTAAAAAGTGCTTAGATCATTTCTATTCAAAGTAGGCAGCCTTGGAATGGCTGCCTTGCATTTGCAGTCAAACATCAAGTAGTTAAAAGTTTTCTGATGGGAAAAGCATTTTAACAAGCTAAACAATTCATGCTGGTTTTCAAGAAGAAACATAATCCCCCTTCCAAACCTGCCATACTTCACTGTATTTCACGTCCGTCAACATGACCTTTCTAACCATACACAGAAGTTACACCAGCCACACACAAGGCTACATGAAAAATACAATGCAGCACTACTTCAGAAGAATATTGTTAATAAGAGGCCATCAATATAGTTAAACTCATATATCAGCAGTGTCAAAACACTGAAGCAAGACCAATGTTAAACTATGCAGGATACATTTGCATTTTGTGTTGGATGCTGCTATCCTGAAGATGCCATGTGCCAGTCTGAATTAATTAGTATTTCAGTGTGTTGCACCTACACGTATCTTACCATTATGCTTCCTGGATCAGTAATATGCTTTTTATTTAACAAAGCTTTACAACATTATCTGTCACCATGCTAAAAAAGGGATCCCCAAACACAGAACACTTACAGGAGACAGAACTGGAAATCAGGAACTTGGAGCAAGTGCCTCCTCCCTATTAAGTTTAGCAAGCACTTTCCGCTTCATGATCTTTCTTTCAGAAGTATAGGGAAGAGTTACAAAACACGGCTAAACTAATTCAACGGCTTACCACGACCTGTCCTGCTTTCCAGCTACATAGTCCTACATCTTCCTTCGCAATGGCCCATTAACAATACAGGAAAAGGTTGGGCATTTAGTACAGGAATGCTAATGAAGAACAGTTACAGCCACCTTGAGAAAAAAACACACAACAACTCAAAATCCATACTCTCAAAGAGTATATATTAAAGACATACAGACAATTCATCTGTAGCATTTGAGTATCTTAGTATGTATTATAAAGAGACACTATCAACTTGAAAAACTCTTACATACTGTTGTTTAAAAACAAAATATTGTTTAAAACCCCAAAATGTTACAGACACACTGTTTCTATACCTTGCTTACAGTGGTCCAGCGCCACTAACACAGGTATACATCTACACATTCTAAAGCTGCTTTATTTTCTTGTTTTTCACATTGGTAAATACACAGACAATGAAAATAAATTGATTAGGCTTGTGAAAAAACATTCTGAGGGAAACTGAAGGAACCTCCATGGTTTGTGCTATCTAAGATCAAGACACTCAAGAACAGTGCACAAAAGAAAGCTCTGCGTTGGCAGAGCAACATATTAGGTAACACAACTATGATGTCAGACAGACAGAAAAAAGCCAGGAAATATTTAAACACCTTTTATTCTTTACCCAGGAAGCTACAGGTGATCACAGTACCACAGAGGAAGGTATATGGAAACAATCTAATGTTACTTTGATCTGGTTAAGAGAGCTTCAAATACCCAACCCAAGCTTGCCTAGTAACTTACTCAAATCAGGTTAACTGACAGTGTCGTAAGATAGTCTCCTCCATCTACATCCAAAAATAGCATTATTACACATATCAATCAACCATGAAAAACTATTGTCCAGTGTATTTTGCAACAGCCAAGGGCTTCTCTAGATTAGAAAACAAGGATTTGCAGATGTACAGTGCTCAGTCACTTGGTCTTGGCTGACATCTAGTGGAGCTGGGAGTGGGACCTTCAGTTTCCAGCTTTTAAGTGTTTATGCTTCCAAGGGAGCCAGAATTGCATATTTAGGACACCTCAATTTACAGTATTTATTGCAACCAACTGCAACTGTGAACATTACAGTCAGTCTTAAAAAAAAAGAAGATAATTTAAAAGAAATAGGACAACTTGGTCCTTCCCACACTTTCCAATAGACTAGGCAGAATTTCTTTCTATTTTTGTGCCTTTTACAGAATTCTGCAACTCAAACGCTTGACATTTTCTCTAGGACACAAGCAAGGCCGCAGACAATATTATAAGGCATATACAAAGGGTTTCCAGGACTTGCATCGCTTTTGTCACCTTTTCAAAAGGCCTATGTGCCCACAGATCTGTCCTGTCGACTTCTATTATTCAGAAACCACTAACCAAACCAGAAGGAACTTGATATTAAAGCATATGAACACTCAACCAAAGTTGGAGCAGAGGAAAAAATACTATTTATATACTGTGAGCAATGACTTTCTAAAGTCACCTAAGGACTTCTGCTTAATCCCCGTTCCATCCTGGGCACTCTGAACACAAGAATTAGACCCCTCTGCTGACACCTGTTGAAAGTTATTACCCTTTAGGTCCTAGATGTCCAAACTGGTAGCTGAGTTGCAAAGGAAAAAGCTAAAGAGCTTCTAAAGATTAATGAGTTGTGATTCTGTATTGCTAGACAGAAAAAAAAAAAAAAAGGCAGCCATGGCCCATGTAAGGAACTTCATCAGCTTGGTGCATCTGTTGACCAAAAGGAGAGGTTTACAGAAATGTAGTATTGTTTAACATGTCAAGGCATAAATCTGAATCACACCTTTCAGCCAACAGGGAAGTATAGAGAAGGAAAAAAAAAGCAACCTAAAAATAAGGCATGAAGGCTGGGGTCTCAAGAGGCTCTGCTCCTGAAAAGAGTACTCCCATCCTTTCCAGTCAGGCATTCCCACTGCCTGCTCTCATACTGGCACTGCCTCACGAGACAGCCAGTACCGATATGCCACAGGGGGCAGAAACATCCAAACAGAGAAACTGCTCTGCTCAGCAATCATATGACTTTAAGAGGTTTAGGGTGCTCATGAAACTTTTCCCGCATACCGCCAAACTGTGTAGAAAGAATTTAAGTGTATGGATTTTTTTTTTTTTCCTTATCCACTGAAGGACAGTTTTACTATTATATGTAAAAAATAGTTTCAATGATTCTTTTAAGCTCTACACAAAACCGCTGCTGTTACAAGCTGGGAAACTTTACCTGTCATCCTCCCCTCCGTTTAATGGGCTGAACTTTTCTTACTCTTTCTCTCGCTCAAAAATGACTGCATCTCCTAAACTGCTAAGATACCTTTCAAGGAGCGTAACTCCAAAAGAGAGTGGAGGAGGTGTAGGAAGGAAAAAAAAAAGCTTTTCAGAGTCTCCACTGGGATTTGACAGACTTCTGGAATATGCTAGGAGAAACCAGCATTTTTTCAGAGGGCTCAATACATCAGTCACCTTGCAGTTCTGGTAGGCACAGAAAGCAACACTGGTGACACTGACTCTTAATGCAAGCATCATACATCGAATTACAAACCATCTCACTCCTACATGTCTGTCCTTGAGTAGTCCAAGTAAAATTACTCTCCTTAGTTTCCACACCCTGACCTGGTTTCTCCAACTCAAAGTGGGGAATATTTTAAAATCTGATCTACTCCCTTGAAGTCAATGCCTGACCCAAACACACACATCTGCTATCATTCAAGGGCATAAAATCTACTTCAAAGAAGGCTAGCTTTACCAGAACAAAGCCCATCTCATCTACACAACTATTTCCTCAGGAAAAAACTGAACACTGAAGGTAAAATCTCTCATATTTGACAGCCTGCAATTCATTTCTGTAAGCATATGACATGCTCAGGACCACCTATTCTAGATAACGTCCTGAAATCCTGCACAGTAAAGAAAGGGGATTCTTTTTCTTCAAATTAAGACTTCCCTTTCAGTGAAGGGGGGTGGACGGGGTGGAGGTTTGTTTTCGTTTAGTTTTTAAATACAGCATTTCCACCCCATCTTTCCATGATACTCAACTTCTGCAGACTCAAATGTATGACCAGGCTGCTGCATGCCCACCGACTTACAGTGACAGTTTGCAGATTTAGAGCCTATGCACTACTAATGCAGGATAGCCAAAGTTTTTCTCCAATTTAGGTCCAGATTTGGACACTAAAGTTTGCTGATGTGCTACATGCTTACCCAGAATGAGAGCATTCTAGTCAGCTGATATCCGGCCAAAGTGAGAGGCTAGAGGACTATTCCTATCCTGACCTACATTTACTCAGCTAAAGAGCAGAATCATAGATTACATACTCTGTTCACATGTAAAACATGCAATTTTAGGTATCCAAGTCCACAAGTGAGCTCCAGCCTAAAAGCTATCGAGATCCCACTGGCATTTCTTCGGGCCATATCTGTCCTAGTAGTAGAAGGGACTTTCATTTCAAGGTACAACTTACTCCTTCTGGCTTCTTTACAACTGACTTACAATATGACTCAAAGCTTCCTAGTGGCTACTATTTACCTTTCCCCTGTCGCTCTTGGTAGCAAAGATAGAGTCTGGATGTAAAAGTCTTGAAATCACTTGGAAAGATATTCAGTCCTTAACAGCCTCCCTCCTCTCATATACAAAAAAAACCCAAATAAACACAGAATGTTAGTACATTTCACAGTATTGTGACTCTGACTTCCTCTCATCTTGAGATTAAATGCAATTTCATATTTAAATGCAAACATACTGCCAGAGTAAACAAGGTATTTTACACACACAGAGAACTGGTACAATAATCAGACTATCTGAAAGATTTAGAAGAAAACAAGGGAAATCTCTCAAATATATATGTATTCTACTTAAGAGTCACAGTATATAGGATACCCTTAATCCCCTCCCCCAGATGAATGTTAACCTATTACAAAGGATTACTTTAATATTGGCTTATTTTACTTGAATATACTGTACTTAACTGAAAATTGTGCTCTTCAAAAGAGATTGCTTCCTGTATTCTCTAAGTACATTGGCAATATTGTTCACAGAACCAGGAAACTGGAAGTAAGATTTAGGACCAATATGGTATCTTCCTAAGTCAGCTTCTGAGAAGAAACTCTGTTCTACTTCAGATTTAAAACTTCACTGAAGACAAAACTACTTGACTGACCAAAGGCAGCAATCTAAGTTTTTGCAGCTGGTTTGGAAAAAAGGCAAGCTACTTGACAGTTGACTGGAGAAGCATTTCCATATGCAGTATTAAGCAATACTCCAAGAAACAGTAACTGCAAAGAGATGCATACACAAACTCAGAATCAACACTGACATCACGTAATTGCTATTGCAGCAACTATGTCCTCAGTTAATCAGAGCTGAACAACATTCTCCCACATTTGCAAACAGCAGGGCTGCACTGCAATCAGACGTGCAACTGCAGTCCACACACACCTAAGAAACTTACTGAGGAAGCAGCAGCAGCCAGAGGAGCCATTGCTACAGGAATTTCAGAATAAGCTACTGTAGCTTTGCTACAAAGACTGCCTGGTGCATTTGTACCTGCAAGAGCCATTCCTCCCAACTGCCCTGCAGAGCATACAGTGTAACTACCCTGGTTTTGTCGTACATACTCACTACTAAGACTTCCATTAAACATCTGTAATCTGCGACACAGAACTGCTTTCTCCATCACACTCTTCAAAGAAAGCCAACGAGACAGCATCAGTTACACTTGCAAATTCTATTTATTTTGGCATAAGGGACATGTAAGCTGTTCAAACTAGCTTACTTCAAGAGTAAGCAAGAATAAGAATGAATCTTGCTTATTCTCATGCTTACAGAAATTTTGTGCAACAGAGAGGGAATCAAGTTTCACATATTCTCTGAGGAATTTTGTTCTGGGGTTAGATCAGTTTATTTTTGCAGCGTAAAGCTGAAACGCACAAAATACCCATTGAAAGAAAAAACAATCCAAGTGAGCTTTAGGTGGGTAATATCCAACTGTGTTTGTATGGAAACTCTGGGCACTTCCTGATCATGGAGAGAAAGTATTGTCAACACATTCATGAAAGATGGAGAACTCCTCTGCAGATGAGAAGACACACAGATGCATGCCACTGAAATTCATTGATTTTAACAGTCCAGTGACTAAATTAAGAGCCCAGGATACTTCTGCAATCAGTCAAAAGAGATAGGAAGCTTCAAAGGTTGATCCATGAGGCCCTCAGTGATTTCCCACGGTGACCTGAATATAGTGATGTAAAGTAGGGTTCAATTACGTACTTTGAGTCTCACGTCACTTACTCTTTCTTTCTAAGGAAGATTGCTCCCTACTATAGACGTCATCAAGCAGAGATCATGAAGTGCCAGGTACACACAAAAAAAGAGACTTTTCAAAGTGCTGTGCTACTCCATGCAACACCTTCTGATTTCATCTTCATCACTGCACTGCAACTTTATCAGTCATTTATTCATACAAGGTAGCTTAGCTAAAAGGTAGCTCAGAACCCACCCTTAAAAGCAGTGATGTTGTTCAACTTAGGACTCCAACTTACCACATTTTTAAAGTCATCCTCTGCTTCATCAAATTTTCCTTGCTTGAGCAGTAAGTGTCCTCTCTGTAATCTTGCCTGAAATGAAACATAATTTCTTTTGATTTACAAATCAGAATTCAGCAAAGTATGAAAATAAGCTTCAGTTTCCTTTAGCAGCAAAAAAAAAGTTTCATTTTACTACAGCTAACAAGCTGAAATAGAGGTCACAACACTCTTTCTTTGTCTTCTCAATTTGACAATGTTCTTATGAGGCCTCTTTGATGGGAAAGGGTCACTCTGCACCAGAACTGAGGGCCAAAAAGCAGCCCCAGTTTTTATAAGCAGCTGCAACTCATGGAAAGAACTCATTTGAAGAGTTGCATAAAACAAAATGAATGTTTACCTTACATCACCTTCCTGACTATAAGTGCTTAGAGATTTTAAGAAATTAGTAGAAATAATAAATAATAAACAATTCCCAGGATTAATTCTTTCACTAAACTTTCACAATAATAGAGGCTATGTAAAAAGACAAGTTAATGACTTAGAAGATTTGGATTTATGATAAGAATATTTTCATACAACAATGAATTTAACATTTGCTCCTTCATCGTAAGCTATACAGGACATGCCACTGCCCATGGAGAAGGGAAATGAGAGAATCAGATGGAGAGGACTCCAGCATCAGTATCCAACTAGTGAGGCAGTCTCCACATATGGTAAGCAGAAGTGAGCAAGGGGTAAGTAAATCAGAGCTTGCAACAATCCCATAGGAAGGCAATGAGATTAGGACAGTTCCTGCAGAGAAGAGATGCCTCAAATCAAATGCTGATTGAGACAGAAGAAAAACAGTGGCATCTGTGCCTTCTCTTCTCCCCGCCCCCCCTCGCTCTCAGAAGGCACAGCCTTGGTGACTAAGAGAATAACCACAAGTGAGAGACGGAAAGCGTTCAGCACAAACTCATGAGGAACATGAACTTAATAAAACTGCTACTAGTTGTTAGAATAACTGGCTAGACTGTACTCAGCATAGTTGCAAATTCAAGCACATACACCATTGCTATTATTTCACCCATTTTAAAGCCTTCCAAGTGATAATGTATTTTCTATTTCTGTTTAGCGAAATCTGAAAAAACAACCTTCTTTGAAGCAGATTTTTTTTATGCTTTCTGGGAAAATAATGGAAGATTGGTGGGGAGGATTGTAAACACGCTCAATTGACTTGCAGCTGGGTGTCAAAAACCACATGTATCGTACTAATCATTTAGTCTTGTGTGCTTGACAAGTAGAACATCTGTGTTTAGATAACATGGGCCTGTGATAGACTCAGAGGCACTCTATCAAACATGGTTAAGATTCCTGCCCTGCTGTGGGAAAGATCAAAGCACAGCAATAAACTATGCCTGCGTGAATCCCTAATATACAGGTGAAAGCAGCAGGTTTGGAAACTCTCTAGCAAGGACCAAGCTCTGCAGTGCCTGCATCCCTGCTTGTGTGCCTCTGTGTGCGAGGAGACAAAAATAAATTTACTCTTTGCATTTCATCTGCGGTTTTGTGGTTGTTCCTGCATCCTGCCTGTGTCAGCTCACACACGCTTGAACAATTTTCAATTCCAGTAATACTTACTGATGTGAAGTCCTGCTTTAATTCAACCACTTTACTTAAATCACGAATTGCTGCTTTAGATTTGCCCATGGCTAAGTACACTGTGGCTCTTCTGTAATAAGCAATGTAGTTATCAGAGTCTCCCTCTGCAAGTGAACAAACAGTAATCAGAATACTATCTCAAAGCAACTGAAACTTTGGGTACAGTGAAACTGTAATGACTAAAAATACATTATCTGAGTTTTAAGCCACTGGAAAAATGGTATTTATCAATAAAACATAACATTTTTAACACTATCCAAGCAATATTTTCTATGCAGTTTGATTATTTAACAATAAAAATTACAGAAACACAGTAAATGCCAAATAATGAAGAGTACTAAAGTTGAAATATGCACGTTTTTCAGCTTTGTACAGGAAAACAGCTGCTACATACTAACCCTTTATCTCCAACTGCAAGCCTACATTCGAAAGCATGTTAATTCATCATTCTCCATCTCAGTCCCTGTCCATCATATAGGATGCAAGCAAATAATCCCAAAATGACCAATATGCTAGTCCAATGTCATCACAGGTGCATAAAGCCTTTAGAACATCCATTGAAATAGCAGCAACTTCTTTCTTGAATATTCAAGTGAGCACCAACACCCCCTCTCGTACATTATCGAAACCTGAAGGCTAATTTCAAGGCTCACACGTTCCATGTTGTCTGCTGGTCAAATGTCTAAGACCCAGCAATTTCAACACTCTCTAGGCTAGCACATATATGTACACCCTTACGGGAGACAAACATCAGTCTCTGAAACCAAGAAGAATTTTCTTAATACTCTTCTCTATGCATGCAGTATTTCAAAGAAACAGATGACAGTTACTGTGGGCTCGCAAGGAAAGGTAATTTAGGCCACCCAAACAACCATATGCAGAAGACTACAGTAAACATTTTACTGCACTATTAAAAAAATCATCAATCCAGAATTTGTAGACAAGAACATCCATATCTGAGGAACAAAACAAGTACTGCTCTTCCTCACCTCATCCGAGGTTGAAGTTGAACTTTAAAATAAATGCAACAAATAGCATTGCCAAAAATCTTATGGTTGGTAACCAAGCTTCATAGCTGGCCTCCGCCATTACCAAAACACTAGTTCAGTTCTCACTGGAAAAGGTATCTGCACTCTTCCTCTACAAGGTCTTGGCTGTGGAAATGCTAATGTCCAGGACTGAAATTTAATAACTCCCATGCTTGTATACCAGCATTATGGACATCAAGTAAATTCAAATGTTACTACCTTTAAAAAAAGGAAGGATTAAGTCCTACTGCATACAACTAAATGTGCAGAGTAGGCACAAATCAATAGCTGAAATTAAGGAACTTTGTTAATACACAAAGGATGAAAGATAGGAAAGAGCTAACCCAGAAAGCACGTTCCAGCAGCAGATGATGATCTTTCTGACAGTTAGAATACGGTTTTGCCTTAGTTCCCCAGTAACAGTAATGAACAGCAATTGACGTTTACCCAGAGAGAAGGCATAAAGCCATCAACTTGACGGGATTGAAGGAGGAATTGAAAATGTAACTGAAGAGAGAGAAAATGGACAGTAGCTTTCTTTTATTTTAGATGTTTGCAAAAAAGAAAAATAGGCTGGTTGAGGCAAGACAAAAGGATATCTTTACCTCACAGTCTATAATGATGCAGTACAAACAAAGAAAAGGATTAGAGAAATTTCTTCTCCCCTCCTCTACAAACACAGTAGACAAATTGTGCTTAAAAGCTGTAACACTAACTCTGCTCAGGTCCCACAGGAATGCTTTGGCAGTGACACACAAGGCAAAAGGAGTAACAGATCACCTCTTGGTGGAATGAGGAGCTCCCATAGCACAGAAAAAGAAGAAGTTCCCCCCTCCACTCCTTTTACATAAGGGAAGCTGACCTTGGAGAACTCAGAAAATACTAATAGCTCAGAATCAGCAGATATTTCATTTACCTATCACTATTAGACCAAGGCATAAATAGAAAAGTCTCAAGAGTGTAACTCATTACTGTGTAACACCTTGGTATTATTCTTCTCACAGAGAAAATGATGCACTTGTACACATTATAACAAAGTCCAACAACTTAAAAAAATAATAAAAAAACCCATGCAATTGAGAAATTGTAGTGCTAATGGACACCGCTCTTTACTGGTGCGGTCTGTCTCTATGCTTCAATTCAAGGATTTTAACCAGCAAAGCTGCTTTAAAATTTATAGAAGCAAACATTTAACTCCTCAGTTTGTTGAAAATGCAGAACACCAAAACAAGAACTCACTCACTAGTTGAGTGTAAGAGAGGGACAGTTAATATACTCTTCACTACTACTTCAGTATCTCAAACTTGTAGCATCAGTTTCACCAAGGTATTACACTGTTCAGGATCTAATTAATTAATTAAATTTAGGGGGAAAAAAGAGAGAGACACTATTTTAAGTGTTGAATTTTTTACAGTGCTGGAGAGAAGAAAGCATGGATAAACTCAGCCCTTCAAAGATACACTTCGAAAAGCTTCGTAAAGATAAAAGCTAATCTTGATGGGATTAGATACAGGGAATATCTCATCAAATGATACCACAGTCAATTATAATTGCTTCTGTACAGCTAGCTTGCAGAACAGCAGTGACTTAGTGTTCACATATCATGTAGTTAATTTAACAGTTTCTTTTATCAAAACCAAAGCATAAGTATTCTACTGCATCTCTGTTGGCTCCTGTCCAAAGTGCTGCATAGAGATGCCCCAACTTCTGTGACTCATGGAATGCAATTTGCAAGAAAGCAGGATACTTAAAAAAGCAAATAGTGGGGGGGATCTCATCCAAAGGTATTTCAGTGCAAGAGTCACCTTCCTGAGATACATACCTATAGCGGCATGAAAGTGAGACAAAGCATCTGCTAGCTGTCCAGCAGCCAGTAACTTCTTTCCCATTTCAAGTTGTTTTTCTACTTCTGCATTTATTCCACATTCAGCTCCTTAAAGAAAAACAAAAAGGTATTGAATGACCAGTTTGATTATACCAAATGCATACAGTGATAATACAATACACACAACAAACAGTTATTGATATAAGGGCAGAAGTCACATCTTCCTGTACTAAAACAACCTGCAGCCTAATAAACATGTAGCATGCCCTTCCCTGCCCTCCCCCTTTGCCCTGTCAAAGTAAATAGATAAACACTGTAAAGCACCACATTGTGAGAAGGCACCAAATATGCATTTCTATTCCTGTCTATACATTCAGTAACATACTTTCGCACATCAAGCTTTATAAATCAACTATAAAAACAGTGTGACAAAATACATTTCTAAGTGGGCTTTCAATTTCAAAAGAATCTGGAAAAACATTCATAATGCACACATAGCAAATATAAAAAGGCTTTAAGTTAAATTTCATGATCCTACTGATAGCTTAGGACTCAATTGAGAACTGTTAGCTACTGCAGATACTGGTTTCTCATCTACTGCACTTTTGTCTCATCTTTATCATTTCCAAGGCAAACTGTTTCCAGAGCGCAAGTTTTGATATAAACAATTAAAATTCTCACTCCCTTTTCATTTAACCAGGAGTATGAAAATCATATTAAAGTGGTATGCTTTCAAAGTGCCAGTTTTAGTTGAAAGTTAATAAATTGCTGCTGCTCAACCAACAGGGAAAGACTATTGTTGAGAAGAAATGAGCAGCTAATTGCAAGTACATGTTGTACATACATCAATTCAGCCACAGAGGTTTTTCATTTGTACTGCTTCCAGCATTCTTCCAATCAGGACAGAATTTCACTACAACTTAGCAGTTTATGACTACTAAAACTTTCACACTATAAACAGTTTTCTTTTACTAAGAGCATACCCTATGCATAAATTTAAACAAGGCAATATATTAAAATCCTGAATAAGTACATTACATTAGAAAACAATGAACTACCATTACTAGGAATAAATTTCTTTCACTCAGGTTTTGTATCGAGCTAATTCAGATAGGCACTTGAATTAATCTTAAATACAAAAATGCAGCAGCACTTTGAAGTAGTTTCTTAGAGTCTGAATAAAAATGTTACACTACACAGATTGAAGGAAAGTATATCAAAACTTCTCACACTGAAAGGTTATTAAACAACAAAGTATTTCTAATGAAAGAATACTAATTTCTGATTGCCCAGTCATCAAGATTTTGGAACTAGGAGCTCTCAACACCTGGGATCTTAATTTAATTTTCATTTCCTACTCATTAATACAGTTCATAACTCTTAATTCCACATTGTAAGAAAATCATGGAGCTGTCTATACTAAAATGAACAAAATGCCCTCTGTATCTACTGGAAAAAGCTCTATCTGCTAAAAGGTTGATAGTAATTCACCAAACTGGATCCAAGGGCTTCAATTCAATTATTTGCTTTAGAACAATGATGGCAAACAAATTCCCTTTTTTAATTAATGCAAATGACTTTATAAAATAACCCCCAAATTTCCAGTCAGTAATTTTTTTTGTTTAAATAGATGAAATAGTAATTACTTATCATATAGTCAATTTGTGGATGCATTTTAAAATCCATTCTAGGTATGTATAGCTCTGAATAAAATATAAATAGCTCCACTGATAGGGGAGATGTATTGCTTGACAGTAGTTTTTTCACATGCAGTATTCTACTTCAAGGTAGCTTTTATGTGAATGTCCAATTTTCAGAAAAGTGGACATTCTTCTTTGCCATTTTGCTTCTTCTCTAGCTTAAAGCTTTGATCACCGAGTAGTCCAATGTTCTCCAAAATGATAAAGCAAGCATTGGAGAGAAAAAAAAAAACAGAACAAACAAAAAACTGGGGGGGGGGGGGGGGGGGGGGGGGGGGCAGGGGGCGCGCAGGGCGGGGACACCACACATGACACAACGGACACACAGACAGGACACGGGGACACCACACCACAAATTTCCCTGGCTTTGGAAGTATAGCAACAAATTAGGTATCCAACCATGAACAGACTAAAGTATTTAACATGAGCTAAAACAAACAAGCAAAAAATTCTTCAGCTTCATCCTTTCCATGTCTCCCCACATATGAATATCTGAAATCTTTCAAAACTTGTCAGTTTGGAGCAGCACCCTAGAAGCGGGCTGTAAATTACTCTTTGATGAACCTTCCATCTACCTAAACATGGCATTTAATTTTCACAGAGTCTCAAGCATCTGAAGGAGTGTCCTTGTTTCACATTTAGTTACATCAGGACAGCTCCAAGAATAGATTTTCCACAATTAAGATGTACCTATACCATTCGGTGTCTTTCATACATGTTATATTCAGTACAGTTTTACAGTTACTTAATACTTTAGGCAGGAGAGCCACCTTTTTTCCTTGAAAATACTGAAGACAATAAATAAAGAAAATGAGAAAGGTGACCATTAATAGTAAACGGGTAAGCAAGAAAAGCAGAAGCAACATGGATAGAAAAATAAGGCAAACTGTAAAGGGCTGTAGGTTCCCTGCAGAACAAGACTAATTATACTAGACATGCATTAAAACTTGGCTCTGCAAGTTGCTGAACATCATAAATTGATGTGGGAATCTCCAGCAGGAGCCTATACAGTCAGTGTAACCATGATGAAAAGTGACATTTACCATAACTACTGTGGAACACAGTACACTGATCTGATAGTTGGGCTGTTTATTCATATAAATATATTGCTCATTCATTTTCTGGCTGTAGGCAAACAATTGCTCTAAATAAACCACCTCACAGTAGACATCTGAAAACTGTTAACATAAGCACAGGAGTCTAAGGACTCAAATTCTGGGTAACCTATTTGGGTACCTATTCACTCATCTGGAAATGAACATAAGGACTCAAGTTCAACTGGACAGAAAAACAAACCAATCGCACAGAGCTCTTTCCAACAGAGAGGCAGTCATTAGTGAGCTGGATACCAAGGGTCCAGCACTACAGCTGAAGAAGCTTTGTATGCTCCAGCAAGAAACTAAATTTATGCAAGAGAGATGCAAGCATACTATTTATTTTCAAAACTTCCAAGTATTTTAATTTGAATATTATTTCTAAAGCCTGCCTAATTGTTATGCATTTACCAAGGACCTCACAGACGATCACACACAAGCTGTCAAATCAAGTCAGATATTCTGGATAAATTCAGAGTCTGTAGTCCTGGCACTGATGATAGAATCGAAGAGTCAAAAAAACCCCTCAAAACCCCCAAAAAACAACCACACCACACCCCCCTGCAACTACTCCCGGATAACAATTGGCACCAGCCCTGACAACACAAAGGAAGTCAGTCAGAAGGCACAGGAAAGGTATGCAGGTGCAGCTAACCTGGTTTTCCAGTTAAATACCCTCACTTCAAATAAATTATAACTTCCTGGTAGTATTTTTATTTTATTAGACTAACTGGTGCTAGTATGTGGATACCAAAGTATACAAACTTCAACTATGTCCTCACATAATCAATCACATCCACAGTGTAAAAAGCTTAAGAAAGCCCTCCAACTTGAAAACAGTTTCAAGATTTCACATGTCTACACGTTCCTCTTTTTCCCATGTAGAATTTTCCACCTACTTTTTTTTTTTTTTTTTAAATCTTGTCCCCAAGCTGGGTAACAGGACTATGAAAATAAACAGAATTAGTCCTGTGTACCAGAAACAGAATTGTTTCAAAGACAAAGAAGAAACATGCATGTCACTAATGTTAATTACAATGATCTAAACTCCTTTTTGTTTGTTTCTTCTACATAAAAGAGCTTGAAGATTGTCTTGTCATGCGAGTGGAAGATCCTGCTTTTGAGGCATTTTTTGATCAAAATGACTCTTGTGTTCAGCGTAATATATCTTAAGTTTGCTGTTATTTTTTTAAACAGGTTTGGGCTTTGCTTTTATGTGTGTTTGCAAGTGTGTTTTTCAAGGACAAGACTGAACAAAGTAAGAAGTGGACAAGCAACCACAGTTTCAGAAGCAATATGAAAATGCTCACAAGGAGCCTCACAGCATGCAGCTGAGCCATGTGTAACTTCCACCCGTCAAGTTTTTACTCCCTCTGTTTGCAAAGAAAGTTGGTAAACATAGTGAAGACTGGCAAACCAAAAAGCCACCCCTCGCCCCTCCAAGTACCCTTTGCTATTTGGGGCAAGAAAAAAAAAAGTCCAAACCTCAGGACAGAAGCATACGGGGCGGGGGTGAGAGAACCACTGAAGGTTAGTGGTCTGACAATAATGAATTGAGCTCTGTATACTTAAACCCCGTTTCTTCTTCCCCTTATTACATTTCCTTTTTTTTACTACTACGAAGGAGAGGAGGAAGAGGAACAGTACTCCTCTATCCTCCTCAGTCACCTCTTTTTGTTGCGATTAGTGGGGACAAACAGCCAGGAAGGATGAAATCTTCCCAAGAGGTGATTTGTGTCAAATGGGAGCTTATTCAGCACAAGTCGGGGTATTTGAAGAGGAGGAATTCAGGAAATACAACAATAAGGGCTGAACTGCAACCTGCCACATCACTAAGTATTCAAAAACCTTTTTACTGAACTCATTTACTGGCCAGATATAAATTAGTATTCATAAATGTCAACTGTAAGGTACAAAGTTAATACAAGCCGACTGTTGCATTGATTCATGAATCAGATGGCACAAGGTAGACTTCTGTTATCAAGATAGCAAGATACAAATTTAAATGTGACTATGAACACCTTTGAGTTCAAAAACCAGTAATATTAGGGGAAAAAAACCCCAGACACTTAAATAAAGTAAACCCCCTAAATTCCCTAAATACTTACTCTGGAAAATGTACTTATGAACTAAGAGGTTAGTAAGTTCAGTAAATAAGATCCAAACCCATCACTTTTCATTCTATTACTGTACATCTTTATTAACTGAAGTTAAGAATATATACCCCAAATTAGGAAATGTGGCTTTAGTAACTCCATCTAGCCATTAAACCATATACTTGAAATAGCTTGGCAACTCCAAATAAAGAATCCTCAGTGGGAGCATCACTACCACAGTCTTGGGGGGAAAAAAGTATACTTTGATCACAGTTATTATTTTTCCTCTAACACTATCAGAATACACATCCAAAAAAGCAATTCAACACTACAGTACGTAGTCTTATACTACTGAGCATCCTTGCCAAAGCATGTTCCTGCTGCCACTTGGCCAACTGAAGCATTCCATTAGTTTAGTACATCAACTGAATTTCTTACGTCAAGCCCAGGTCAGTCTTAAGTCTACGGACTTATTCTGACTATTGACAGCTTCAGTTCCACTTCAATCTGCTACTACCAGTTAAAGAATGTTCCTCAAGTGAAACTCTGCCTATGTGTGCAATTGTATAACCAAGTTATACATTTAACAGGAGCCTGTGAATATAAGTTTGACCATACAGGTGTTGCTGACAGTGTACTCCGAAAGCAAACAGGCTGCACAAACTGCAGATAAACTCTGCTGAACTTCAAATACTAATGGTGAGAAAAAAAAAAAAACCAACAAAAACCCACAACAGCAAAACAAAAACATAAACAAATGCAACACAACTGTCAAAAGCCTCAGTGGATTTGTAGCTCTGGCACTAATAATGGCTGTGGCTGAGCAAGACCACTGAAAAAGCCTTTGAACTTGGAAACTGCAAAATTCATACAGAAGTGAGAAATGCAAAGCCAGTACAGAACTGGCCAATGCTGTCACACCGTTGCACTCGAGGACACCACGATATTTTCAAGACCTCACAGTAGCTATCAGCAGGCCAAGGAAAACGAAGCACACATCAAGCCACCTTACACAACACCGCCAGGAATTCAGATAAAACCAAACAGGTTACAAGCAGTGACGG
Source organism: Phoenicopterus ruber ruber (assembly GCA_009819775.1). Taxonomy (NCBI): domain Eukaryota; kingdom Metazoa; phylum Chordata; class Aves; order Phoenicopteriformes; family Phoenicopteridae; genus Phoenicopterus; species Phoenicopterus ruber. The sequence continues at coordinate 162,864,850 of CM020215.1, forward strand.
TGCCCTCATTACACACCCTTCGCAACAGCCTTGATGAGGTGGCAGTTCTGTACCTCCTTCTTCCTCACATCCTTTCCAGAAATATGCCCCCTCCCTCCCCAGGACGTCCCGCGGGGGCTGCCCCACCGCCATGGCGGCGGTGTCCCCACGGCCTCCCCCCGGCCCAGCCCGGCCCGGCCAGCCCCGCGCACCGCCCGGCTCAGGGCCGCTGGCTCCCTGCGGGCAGGCCGCAGCCCCGCCGGGTCTGCTCCGCTCTCCCCCGGCACCTCGGCCCAGCTATACCGGCTGCCCCACAGCCCGGGCGGACACCCGAACACGCTCAATCGGCGCGGCCGCTGACGAGAACCCGGAAAGAGGGAGGACGAGCAGCCGCCAGCCGCCGGCTCCCCCTGGCCGAGCACCACTGCGGGCCCAGCAGCAGCCGCGCCTCAGGCTCGCTTGCCCGACGCCCCGGCGGGCTGCGGAAGGAAGCGGCAACCCTCCCCCCCCCTACCGCCACACACACCCCGGCCGGACCGCGGCTCCCCCGCGCCCCCTCACAAACCCCACGCGCAGCCCCGGCAGCAAGGCGCCCCCCGGAGTCGCGGGCACCTCCCCCGCCCCTCACCCTGGTACTGCAGGTCGAAGAGTACGAGCAGGAAGGGCAGCGCAGAGCCCAGACGGCCGGCGGAGGCCGCGGGAGACACCATCTCCTCCTCCGCCGCCCCCCGACGCCCGCGGCGACAGTGGCGGCGCCTCGGGCCGACGGCTCCAACTTCTTCGGGGTGGGTCGTGGGCGCCTCTGATTGGCCGAGCCGCGCGCGCCCGCCCCTCGCGCTCGCCGAACGTGGAAGCGGCGTGAGGACACCCGTCTGCGCAACGCCGGGCCCCGCCTAAGCGGGAGGGGGGAAGGGGTGGGGGCGCAGCTCTGCGCCTGCGCAGCGCGGAGGGGCGAGCCGCCGCCACTGAGCTTGCGCGAAAGGGCGGCTTCCCCTCTCCCGCGCGTGCGCAGGAAGGGGGGGCGACGCCACCGCCCACAGCGGGGTCCCCTCACTGGAGATGGCGGGGTAGGCTCATGGCCCGGGTCAGGCGTCGGGCCCCAGAGATAAACCCTGAGTGTCCCCATCTGCTTCTGTATTGTATCTCGTGTGTCTTTGCCCACCCCCTCCGACCGCAACCAGGCTTCTCCTGGGGCGAGGAGGGCTTTGCTCCAGGCCCGGGTTTAGCCCCTCTGAGGGTGCTGGCAGGTGCTGGCAGGCCTGGAGAAGGACGCGGGCTGCTTGCCCCGGGCCACCCGGGGGGCGAAACGGCGGGCGTGGGGGCTAATGGAGTTACACACTGTCAATATGCAGGGCCGCCTCTTGGGGTGTGATGGTTGCTTAACTGCTTGAAGTCAGTATCTTTGGACTACTCAAACTGTGAAAAAATCAGGCAGTAAGTCCCAAGTAAATTGATCCTGGTTCTTTATCGCTGTGCCTGACCTAGCCATAGAGTAGAGGAAGGCAAGTGCGATTTCAAACTGTGCTTGATTGTCTCCGGGACACCATCCCGTTTTCCACTGAGAGCAAAGCCAAGATAGTCAGCATGGCCTTAACTGTATGCTGACCTCCAGGCATGCCAAAAAAGTATTAGAGAATTTACCAGACTGCATAAAAACTGGTGATATGACTTAGCACAGCACGGTATTTTCATGCTAAAAGTTTGTATTGGAACTGTAAACTGAAAGCAAAGCCTATGTAAGATAGCCTGCAATCTAATGCATATTTTTGGAGACCCCTTTTCCTTTTTTCATAATGAAAATACAATCTAATACAATTCAGCTACCACAGAAAAGCTGATCTTGTATGTGTCTATTTGTGTATTGTTTTAAATTGTCTGCCTAGTGGTGTTGGATAAACAATTCATATTAGGGGCATATTATATGCTATACCCCATCAATGTAAAAAAAAAAAAAAAAAAAAAAGTCTTGGGGGAAATCTGCCAAGAAAGTAAAAAACTTGAGGCTTGAAGTCTGATTTGGCAACCACAGAAATTTCTTTTTTCATTCTGCAGGTACGGTCACATTACCTTTCTCACCCTAGATGATATAATTTACAAGCTTTCTTGAAAGATCAGACTGAAAAAAAGAAAAGTAAGTTATCGCTCCTCAACATTTCTTTTGGAAGATGATGCTGCAAAGGTATCACCTTGAAATTTGATCTGCAGAAGATGTTCAGAAATAAGAACTTGAAATAATATAAGAAGTGATAGATGTGAAATGAATAATTGATGACATTCTAAAGATGTCAGCATGAGGAAGAACATGATGACTCTGTAGCACTATGGATAAGACAAAATATGAAAGCCTAAAACTGAACTGAGCAGAATGCAATCACTGTTACAGTAAATGAATTCCTTTGATTTTACCTGAGGAAAAAAGTATTAGACCAAAGCCGGATGAAATGAATACGAAAGGGAATTTAGAACTCCAACCCTCTAAGATAACTGAAAATAATAGTAATGATGATGATATACTTAATGGACTGTTAATAACAAGATTAGGAGAAAACAATCCAAAGAAAACTCAGTACCTCATACTGGAATACCAAGCATAAAGATTCAAGCACCAAATCCCTTAAAGCAAGGTGAAAGTAGTATGATTAAAACGTCAAGTATCATTTTGAGTAGATTCTTGTCAAGTCCTTGGTCATTGACCTTGGCACTGAAATACTGAGCCAAGGTCAATATTTCAGGCTGACACAGTACTGTAAAGAGCAGTGTGTAATGCCAACACTACAAAATGATCTGCTCAAAGAGAAAGCATTTATCATTGTCACTCTGTGCTAGAAATGCCACCAGGTACACAGAATTACACAGTAATTCCTGAAAGAGACCATAAACCTTAAAGGACCGTTCTTGGTTATCATAGATCCCCAAACATACATTATTTAGATACCAAGTATAAACCTGGGAGAAAAAGTTCTTTAACACGTATTCCCTTGTACAATTTCAGAAGCAGAAGAGGAGAAAGCCTTGAAAGAACAAATGCATATGACATGCAAACATTATATTTTGGAATTCAAAAAATAGCAAAGCAATACAACTGTAATGCAAAAAGACTTTCAAATGGATTAATCAAAATTAGACTGGCATCATAAACAAATTTCTTCAGCAGTCTTGAGTTTTGGAGTGAAGGGTGGATGACAAAGACTACACTAATGTTCAAAGTGCTCAAAAGACAGAAAAACAAGGAATTTTCTCTGAGTTACTGCTGGTAATATATATAGTAACAGCAGAGGGTGGCAATTAGCAAGGAATGACTCTTTAAGCTACTCATTTCTTCTAATAGAGACGGTGAACTCAATATGGTGACATATGGTGGAGATAGTTAAATCTGTAGTTTCTATTTATTAACTGAGAAATGTTCTCAGATATAATACAGTAAGAAGTCTGGATTAGGCATGACAAAACACAGGGTCCTGGAAGGACCCTGGTATGCTTGGCAATACGTTTTAATTAATACTCTCGATTCCAAAACCACCCAAACAAATCAAAGTTTCCTGATACAGGAAAAGAAGCAATATAGCAGACTGTTATGTGGCATGCACAGTCTAGTATGAAAATAAAGGAGAAGGAGAGAGAGGATGATAATACAGAGATAATGTTCTCAGGGCTGCCTTGTGTAAGAGGTCTCTTAGACCTTACACCTTGTTTTTATTCTCACCTATGTCCATCCCTATCAGAAGCTCAGCTGCATTGGAGCTAATGAAATAGTAGTGTACATCTGGTTAACATGGGATTATTGTTTATGTAGCCACATCTTTTAGTAATTTCACATTTGGATTGGTGTTCATAGGAGAGGGCTTTAGGGAAGTTCCTTTTTCTGGGCTCCTTTTGCAGTAAATGGAAGCAGAAAGGCTCCTACAACCTGCAGTTCAGCACAAGAATTTAATTTACATGCTCTAAACTTGCACTTGGAAAAGCTAATCTTTGTCCATGGACTTGAAAGGGAGTGTGAGGGACCAGGCTTTTTTAGGGCAAGGCTAGCCTCTGTTAACACTTTTCCCTCCGTATTGTCCTAATAAAATTCTGCACGTATATCTTTGTCATATCTGTGATGGGAGAAGTACATTTCTGGTGTGGAATTATTTAGCCCTCTGTGCTATGACCTTGTGTGTAGATGCTATATAAAAATACGAGCTACTACCTGCTATTTATACTGCTATAAATATGCTTTACATAGCTCATTTGGTCTCATTTATTTTAAGCTTGTTGTAACACAGGTCCTCAAGTCTGCTTTATTCACTAAGCTATATCACTAGTTAATTTATCAACAGGGCTGTGTTATACGTAGGACAGAAGTTGGAAAAGGGAAATTAGACATCAGTGTTTCCTTATACTTAAATTTATTTTAAATTTATTTTAATCAGGGGAAGGTACTATGTCTGCAACTTTTCTCACTAGCCATGGTAGCAACAACAAACTCCAAACATCTCAAAACGCATCCACTATCTCCCCACCTAACTTAACCTTCTGGGATAATGAAGTGTCAAACAGGGAAGGAGATATTAGGAACCCCATTTATGCTTTACCTTGACATTTTAGTGTCCCAGTTAGAGTGAGCTGAGTAGCAGATACTTTGGCCTTTTTTTGCTTGAACCAGAAAAAGTCTAGAAATAATTCAAATTAAAACCTAATTTCAATATGAAACAATGCAACCCAACAGTATTTTTTCAAGTATTTTGATTTAAGATAAAACTCACTTTTGTTGATTTGGGAGGGGGAAGTCTTGACAGAAAGCAAAATATTTCATTTATTATGAAAACACACCCCTTTTAAAACATTAATTTTTAAGGCATAGAACATTCTTCAATTAAAATGGTACTCTGAAAGTCAGACACCTGCTTCAAACATTAAAATACTGTTCTATTTCTGAAATAAAGCATTCTGTTTTGAAAATATATGGAAAATATCAACATTAATGAACTCTCCTCTTTTTCTGATTGAAGCAATCTATCAAATTCAGCCTATTTTCATAACTAGTTTTGATTTCCCTGAAACTGTTTTTGGTTTACCTATCATTTATTATAAATATTTTTCTCAGCTCAACTCTGAGTTTCAAACCTACATGATAACTGCAAGCTGTTTGTTTCTCTCGGACGTCTCTGATTTTAAAAACTGTGAAAAATATCGTTGACAAAGTACTGTGCCATCACTGAAGGTGTTCATTCCTATCTGCCAAAACACCAGGGTCAGCAAAGCTCACACTTCTCAGAATTTAGACTAGAAGTTAGAGTGTGTATGTGTGCAACCTTACCTCTGACTGCTCTAGCAGACACCTCCATACTCCTCCTTCCTAAGTGGAAGTTTCCTGCATCTCTTAAGCAATTGTTCAAGCCATTCAGCAACGGAATACCCCTCGTGCATATTTTTACAAGCATGTAAGCCATTGGCATGTGATGCCATCTAGCATCCTCTTTTATGCTCCCACCTCCAAATCACCAGACTTCATTTGTCCTCTAACTGCTAACAGTCCGAAAGATAACAGAATTCACCTTGCTGGTGCAGCGATGATGGCCTGAGGAAGTAAGGCATCCTGCATTTCTCTTATGACCAGATGTCCAGAGGCCCAGCAGAGATCATGTATATGTATATATATTGCCTCTCTTCACACTCACAGGTTTGCTCCAGCTAATCCTTCTTGCCATTCAGTACAGCAGTCTGCAGACAAGTGCAACCTAAGGAAGACAACAAAGAGCTGGTGTACACCCTGCAGAGTGGCTGGTATGTTGATTAACTCTTCATTTCCTTGTTTTCAGAAATTAGAGTTTTGCTGAAGCAAGGACTCTGAAAAGTCCTGAAGGGGCACTAAGTCTTAAGGCATGCCCTTAAATTTTGAGTATCAGGATTGACAACATTTGAAAAAGAAAAAAGGAGAGGGGAAACAGGTTGCCCTTGTATGCTTTGTAACTGAGGTTCTGAGAGATGGTGGTTCATTTTCCTTGTTCGTACAGTTTATTTCTTGCCCACAAAAATGATTGTGTCCCAGTCAGTGTAAAACTGCAATGTAGTTCCTAGAAAAAGAACAAATATCTAATGTATGCCATTAAAAATTCACCTAGAGGTTGCTAAGTGTTAAAAACTTAAGTCCTTGATTTGATTTCACTGTTCAGTCGCCTTCCTATTGCTCCAGTTATATCAACGGTTTCAAAATACCAAAAAAGTTAAATACACACGTCAGACGATGGACAGTGGAGGTTTTTCCAAGTGCAAACCTGAGCTTGGCTGAGTGGAGCTCAGTGGGTGAACCCCATGGGTTGCAAGAGGGGTATCTACCCTGCCTGGAGCTACAGACTGCCTGGAAGCAGTGCAAAAACAATTCCTGTTTCAGCGCTGCATCCCAAGCTCAATGACAGGGCTCTGGGGTGTGTGGACTGTTTAGTTACAGCAGATAGTGAGCCAGGCTGAGGCTGTCATCACTTGAGTTGCTCTACTGAGTATCTACAGAGGCTCCTGGTCAAACCATTCAGCAAAGGAATGGCTGGAGCGGAGGGAAATCGCAGTCATCCTGCCTGAGGTCCTGCCTGCAGCCTTCCCGCTCCTCATCGTACAGAGGTACGTAGTGCGTGCCCTGAGACTCTTGGCCATATGTAAGTTATGGCAGGTCAAGAAAGGGGTTTGAATGGTCAGGAAATGATCCCTGTGCTAAAACTATAGTACCTGCAGTTACCTTATTGTTCACATACTGGGAAAGACGTTAACGGGAAGGCAAAAAGTCATCTGAAATGAGACAGCAATTTCAGGTAACACTCACCCAAGAAGTGAAGAAGCTTCACGATGCTGTTCTCAGCATGTGACTTAGGTGTTCACCACAAATCAGACAGACAGGACGCTATTACAATAATACCCATGTGTAAAGTAGATGAAACTCATGATCAGTGTGTTTGCAGATATTTCTTTAGAGTTGAGTTGAATTCCCTTCGTTTTTGGGAGAAAGGAAGATAAATGAACTGTGTGGCTGTCTCAGTAAAATCCAGCTAGACTCGTTATGTGAAGACAAACCTTTAAGAGGAACTTTTTTATTTGAAGAAAAGAAGAAAATTTAGTTGGAGAAGAGTCTGAAGTACCCAGACTTGAAGATGAAATTTGTTAAACTACATGGGGCAGTGTCTCTTCAAACTGCTTAATCACAGCTGGTGGTGTGTGTTGGAATGAAGGAGGTGGCACAGAGGAGACAGGAGAGTGGCTCATCCTACCTTTCTTTTCTTTTAAATGCTTTGTTTTCCTGTGATAAAAATATATATTTAAATTATTTCCTTAGGTAAACTAAGTGATGGAAAGATTGAACAGGTGGAAGTATTATAGGCATTAAAATTGAAAAATGTGCTGTGGAGGGAGTTGGCAGGAAGGAAAAGATTAAATAAACTGAGAATCTGGCTAGACTCATTAGTATGCCTATACTGTGCTACTCAAGTCAACTTTCCACCAGAGTTAATGATGACCGGTATGTGTCACTCTGAGAGTGCTGTAGGAGAAAGATTACTGAAGAGTCTATTTCTCAGTTCCCAAGACAGTTTTTCCACTGCCCTCTCAAATCAAAACATCTTGTAGAACATGTGTGGTATCCTCCTCCATTCCACAAAACACGCAGGTAATTTTTTCACTTAAGGCATTGCATCAGGGCCGCGAGGGCACCGCCAGGCCTGGCTGGCCCTGCCCAGCCTCCCCCCACCTGCCCAGGGCCTGGGACCCCATGTCAGTCCCCCAGGGCTGTCAGCCCCGGCCCCAGTGACACCGCAGAAGGGCCAGTCTCCAGCTCCCCACAGCCCTGCCCTGCCTGGCCATGGGCCCCACCAAGCCTTGGCCCATCTCTGTCCCCAGGGAGGTGCCCAATGCCTGGGGCTGGGGCTGGGGCTGCCCCGGTGCCCCCAGCTGCCCTGCTCCTGGCTGGGGGGTGGGACGAGCCCTGGCTGCTGGGGAGCAGCCAGCCCACACTGTGCCCTGGCACCCCTGCTACCCAGGACATTTCCCAAACAGCTGTGGCCAAGATGCCATCGTATTTCACCCCACAATCAGAATAATCTCTCCTTTTTGTGTTCTCCAGTTGCAGGTACCCTCTATAAGCCTCACAAATACCTTGCTCCAATCAGTATCCTAGGTTTACTTCTCGCACTTTAACTCACTTTCCTCATCCCATCTGAATTCTTCCTTAGCTCTTCTCACCAGCTTCCCATAAAAATCTTTCTACTTCCTAGAAACATCAGTTCTTCCCTCCTCCTCTTTTTTTATAATTCTACCAAAAACCCCCCATATTCATCATTGCACTGTGTCAACAGAACATGGAAAATCCTAGAACAACAGATCACAGTTTCATAGTTTCATAAAACCATCATGCATCCGAACGGCCTCTAGAGGACTCTGGCAATTGCCAGAGCCCTCTATGCTAAGTAGAGGACTTAGGTAGTAACGTAGACTTAACATTATTTGATAAACCTGGACCACAAACTGGGAATGATCTTTATTTAAACAATTCCCTGCGGCAGGCTGGCATGTGGAAAATAATGTGTTAGTGCACAATAATGAGATGTACAGGCTAGAATGGGAAAAGTGTGTAAAATTTGAAGTGTGACTGGGTAGAAGAAGCTGGGAATGAAACAATACAAGGGGAAGAAAAGGCTTTGAGTTAGGACTCTAGAAAGTCTTAAGTGCCTCAGTGCAAATTTAGGTTCCTAAAATTGCCATTTAGCTATCATGTATTACTATAAAAAAGGGTCGGTAGCTAATGAGAAGCTAGTATTTCACTGTTTCCTAGGCACCTAAAGAAAAAAATAAAACACCTTGTCTGAAAATGCCCAACGCACCATGTCTTCAATAAATGAGCTGCTGAGAGTCTTTTTCAGTGCTTCATGGTGTGCACAAGCTGGGCATACCTTAAGCTAGTCCACCAGAGGAGCATATGCCATGTGTTCTCACAGTACGTCTCTTAAATGTGACAATTACTGAACTTCAGAAGGCCAATGGAGAATGTTTACCGTCTCTCAAGGCAGCAATTCAGAGGGTACATCACCTGTACGGCTGGGTATCAGCCGAAACCTTCTTGGCAGACGTAGGTGCACGTTGGATCTATGGTGATTGCACACCACTGCCTGTTTGTGCATGAACAGGCATCAGCTGTCTGCTCCAGCCGGACTGCTGGCTGTCCTAAACCTCCTGCGTCAAGTCACGCCAATCGGGAAAAGCTGAAATGCTCTTGGTCCTCTCCTAGTAAATCCATGCATGTTTTAGGGGAGTACTTTTGTCACCAAGCTGTATGATACAAGGAGGGAGGAACTGGGCACTAATATGGGTTAAAGAATACTCACTCTTGCCAAGTGAGGCTGTACCACTTACAGCAAGTAATTAAAGATTAATCAAGCTCTGGAAGGAAGGAAGAGGGAAAGAATGAGACTGTCTAGCAGACAGGGTGATGGCCCTATCCTCACAGAATAGAAAACTTGGTTCTAGCTCTCGTTCCAAGGGCTGCTTGTGTATTTTATATTAAACAGATACTAGAAAAAGCGACCAAGATCCAAGTGTTTGCACACTTCATACACACCTCCCCTCATCAACTGATGAGAATCTCCAACATTTTCTCACCCAGTTAGCATTTACTTTGATAGAAAAAACAGCTTCAGCAAGAGATCCTTAGAAGGCATGCTGGACAGACTATGGTGTTGCTGTTAGGGCATTTTAAGAAGGCCACCGGGTATAAAACTTCTTGGGCACAGAAGGGACTGCACTCGCACATCTTGCTTTCTCAGTGAGTGCTCCAACCAGTCACATAATGTGCTCATCAACTCGTATTGCATGTTTGCCTCTAGGCCTGACCCATAGAGGCTGTGACTGTCGCATTGCTAGTTTGCAAAGTCTTCTCTTCATTGTTAGAGTTAATTAAGGTTTACCACACTAAAGCCTTGATATCTCCATCTTCCTCTGGCAATGCCTGCTTTAGTAGCCCAACAGGAGCCGATCTGCAGAAGCAAAAGTCAGTACTGAGGACCTGACGTCCACATTTTACACATGTTCAGGTTTTCCTTCGGACTAGTTCTAGCCTGATCCTCTGGATCGAATGCCCATTAGTGACTGAAGCACACCAAGGTACCCTTAGGACATTAAAAACTGAAGCATCCAAATCACACAATCACACAGAATCACAGAATGGTAGGGGTTGGAAGGGACCTCTGGAGATCATCTAGTCCCACCCCCCTGCCAGAGCAGGGGCACCTAGAGCAGGCTGCACAGGACTGCGTCCAGGCGGGGTTTGAATATCTCCAGAGAAGGAGACTCCACACCCTCCCTGGGCAGCCTGTGCCAGGGCTCTGTCACCCTCACAGTGAAGAAGTTTTTCCACGTGTTCAGATGGAACTTCCTGTGTTCCTGTTTGTGCCCGTTGCCCCTTCTCCTGTCGCTGGGCACCACTGAAAAGAGTCTGGCCCCATCCTCTTGACACCCGCCCTTGAGAAATTTATAAGCATTGATGAGGTCCCCTCTCAGTCTTCTCTTCCTCAGGCTAAACAGCCCCAGCTCCCTCAGCCTTTCCCCACAGGAGAGATGCTCCAGTCCCCTCATCATCTTTGTAGCCCTCCATTGGACTCTCTCCAGTAGTTCCTCGTCTTTCTTGAACTGGGGATCCCAGAACTTACTTTCTTAAAGCTGGTGTACGCAGCATACGTGCCCACATCAGCACTGTCACAACAGAATTTCATGGTTCAGGAAGGAAAGCTGGTGTCTTGGTAAGTCTCTGAGCATGCATGTTGAGAGCCAAAAGTTTTCCAGAGTTTATTGCCTATGTACTTTGGAAAAAAAAACGGTGTCTCCCTGGCCAAATGGAAGTCCTCAGTGAAGATCAGGTGTTGTAAATGTACAATGGTCATTTCCTCCACTGAATTTGTCTGCATATTTTATATTAAATACAAACTGAAATTTTCCTCCTTGCCACGAAGGCTGCGCAGCATTTATTTTGGACAAAAAACCACAATTGAAAACCTTACAGGGAAGAGGAAGAAAATTAGGAGGATCTGATGTAATCTGTAGCTGTTGGAACGATTCTACCTGCGTGATACGACACATATTTTCATTGAACCCAGCCTCTTCACCTGGCATTATTTAGGTTAAGATACCTTCAGGAAAGGTACCTCACGGCAGTCCCCCAAGATCCCCACTGCAGCTTGGCTGGCTGGTGGGGTCCTGCCTCCCCCTCTCGCTGCAGGGTGTGCTCCTTGGCAAGTTTAAATGTGTTGTTTTCGGTGACTGCGTCAGAAAAAGTGCATTTAATGTCAAAAGGGAACCTTTCAAAAGCTTCTTTTTTAAAAAAACAAGGCTGCTTCTGGTCGGAGGGGTTCGGGACGCCGCTCCTGGGCTTGGACCAAGACAGGGCATCCTGCCTGGGCATAACCATGTGCCGGGCAGGTTTCTAGAGCCGAGGGTCGGCGAGCAGCGGAGGAGCCCTCGCCTGCGCCCCGCAGCGCCAGCCCCGGCCCCGAGCCCCCGGCGCCTCCGCCGCTGCCCCGACTCATCCTCCGCGGCCTCGGGGCAGCGGGAGGCGCAGGGGGATGGGGTCGGGGCAGGCGAGGAGGAGGAGAAGGAGGAGGGGAGCTGCCTCCCCCTGCGGCACGCACCAGTAGCCGCCCGGGTCGGGGGCGGGGAGCGGCCGCAGCTCCGCACCCCTCCGCGCCCGGCGGCGGGGAACCGCGCTGCGCGCAGCGCCTGGCCGTCACCCGCCGCCGCGGAGCAGCAGCCTGAGGTGAGCGGAGGGGCTCCCCCCTTCTCCCCCCCCCGCCCCGCGCGGGGCCGGGCAGCCGTTGGGGCGCAGGAGGGTGAGGGGAGGGAAGCGCTCGGCGGGGCCTCTCCTCAGGGGAAGGCGGGAGGGAGCGGGGAGGGAGGCCGCTCTCCGAAGCGGAGCCGGAGGTTTTGGCTGGGAGATGGAGCCCGGCTTAGGGCCTCCGGCAGGCCCAGCCCTGCTCGGCCGGCTCCCGCGGCACCCCGCCGAGCGCCCCACTGCCGGGCCCGGGCCTGGCCTGCGGGCACAGCCGGGCTGAAACGCCGCTTTTCCCCTGTGCCACCCAGCCGGGTGGGAAGGGGTGTCCGGGGGAGCGGGCCTTCTTCTCAGCCCACGACCCTCGAGTTACGGCGGTGCCACCCCTAAGCGAGGGGGCTCGTGGGTGGGTGACAGCCCTAACTTCTGCGTGGGCACAGCTCCAAGGATGGAGTAAATCTGACAGAAAGAAAGGAAGAGAAGTGATGGAAACCCGTACGGGCTGAGACTGCCCTTTCTGATCACTTTTTTTTTTTCTTTCTGCCTCCATTGAGATGCCTGGGCAGCTTGTGCCTCTCCTCAGCGTAGTGATGCACCACTGCCAGGTCACGTTCAGTTAAAGCAGGTTTAGCTGGAGCTGCATGAAACTCCATGTGGATATTCCTAACTAAATACATCAAGCCTATCCACGGGTTTGGCTGGCTTTAAATAACAGGGTTTTTTTTTTTATTAAGCCCCTGCATCTATGAGTTGAAGACTCTTTTTGCATGTGTGCTTTTTCAGGCTCTTGCTTGACACACAAATTGGTAGTTTACAAAATTCACGTGTTTTCTATGTAACGAAATTTCTCCTACGTCAAATAGAGCAGGTCTTAACAGTTCCTGTGACTAGGAAAAGTATCCAAATACAAGTTTTCAAGGTGTTTTAAGGAATTAGAGCCATGAACATTTTGGACAGTAGTCAGTATTTCAGCATTTTTTAAAAATGTAGCTGCTTACAAGTAAAAGTGTATTTATACACTGTAAATGGAAGTGAGTCTGTAGTATAGTAGAAATAGCTCCAAAGGAGATAAGTGGTATATTTTCTTAATAATTCAGGAGTTAGACCAGTGCAAAGTTCAGTGGTAAACTTGGCAGATCTGTATTTGATATATATATAAAAAATGTTAAATAAATTTCTTTGAAGGTAGCAATTGCTGGAGGCCCTGTTTGTGGAAAATGAGGTGGCAAAAATGTCACCCTTGCAGGAGAAGACTGCAATGTTACAAACACCACACAGAATCTTGCTAAATTAAAAAAATGTCGTGGTAAGTGATGGAAGAATCTGAATGGAAGATGTACTGAACCTTAGGTATTGCAGTAAAGTGTGGCCTTAAGGTTAAAGGTCCAGAAAGCAAGTTGTAGTGCCAAGTATTTTGGAAGATTGCCTTCCAGGGTGGTTCGAGCCGACAGGCAGGAGGGCTCACTGTCCTGTGTTCATGTTATTACCTTCTCTGTTCAAACTTCCAACACATTGAAATTAATTTTTTAGATTAATGAAACCTTGCGCTGGGCCTGGATACGTTCTTGGAAAGGTTGATTTTCAACCTTTTTACGGAAGTGGAGAAGACAGAAGGGTGTAACTTTTCTGTATGTGGATAAAACGAGAGAAGATAGGCATTTCCTCCAGCTTTCCTTTTGGGGGGGAGGGGGGTAGATGTGGGTGTGAAGGGTGGGAGAGGCTGGTAAGAGTTGGACCCTGGGTTGCTGAAGTGAGTGATCTGAAACTGATCTCGGTCTCTCTGATACTGGCTGGGGTCGGGATTTGGTAGCTGAGGGCTGGAGAAAATGCTTGGGTCTGTGCTGTGAAGCCGAGGTGTGTCCCACGGTCATTGTTTTGGGGTGCACGCTGGGTGTGCTGACTGTGAGGAAGACACCTCTGCTGCGGGTGTTCAGTACCAGACCCCCATTTCTTCCCATCAGACGTCCATTTTTTTGGAGTGTGAGTCTGCTGTGTACCTGGGTTACCTATAGGAGGAACAGGGATGTGCAGCCTGCTCACCTCCTGACACCGAGTCAGAATGTAGCCATCATGCGTATGGACAGCAGAGCTCATGGAGAACACCACAGAGTAGCTGTCCCAGGGGTTGCCCTGGCCATAGGTTGGTGCATCAAACACAGCATAACCAACCGGTCAAAAGAGGCGGTTATCCTGCTGTACTCAGCCTTGGTGCAGCCTCGCCTGGAGTGCTGTGTGCAGGTCTGGGCCCCATCATTTAAGAAGGATGTGAAGGTACTCCAGTGCCTCCAGAGGAGGGCAACAAAGCTGGGGAAAGGGCTGGAAGGAATGTCCTGTGAGTGGCGGCTGAGGTCTTTGGGTTTGTCTAGTTTGGAGACAAGGAGGCTGAGGGGCGACCTCACGGCTCTCTGCAGCTGCCTGAGGAGGGGAAGCGGAGAGGGAGGCGCTGAGCTCTTCTCCCTGGTGCCCAGTGATAGGACACGTGGGAATGGTTCAAAGCTGTGCCAGGGGAGGTTCAGACTGGATGTTAGGAAGCATTTCTTTACTGAGAGGGTGGTCAAACACTGGAACAGGCTTCCCAGAGAGGTGGTCGATGCCCCAAGCCTGTCAGCGTTTAAGAGGCATTTCGACAATGCCCTTAACAACATGTTTTAACTTGTTCAGCTCTGAATTGGTCAGGCAGTTGGACTAGGTGATCATTGTAGATCCCTTACAACTGAAATTACTCTGTTCTGTTCTGTTCCGTTCCGTTCCATTCCATTCCATTCTATTGTGCCTATGTCTGCTAATGTGAGGGGAATTAAATGAAGCCAGGTTTGTAGGAAGATCCAGTGTATTTTGTTATATCAATTCATATATGTGGGAAAGGCAAACAAGCTTTTTTTGCACAACAACCAACATAAAAACCTACATAAAACTAAGAGCTTGTAATTTGTGAGGGAAACAGTCCTTGCATTAGCGCATATAACAACATTGTTGGTATTTGCATGGAAGTAGATGTATGTTGTGATCAATAGTAGACATGTTACTGTTTATATGGGAAAGGGCAATGTTAAAAATGCGGATGAGAGGTGAGGCTCATTGCAAATTCCTAGGAGATGAATGGAGGAAAATATTAAGGGGGAGCCTGAGGGATGTGGAGAAATTAAAAGGGGACAGAAGAGGGCTAACAAGATGGTTAGGGTTCTACAGCACAGGATCTACAAGAGGTTGAGGGGGCTGGGTTTGTTTAGTGTGGTGAAAAGAAGGCAGAGGGGCACTCTAATAGTGGCCTATAGTTACTTGAAGAATAGTCACAAAAATATCAGAACCATTTTTTCTTGGTAGTAGCAGGTACTCGGTGAGATATTAGGAAAAACGTTTTCATCAGGAGGAGAGCACAGTCATGCAAACAGGTTACCCAGAGAGGTCA
Source organism: Phoenicopterus ruber ruber (assembly GCA_009819775.1). Lineage (NCBI taxonomy): Eukaryota > Metazoa > Chordata > Aves > Phoenicopteriformes > Phoenicopteridae > Phoenicopterus > Phoenicopterus ruber. Next base: position 162,880,011 of record CM020215.1, read on the forward strand.
TGGACTGTTTGTTCATCTTAAAAGCCACAGGTGATGTGAACTAGTGTTGGTGATAGCCCTGCATTGAGCAGAAAGTTGAACTAGATGATCACCAGAGGTCCCTTGTTCACAACATTTCTGTGAGGCTATAATATATGATGTAGAGGAACCTATGGAATGGAGTGTATGATCAAGTATATATTGTGTGAATGTTCTTGGAGAGGTATGTATCTGCAAATGACCAGGAGGATGAGAGACTGAAGGGAAGGGACGTGTGTGGAAGGGACTGAAAAGCCAGGTAGGTATAAACATGGAACATGGTGGTAAGGCAGGGGCAGTGTAGGGGGCTGAAAGAGTAAGAAATGGTAACAGGAAGAGCAGGTTTTTGGAGAAGAGTAGTAAGGATGAGTGAGGGAATAGAATAATTTTGTATGATGGAGGAGAAGGACGCTCCTGCCTGGGGACAGTGTTTGAAGCAACCGAGCAGGAGCGGGGAAATGGGACCACTGAGCTGGGGAGTACTAGGAATTGTGGTGAGGCAGGGAGGCAGGCACCAGTTGTTGGTTGCCTTTGAAGAAAAGTATTTGAGCACACGATGGTGAGGTAGGTGATGTACGCAAGCTGTGAGATGCTTCGTGGGGATGAAGTGTTTGGGGTTGGTGGAGCGAGGCAGGAGTGACGGGCCAACACGGTGAGGTTGTAGGGTTATATGGTTGTAAGAGGTGGTCTGGTGCGTGGTGATACCAGGTGGAGGTATGTTGGTGTGACGAGTGAGGAGAGCATGTGGAAGCGGCGTGCAAAGGGTGTATGACTGTGTTAGGGTGTGTGAAAGCTCTGGGCAGGAGGTTGGGGTACGGGCGTTGGGAGGGTATGGAGTTGCACTGGAGAGGTTGCATGGAGCTACCAGCTGAGGCACACGGGGGTGCAGCAGTGTGAAGCAGATGTACGGAGAAATGCCATACGTACCATATGCTGATGGTGGGGAGGTGACACTACATCTGGGACATGAGTAGGTGGGGCTGGAGAAGGGCCTAAAACAGCATGAGGGTAGAGGAGTGTAATGTCGTGGTAGAGTGAGAAAGGTTTGTGAGTCAGGAGCAGCACAGAGGAGGGACAGGGTGGTGGGTGGGGAGGCACGTTGATGCAGTGAAGTGAAATGGGTCTATAGGGTGCCATGTATAGGCTTCTACGGTGAAGAGAAGGGAAGGTGGAGAGAGAAAACACAGGCTGTGTAGCTGTGGTAAGGGTGCATATATGTAATAGCGTAGCTGAGGATATATTAGCAGATGTGAGTGATGTGTGAAGACGGTAAAGGACGTGTTGGTACAAGCTCCTCCAAGGCAGGCGGAGCGCTGGGATCCGCGGGAGAGGGCTTAATCAGCAAGCCGCTGCCAGAACGTGGGGGCACGGGGGGGAGAAGGTACCGGGGCGGGGAAGGGGGCGGGATTGGCGCCGAGCATGGAGCCGAGTCCCCGCGGTGGGACACGGGGGCCGCGGGACACGGGTTCCGCGTGCCCGGGCGGCGTGGCGACAGCCCGCCCGCCTGTGCCGGGGTGCCGCCGCCGCCGCCCCCGCGCGGGCCGGGCCGAGCAGGGCGCTGGGAGGGCGATGTGCGGGGGAGCGGCGGGGCGGGCGGGAGGCGGTGCGGCCGGGCCTCACTCCCGCCTCCCCCCCGCGCAGGCTGCGGCTGCCATAGCGACTCGGAGGACGCCGGCGCCCAGCGGAGCCTGAGGGACGGAGCCCGGGCATGGTGAGCGCCGGGGAGGGCGGACGGTGGGGCGGGGTGGGGTTGGGTGGGTGCCGGCGCGGGCTGAGCCGTGTCTCTCTCCCGCAGCCCTTCACCGAGCGCGCCTACTACCCGCCGGCGGCGGGGGGAGCCGGGGCCGGCGCGGGGCCGGCCTCGTTTCCCGCCTTCCAGTTCCGCGGCCGCCATGAGGGCCCGGACTGGCGGCGGCTGAGCGCCGTGGACGTGGGCAGGGTGTCGCGGGAGGGGGACGTGGCGGCCCTGCAGGAGCACCTGGAGCACGTCACCTTCTGCAGCGCCGAGCGGGAGCGCTGCCCCCACTGCCAGGGCCCCGCCGACCCGCTGCTGCTCAAGCTGCTGCGACTGGCCCAGCTCTGCACCGAGTACCTGCTGCACTCGCAGGAGTACCTCAGCGCCCAGCTCGGCAGCCTGGAGGAGGCCCTGCGGGCGGCCCAGGCCCAGCGTGACCAGCTGGGCAAGGAGGTGGCCCACCGCTCGCAGGAGATCAAGGGGCTCAAGGAGGAGTGCCGCCGGAGGAAGAAGATGATCAGCACCCAGCAGATGATGCTGGAGGCCCGAGCCAGCTACCACCAGGTGAGAGGAGAGGTCCTGGCGGCCCGGTCACCCACACCTTGCTGGCTCCGAGCCTGCCAGGGATGGGTGGCAGAGCAGTCCCGCTCTGCTGGGGTGCAGTTGCTTGCTGGGTGAAAGGCTGGAGCTGCAGGGACCAGTGACCTTACAGAAAGGGAGTGCATTGCGTGCAGGTGCTTTGCTTCCCGTCTGTGTTTCACAGGTGTTTGGCTGGTATCGCAGACGTTTGGGAGAGTGCTACATCATCTTTAACAAATCCTCTTTTTACTAACAAGTGCTCTATATTCTTGGATTTGCTTCTGACGCATCTGAAGTGTCAGATACACAGACATACAAAACCTGTGATAAACATGTTACTGCTTTCTGTTGCTGCTTCTCCTTGTGTATCAACTACATGGTCAGAAAACACACAGGGCAAGTACATCAGAACTGGTGCTAAGCAGTAACCTACCTGTCTGTGAGTTGTCACTTTCCTGCAGTAACATTTTCCAGGCACAAAGTTTCTCCTTGTGTGTGTGACTCAGAAGTGACTCAGGCATGATGGTAAAGAGCCCCAGTGAGGTAGCTCATGCCTAACTCCACAACAATCTGTTCCATAACAGTCTTCACTTACAGAGCAGTTTGTCTGACCTGTGTTGCAAAAGAAAACTGATTGCATGCATAATTTTATGTGTAAAGTTAAGTAATTCTCATACTGTGATTGCTAGTTAAATATCAGCAAGTTTTCCTGAAGTATTTGTAGGATACAGCTCTCTAAGTGGAAACTGAACGACGTGGTAGTGATCTTGGCTCATCACTAATCTTCTGTTCAGTGGCATTTACAATAAAGCAGAGATGGAAAGCTATTTCCCATTTTTAATTTAATTTCATACAAGATAAACATCTGTCATCCGTCCGTCCGTCCCCCCCCTTTGTCCTCCCTGTTAGAAAATTCTTGTCTCTAGAAGTTATTTAGGTTCACATGGGAAAAGTGAGTTCAGGGAGTGACGTTGAACAGTTCCTGCAGTTCCTACAGTGTTTTCAGGATTCTGAGTGTGAATGCCAGAGATAAATTAAACTCTTCCTACGGTTTGTAAATGCAGGACAGCAGTGTGATCAGTGAACAATAATTGTGTATTATTTATCTGGGCCATGATCTTGGCTGATCTGCAGTGCCAGCTAATAAGGGTTTTGCTGGTGTTCCTGAGAGGGTAGTTCAGGTTTCATCCCATTAGTCTCTTCACTGTTTAGCAAACAAGCCTGTAAATAGTTATTTGCCTTTTTTAGTGGAGGCACACTTTATATCTAATGTAACCATGCTTAGGAATTCAGATTCAATGCCTTTAACTTACCACCAATGTAAGTTCAACCATGAAATACTACTATAAAATGGTACTGGTACCTACAAGTCGTAAATTTAACGCTCATTGGTCAATACCTTCATCTGAGTAATACAAATTTAATTTTAAATAATAATTTTTGATCTTTTATTCTCATGCACAATGTAGGCATAAAGTGCACATTGTGTCTAACACTGTGAAAAGTAGTTGCAAGAATAATGTTACATAATTCAAAACCTAAATATTCCCTGTGTTAATCCTGTCTTCTGCAGTAAGAGCTTTCTTTCACTACCAGCAAGTCAAACTGACATGAAGTTTGTGCTTGAATGGATAACATTATTTCACAGCCAATTTCATTCCATAAATCATGTGCAATCTGTTACACTGTGAGCTCCCTCTTGGTTGGCAGTAATGCTTTGCTGCCATACTGTATCTCTTTACTTTGGTTTTATGTTAGCACTTTTTTGCATTTGTCCAACAAAATTTGTCTTAATAATTCATGGCTTTAGTGTTTGCTGAAAGATACCCACATTTAATAGCCTACCTGACTACCAGTGGCAGTTTTTTAAATATTAGATGAAATCTGGGAATTTGATTATGGTGACAAGGTCTTGAATCTGTTAAGTCAGTCTCTTATAGTCATACCACACTGATGAAGAAAAAGGACTCAGCTGAATATTTGTGGTTTGTTAAAATAAATTTATTTGGAAAAAAAAAAAAAGTATTTATTTGAAAGAAAGAGGTAGTAAGCAATCCTACCTAAAGCGATTAAGGGCTTTGATTCACAGTCTTACCAGTATGTTGGAAAATCTGTAGATGTAGTTTCTGTCCTTGTACTACCCATCTGTTTTTAATATTCTGGACATTAGTGGAATGTACTTCGAAGGTGAACAAAAAAAATCTTTTAGGATGGGTAGGATCCAAATTTGAGTTAAAATATAACTTAAAATTCAAATTCAAAAATAATAAGTAAATTATAAGAGCAGTAATTTAAACAGTTTCCGCTTCAGAAGGATGCTAGGTGGCATACTAATGTATGTATATACATTTTCTTGCAAAATTGTGTATTGTTACCTTATTTCGGTTGAAACGTCTGACCTTTTTACATATCTATGGTCCTTTTGGTATTGTCATTTTACAACTCACTTATGTATACTCAAACCCATCTTTCTTGGTTTTTTTTTTTTTTTCTGACTGTACGGTGCTCTCTTTTGCTGTGATACAAGAGTCTTAGAATACCTGAGCTGCTAGTTGGCTGGAGTTAGTGTGTATTTTGCTGAATAGCGTTGTCTTACTTTTTCCTTACACTTCTCTACCTATCTATATTAATCTCTTATCTGTGGTTTGTGTCTGAATTTAAACTTACTTGGTCAGACCCTATTTGTTCAGAGTTTGTACAGTGCCTAGCGCAATGGCATTCTTGTCCATGGCCATCACTGAGAGACATTAAGTAACAGAAATATATTAATAACTTTACAGAAATCTGGCACTGTAAGAATTGTAGTCATTATTCTTGTGAAATGGAATTTATTGGAGTTACCTACTTTTGACATCTGGACAAAATGTAATAACCCATTAAAAACCTTAACCACTATACTTATCAAACAGATGTTACTAATAATAACTAAGATTTTTTATCTGTTTTTTGTAGTGTCAGTTTTGTGAAAAGGCTTTTATGAACTATTCCTTTTTACAAAGTCACATGCAAAGGCGTCATCCAGAAGAATCTCAGATTGGTATGTACTTTAATGTTATAAAAAAAATTTGAGATAAATAGTTTAGAAAAGTGCAAATATAGTGAGGATGTGCAGTCCATGATTTTGTGTAACTGGGAAGAATGATTTTCACATTCTATTTTAGGTGGCAGATACCAATTTGTGTGAATGCAAGCAACACTGACTGACGAAATGTATTGGGCGACATGTGTTGCAGTCCCTGGAAACAAAAAATTGTATGCCATATTTACAGTACCTTTTCAAACTAGCATTCTCACTGAATACTTTATTCAGTAGCAGAGTTCAGAGCACAGTTTTTCTTCAGGCGTGTGTGTTACGAAGGTAAAATTAACAAGTTGTGCCAAGGCAAATGCATTTTGTGAATACGTATGAATTCTTAGTACAGAAATAATTCAGCTCACCTGAAATCAGTTTGAATACCATCAGGCCTTCCTGAACTAAACTGACTGTAAAATATAGTGAGAAAAAGAAGCTGTCAGGAGTAATCTAACTTCATGTTTCTGTGATAATCTTGGTTGCTATACCACTGATTTATATACTTTTGTCTCTCTTCATTGAAAAATGTTCAGTTTGAAAAACATTGCTCTCAAAGTTTGTTTCATTCATCTCTAACTTCTCTCCTTCCTGTTAGGCTGCATGCTTATGATTTATTGCGAAGGACTAACAAGTATTCACAGATGGCAGTGATTAGAAATGAGTTAAGAAAAAAGAGCGTTTGGGAGGAGAAAGAGTGGGAAGAATCTAGCGAGGTCTGAACTGTAGCTTGTCAGGCAAATAAAACAGCAGGAAAAATTAGAGGGGTCTGTGTAGGCATCTGAGGAAGTGTTAATGTATTGGAAGAAGGAAGCTCTTGTCCACTTTGTACTTGATAAAAATGATAGTGGAAGGAGCTGCAGAACCAGTTGAACTAATTATCATATAAAGAATTAGTCTGAAATGACTGTATGAGGGAAATACTGCATGCAGTTATTTCTGAAATGATATTCTGCATTGTGCTCAGATTCCCAGATGATGGGCAGCCTGGTAAGTCCTGGGTAGATTGGTAAAATGTTTCGAGATTAAAGATTGTTATAATTTTTGCATATTTGCAAAATGTTTTTTACAGTGCCATTCCTTCTGACTCATTCCAGGTTAGTAAGGAGTCCATTTGGAATATAACTTCTTATTTGAGTTATTTAGAATAAATTAAACCTAACAGAATTGAATCATTGAGGTTCGCTTTGTCCTTCATACATCCTTTTTTGAGCCTGTGTTGCTTAGATTCCTTTGAAATTAGATTATATAATACTTTTTCTTGTAAATATTTATAAACTATTTCACGTCAGTAATACTGATATTTTTCAATCTTTGAGGATGTTAGCAGTCCAGAGAACATAAGTATTTAAAAGCATCTTTGGAGACTCATGATAGTAGGAAGGGAAATGGTCTATGTGAGTCAGACTTCATGGAGATGTTTTTGTAACACTATAGAAACGGATTTGCAGTAAGTATCACATTTCCAGAAAGTGCAAGAAACATTTTTAAAATCTGTGTTTCTTTCAAACAGAACAGAAGAGGAAAGCAAAGACAGACAAATTGCAGGATGAGATTGATAAACTGAAGGAGCAGTTGCAGCTCACCAAGTCCCAGTTAGAGGCGGAACAACAAGCTAATATGGTCAGGTTTTCTAAGGTAATATGTAGTACGTGATGTGAACCTTTCAAAAGAATTAGTACTTTGGACTGTGTTCACTCATTTTGTAACTGGAACAGAACAAAAATTTATCTACAGCCTGCCTGTCTGGCAGCGATGGTGCTTGGGCATTAGAGCATAGCCCTCCCTCGCCTCCCATACTTTTGAACATCCACTTTCTCCTTACTTTCATTTTAGACATATTTTAAATGAATACTTGAGACAGCACTTCTGTTAGCATTTGCCAGTTCGTAAGATGTGTGGCTTGTTATTGAAGCAGGTAAAATTGCTTTGCTGTGGTGAAACATAAGCTATTTTTGACATTATGATATTTTGTGATGATTAAGCGTTTCTTAGATATGACTGTGATTTTACACATGACTTTATAAACTGAGTAGGATTTATTCTTTGCTGTGGAGAACTTTACTGTCTAACAGAGGTGTAAAGCAGTTCAAGGAAGAGAGACTGAGAAGAAACAAAGCAATCTAGAATTTGTATGTTGGTCTGTAATCCTTAGGATTTGGCTGACCGGAGAGCCAAAGCAGAAAGTAGTCTTAGCTACTGCTGTGTGAATAAAAAGACCTTAAAACACAATGATTTAAAAGCAGTAATTATCTATTTTTAATCACATGCAAGACTTTGTTTAGGATGATATTGAATCTTGTAAGTATACTTACTGGCTCATAAAGAGACAAAAGAATCTTGAAGTTACCTGTTTAGTTTCTTTTTTTTTAAAGCTTGATAAATTTCAGATCATCTCACAGTTTTCATTTCTGTTTAGGTAAATACAATCAGATAATTTGCTATCGAAATAGGGATGGAATTTTTTTTAACGGGGGAGGGGCTTTGCACTTCAATTTGAGGAGCAAATTCTTGGAATAAGAGACAAGACACTTCTAATGATTGAGTTAAACACTGATCTTTGTGTTGCAGTTTGCCCTGTATCACATTCAAAAGCAGTGTTTTGTGGTTGTTAACATAACCTGTAAGGACCTTCTCCCAATATTCAGAACTTCTAAATGGCTTTCCTAGTGGAGTTTGAGGACCTTCAAGCATAAAACCAACCATTCCACTTGGAAACAAACACTGCATTTTTAATTTAAAGGGAATAAACAAAACATGGCTATCATTACTTAATTATTTTCTTCCTTGTTTAAAGAGGAAAACCTGATCTTCTGTAAAACATGCAGTATTTCTTTCCCTGAACACAGCTTCAGACTCTCCTTTCTTCCCCTTTTGTCGGGACCATTCAGCTTCCTTTTTTTTTTCAATTTTCAAAAGTACTGAATGACCAAATGAAGAGCGTGGGTAGAGCTTCACTTAGGAGCGCAAGCACTGTCAGAACAATGGGCCTTGGACCTATGTGGACATCTGCTAGGTATTCTACTCATTTATTCTGTGCCTCACTCTTGAAAGGTACTGCTATAACATATTGATTGTGCCCCTGAAGCGTTGTTTTTCTTACATGATGGAACTTGGAGTATTCATAACAGTGCAACATAGATTTTTTGGTACCTTAAGGGCCTATTTTGAAATCACTTGTCTTAGCTGAGACCCCTAACTGGGAGGGGACTGCCTGAAAGGTCCTGAAGCTACAGCCTGCAGTGTTACACAACAAGAAGCTTTCAAAGCTTCTGTGTTTTTCTGGGATGTCAGGCAAGATAGAAGTGTGAAGTGTGACTGGTTGAAGTTTGTCTACCATGACTGACAGCCGCTGTCAATTCAGGTATCGTTATGTTGTTGTCTTTTGATTGAAAGAGCAGAAGATCTCTCCCATGTGTCTTTTTTTAGGAGAACCACTCCTGGAAGGAATTTGGATAAAAACTGTCATGCTTCCAATTCTTGGTCCCTTCTACTCCTTTGAGGGGAAAGGATACAGAAGATCCTGTTCTTCATAACTGTACAGTGATTGCTTGTTATAGTTAGTCAGGGAACAAATTCAGAGTGAATGCTGTGATGGAAAGATGCAGGGGTTGCCTAAAAAGTGTGTATATTCTGGGCAGTGAAATGCAGGACTTTTTGAACAAGTTGAGGACTGTACAAAAATGGGTGATGAGGTAATGGAATGGTGAAAGTAATTGAACAGGTAAAGTGGGGTAAATGTATATGGGGAAGAAATAATTCTATCTTCATCTACAAAATGATGGGTTCTGAGCTGAGTGTTATTACTGAAGGGTGAGATCTTAAGGTTGTGATACAGTTCCATGGAAATGTCAGCCCAGTGGTTAGTAGCAGCCAGCAAAGAAAATCAAATATTACAAATTATTCTGAAAAATCACTGTGCAAGCCACAGCCTAAATACTGCGTGTAGGTCTAGTCCCTTCATCTCAAAAAAGATACAATAGAATTAAATATCCTGGGGGTATTTAAAAGGCGTGTCGTTGTGGCACTTAGGGACATGGTTTAGTGGTGGACTTGGCCGTGTTAGGTTTACGGTTGGACTCAATGATCTTAAAGGTCTTCACAGACATCAGTATCTCGCCCTCCATCCCCACCAAGCTGTTGTCGCTTTTTCAGACTGACAACTCTTAGCATGCTCAGCCGTTCTAAATACAGACTGCAAAGTCATGAGTTACATAGAGTGAATAGGTATCAATCATTCACTCTCTTTTCCAGTTCAGGACCTGCCATCCATCAAATGAACCTAGTAGGAGCCAGATTCAAACCAAAAAAAAAAAAGTACTTGGCTCTTCATGCAACTTGTAGTAGACCTGTGGAGCTCATTGGCAAAAGACATTGCAGTGGATAAAAGCTGACGCAGCCACAAGGGCCGACTCCAAAAGTATATGAGGAGAAATGTGTCGAAGGTTACTAAGTTCACAAAACTGTATCAGGCTGAGGAAGTCCTCTGAGCTGAAAACAGTTGGCAGCTTGGAGACTATTAAGGAGAAGGTGCATGTTTGCTTGCCCTGTTATTATCCTTTCCCACCTATACACTTATGGCCTCTGGGAGAAACAGGATGCTGAACTGGGTGGATCTTTGATATGACCAGGTAAGGTCATTCATGTGTTATTCAATGAAAAAGAATGAACTACCAAAACTTCTTGAAGCATACTTATTTTGCCAGGAAAATGTATAGTTTGCTACCCCAGAAATTTTCAGAAACTGGTGTTTTTTCATGTTTTTTGATGTCACAATGTTGCCCCTTGAAAGTGACTGCTTCCCACACATAGTTTGGGTGCTTGAATTAGTATTGCATGGGGGGAAAAATAACAAATAATGTTTTTAAAATAATTTCAGGAATGTGAGCAGCAAAAATCAAAAGAAGAAGAAATTCTACAATCATTTCATAAATGGAAAGAGGAGGAAAAAGAGAAATTGGCCAATGAAATAGAAAAAGTGAAGGAAATGTTTATGAAAGAGCTTAAGGAGTTATCTTCAAGAAATTCAACATTAGAAAATGTAAGTGATTTAAATTTTCCAACATTTTAAGGGATGAATGCCTTGCAGTAGATGGTAGTGAACTTCACATATTTGAAATGTGATGTAGTCATCCTAGAGGTCTTCTTACAAAACTTTAAAAATAATGGTTGGATGATAGCCATAGTTGTATCTTTGTATACTGGTACTCTATTAACATAATTTCAGTTCTTTTTTAAATAAGCATTATTTTGGATGAATGAATTATGCCTTCAGCAACTATGTCAGTTTTTTCCTACTCCTCAACTTTTGAGTGCCTGTTTACAGATTAGTAGATGCTGTTATTATTGCTGTCTGTTAGGTATCCTTATATTAATATTCGTATAACTGGCATGGAGGGGACTAACCTTTGCATTATAGTTCCGACAGTAGAACTGCATGTGTTTTCACTACATGCTCTGGAAATGCTTTCCAGAGTTTTGACTAGAAAGAGAATTGTAAAAGTATAGGTGGGTCAGAATACAAGTACACACGGCATTACCAGAGCAGCTTATATTTTGTAGCTGCTAGTTCCTGTGTATATTTGCAAGGTATATTTATGTTAGACGTATATATTAATTATTACATTAAATTTGATAAATGCTAAACTCACGAGAAATGTGAGAAGTGTCTGATGCAATCTCCTTGTAGTTATGTTTAAAGTAAATTTTGTATTAAATGACAGTTTTATAAAACAAAATTTGTATACATATGCGGGTCTTCATTTTTTCCCCCTCGCCTTTTAGCAACTGTTAGAATTACAAAGGTCCAATATGCAACAAAAATCCAATTTAGGGACACTGAAAGACAGCCAAGAATTTACAGAAGAAAAACCTCAGAGTCCTCAGGATTATCACAATGTGGTTAAACTTCTTGAAAAACAGGTAACACTGTAACTTAATGTATCGCTTTGGATAGACTACTTGTGTTCTTTTCATTTTTGTACATCTGAGTAGGATTTTAAATCCCTAAGTAAAATTCTCATCCCTCTCAATGTCTAAAATAGCTGTTTTAAAAGATTTACTACTATTTAGTACAATCTCTGTAATGGAAATCAAGGAATTATTTCCCCTATCTTTTATAAATAAATTAATTGTTATTTATTTATTGATATATTAAGCTTTACCAAGTATGATTGCAGTTCAATTCCAGGAGGCTGTAATAAACCATTTATGTCTGCTGATCTGTGAGGCCACTTATGGAAAAATTGGAATTTTCCATTTTCCAAGATGAAAAAAAATGTTAAGAAACTTTCTGACAGGATTTGTCAAGCTGTGGCTTTTGAGTCATATGAAGCACTTGAGCTTGTCAGGTGTAACTTCTGTACCAGGACTGTATCATCTGACCAGCACTGGTGCTAGTGCAAAGCTGTTGGACAATCCAAGTCCTACCTATAGGAAAGACTGAGCAAGGAAGGCCACTGAGGCCAAGATCACTGCATTGCTTAGAGACTCACCTGCATGTCCAGGTTGTTCCTGTAAGAAAAGAAGAGTTGTGAGGCCTTTGGAAATACCCAAAAACCTTTTTACTCTCTCTTTTTTTTTTTTTTTTTTTTTGACACTTTGAGACATGCATTATATATTTCATGGTTCTTGGGATGTGAAAGTCTTTGTATACTGCTGGTGTCATCCAGAAGTTTGGTCGCTTCTGCTCAAAGATGTGGAAAACTTAGTGAATTTTACTTTATTGTTTTTTATTTCATCAAAGAAAATTCAGTTCACTCTCAAACTCATATATTAATACTGTTTTTTATTGTCATTATGCAAAACACATTGTTAGTGAGTTAATGACATTATTTTGGGGAAAAAAACCCTGCTTTTACTACTCTTATTGTTAATACACAGAGGTGTATCAAAATATTTGTGTATTTCTGGCTCACAGTCACTATATATACAAATCAAGGAGCAAATATGTAGTTTATAGAGTGATTGGTAAGACAATCACACTCAGATGTATAAAAAGTGCTGATGACTGTTCTAGGTCTTAAATATGGGGTTACTCAAGCTTCATATCATCAATAATCTTTTCAGGATTTATGCTTTATTTAGAAAAATAAAGCTGCATATATCAAACTAAACGTTAATAGCATATTAACGTTTAGTTTGATATATGCAGCTTTATTTCTTGTTAGTGTGTTATTAACAGGAATTAATATTGATTTCCTCTATGCAGGAAAGTAAGTGGACGTCTAGAATACAAGCCCTTCATCATGACCATGAGACAGAAAAGTCCCTGGTAAGTGGCACAGCAAACCACTTAAACTAAAAGGAGACTTTTTTTCTTATTTTCTTACCTTTTCAGTAGTTCTTGATAATATGCTATAATGCATCTGTTGGATTAGAAAGCCTAGATCTCAAGAGTTTATAGGATTGTGTCCTCTTAGATGTATTTATTACCTCTGTATTTCTGTTATGCCAGAATCTTGAAGTTTCAATTAAGGCCAGAGTTGAAACAGAATTTATCATTTAAGAATCCGACAGAAGCCTGAAACTGTATCTCTGTTTTGAAGAGCTCACAACTAATTCTGTGAGCACTGTATTATATAGTGTTTTCTGTATTATGTGAATATCCTGGATTGTTGAGATATAACTTGCCAACATGTAGCTTTCATCAGCTCTGTACCTTCTGCTACCATGGACCTATGGCTCAATCTTTTTTTCTCTTTTCTATCACTTCTCTGCTGCTTTTTTCTGTTGTAGCTTTCTAACGCAGAATCTGTTCAGCTTTTCCAGGAAGAAACACCATGACATTCTATTTTGCATCAGTTTATATATTTTATTATACAAAGCTTTATTCCTCAAATTTTTTTTATGTCTACATTTCTTTTTAATCTCTTTCCTGCTTTGTTTCTCTCGCTGCTTCTCCTTCCATTTTCCTTTCATCTGCGTGACCATGTAAGAACTGAGCAGATCATAGTGGTCTGACCAATGCTTCTCCTCCTCTGGCAAGAAAGCAGTGGGGAGGAACCATGGAACATTTCCCAAAAAGGATGTAGTTAATGATACACCCACATACAGTGCAAGAATAGAATAAGGGAGGAGTAATGTAAGTATTACTTTTGGGATGGTGCACCTAAAATATTGTTCCCTTTCCTCTACATTCAGAGCTAATACATTAGGTTTATCATGCAAATTCACATCACATCACCTTAAAATATCATTATTTGACACTATTTATAACCAAAACATTTTTATAGAGTCATATGGTTTTTCCTGCAATCTTATTTTTAGGCAATCTTGGCAATGTGTTTGTATGTCCCTTTCTTTGTATTGAGATTTAGGTAGTCTTCCTTGTGTAAATAAAAAGTGATCCAGACAACTGTTTTGTAATATATGCAAGTCTCAATGAAATCACAGGAGACATTACGTTTTTGCTGAAAAAAAGTATTAAAAATATTTAAGCATGACACTTGCTTGTTTAAACTTTATAGCATTAAAATATTTTATATAATATTAATATGAAGTTACTTTTCTTCTGATTGCTTTCTAGCTACTGTCACAGATTGAGAAGCTTAAATCATCAGTGAGAGAAGACCTGAATAAAAATAACACCTTTTACAAGAGGAGGATAGAAGAATTGGGGCAGAGGCTTCAGGAGCAGAATGATCTGATTATTACTCAGAAGAAGCAGGTTTGTTTTGTGAAGCACTTTATGTTTCAGAGAGCATAAGACATAGAGAAACATTTTACTAGCATTTGGTCTTTGATGTATCTCTGGTTGCACAATTAATATTCCCAATTTGTAGTAGTATTGCTGTAGTAATTTGGTTACACTTTGGAAATTATGTTGCTAAATAAGAATATATCTGGAAAAGAGACACAGGAATGTAAACCAGGAATTAAAACACAATTTAGAAGGAAAGGGTTAAAAAAACAAATGTTTTTAATAAGTTCAACACAAAGTTGAAAGATTACTAGGTCACAGTCATGAAAGACCTCTACAGATGAAAATTTTCTGATAGTGAACAGGTTTTAATCTACTGCAAAATAATCATAATGAAATCTAGTGTTTGAAATCTGAAAATACATGACTTCTTACACTAAAAATAAATTATCGTATTTATTACTGTGAGAATAATTAATTAAATTATTACTGTATGAAATTTAACAAGAGCAAGTGCCAGCTTCTCCACCTGGGACGGCACAATCCTGGTTATACGTACAAATCTGGGATGCAAGGCTGGAGAGCAGCCCCATGGAAAGAGATCTGGCAGTTCGGGTTGATGGCGAGTTGCATATGAGTCAACAGTGTGCCCTGGCAGCCAAAAGGGCCGACCGTGTCCTGGGGTGCCTCAAGCACAGTGTAGCCGGCCGGTCGAGGGAGGTGGTTGTCCCACTCTGCGCCGCACTGGTGCAGCCCCACCTCGAGTACTGTGTGCAGTTTTGGGTGCCTCAATATAAGAAGGACATCAAACTATTTGAGTGTGTCCAGAGGAGGGCGACCAAGATGCTGAAAGGTCTGGAGGGCAAGACTTAGGAGGAGCAGCTGAGGTCACTTGGCTTGTTCAGCTTGGAGAAGAGAAGGCTGAGGGGGGACCTCATCGCAGTCTACAACTTCCTCAAGGGGGGCAGCGGAAGGGGAGGTGCTGATCTCCTCTTTCTGGTGACCAGCGACAGGACACGAGGAAATAGAATGAAGCTGCATCAGGGGAAGTTCAGATTGGACATTAGGAAAAGGTTCTTCACCAAGAAGGTGGTCAGTCACTGGAACAGGCTCCCCAGGGAAGTGGCCATGGCACCAAGCCTGTCAGAGTTCAAGGAGCATCTGGATGATGCTCTTAGTCATATGGGTTGGTTTTAGGTAGTCCTGTGAGGAGCAGGGAGTTGGACTCGAGGATCCTTATGGGTCCCTTCCAACTTGAGATAGTCCATGATGCTATGAAATCATTTGTTTGGAAACGAATTGGTTTTTTCTTAAAAATACGCTTTTGTTCAAACATAACTAGATTTGTTGAGGTGATCGGTAGGTGAAGATCTGGGTGGTCTGGAGTTTAGACTACAGCATGATTATGCGGTCCTTACAACCTATTCCTCTATTAGATGGTGCGTTCTTTACAAATCAACATCTGATTTTACACATTTTTCTTGAGATTAGTGTTAAACCTATACTTAAGTGCTTAAAGAATTGGAAAGACAAATAATAGCTTTTACATCTCCACCTTAACAAATTTGATAGCTGGAGCAATAGACGACTTAATCCTAGACAAATTACTTGCAGTAAAGTGACCTTTTAAAACAAAACAATATGGCCACAGATGTAGGTTCAGAGGGATCAGAGTTTGGTGTTTGTGAAATACAATGGTGAAGATCTACGTTCTTAATGCCTGGAAACTGGAGGGGCTTGAAAAATGGCTAACACTTTCGTAGAATCCAAACTGAATGGACAACGAATTGAGACACTACTGGCTATATCCAAATGCATAAATAAAAGAGGACCAGGGTCCAATATGTTGTGCCAGCTCCAGCTGATGTTGACTATGTGTCTGTATGGATTGGGTTTAGCTTCTATTTTGGGAATTGGAGTGCAGAACATTGTTTTAATGATATAGCATTCACAAGTTTCCTGTTTTCTTTAGATCGAATTACAGCCAGCTTGTTTCACCTACACTGTCCGTTCTGTTCAGTGCATGTCTTGGGTGTCAAACAGACAAAACTGTAGAGCAGACAGTTTAAATATTTAAAATTAATGTGCAATTAAGTATTTCCTGGAGTGGAGCTAGACTTGCAAAATTGAACATGAATTGCTGAAGCAGAAGGTATTGAAACTCTTAAGTCCTGAAGTGTCTCATAAGCCCACTCTCATTTCACTTTATTGCTTGTAATAACAAGGTGTACAAAGCGTGAGTTCATATAAGACAACAAACAGAAATAAGTCTTCAACATTCATTAAACATAAATGAGATATGCATTAGGCAGTAGAATAGAGTTCCACAAAAGTAGTATTTTTCTCTCCAAATCATAAACAATAATTTCTGTTACGGAATAGTGCTGTAACTAGGTATTTTGTACTAAATGTGCATTTCTAGATATTGATCACTTACGTTTGTAACTATTTATGTATCTGTCTTCTCTCTTTTAGATAAAAGAATTGTCCACCAGATCAGTTGCAAACATTAAACCATATGATGGTAAGTACAAACTATAAGAAAAAGCAGTTTTTGTTTCTGATTTCAGCAGCTTGGCTGAAACAAATGTTACAATTCATTAAAAAAAATAGATATCAACTTTACTAACTAAATACTGAAATCAAGTCAGTACTGGCAATTTATTTATGTTTCACAGAGTGCCTACCTGTTTCCATGCCATGATTTTCAAAGTTTGTATTTTGCAGCTGTAAGGACTTCTAATGCACAAAGTTGATTGCTTGAGTAGTGAAGAGATGTGAAATATAGCAACTCTATTTTGTAGTATGTAAACAACTTTTGGCTTTGCTTTATGAAGTGTAATTTTAATTGTTTTTTCATGCTTGACTGTCCTTAGGCTGCAGAACTCGCAAAAGGAAAAATACTGAAAGAGTAGACAAAATTGATTAATTTATCAGTTAAGATACAGATGTTCAAAGAATTTTAAGAACTCTGATATTTTTGTCTGTGCAATGCTTTAACATCTGAAGTCCACTACAAATAGCTAAACCTGATAATAGCGTTTTGGGATGCAGTCCTGCACCACAAACACCCGTGTAGTTGGTGCTGCAGTTGCCGTGACTTGAAATAAGTTTATTGCAATAGATGATGACAGCTGGATTAATTCTAATCCCAGTTTGGAAACCATCTTGATTTATTAGCAGGACATTGGCTTGAACTGAATCTAACAGCAGGATGTAGGTTAGTTTGAGGAGAGCGCAGTGACCGAGCAGGCTTCTCAACTGGAGCTGGTCATATTCAGCCACACTGAAGCACAGACCATGACACACAAGTTTGCTCCTAGGCCCCAAGCTGATCTGAGGAATGCAGAATTGAAGTGATAATTCACTCCAAGGCTACACTCTATACATATTACATATAGGGTTTGCACGAATTGATATGAAATGTGGATGCAGCAGATCCTCTTCAGGGAATACTGTTAGAAACGCTGTCAGGGTATGCAGGGATGCAACGAGGAAAGCTAAGGTCCACGTTGAATTTAATCTGGCAAGGGACGTCAAGGGCAATAAGAAGGGCTTCTTCAAATACATCGGTAGCAAACGGGAGACTAGCGAAAACGTGGGCCCTCTGCTGAATGAGGTGGGTGCCCTGGTCACAAAGGATACAGAGAGGGCAGAGTTACTGAATGCCTTCTTTTCTTCAGTCTTTACTGCTAAGGTTGGCCCCCAAGAATCCCAGACCCTGGAGGTAAGAGAGGAAGCCTGGAGAAAGGATGGCCTTCCTTTGGTCGAGGAGCATCGGGTTAGAGATCAGTTAGGCAAACTGGACACCCACAAATCCATGGGCCCTGATGGGATGCACCCACATGTGCTGAGGGAGCTGGCAGATGTTGTTGCCAAGCCACTCTCCATCATCTTTGAAAGGTCATGGACAACGGGAGAGGTGCCTGAGGACTGGAGGAAAGCTAATGTCACTCCAGTCTTCAAGAAGGGCAAGAAGGAGGACCCGGGAAACTACAGGCCAGTCAGCCTCACCTCCATCCCTGGAAAGCTCATTCTGGAAGCCATCTGCAGGCATGTAGAAGAAAAGGTGGTGATCAGGAGTAGTCAACATGGATTTCACCAAGGGGAAATCACACTTGACCAATCTGATAGTTTTCTGTGATGGCATGACTGGCTGGGTGGATGAGGGGAGAGCAGTGGATGTTGTCTACCTGGACTTCAGCAAGGCTTTTGACACTGTCTCCCATAACATCCTCACAGGTAAGCTCAGGAAGTGTGGGCTAGACGAGTGGATGGTGAGGTGGATTGAGAACTGGCTGAATGGCAGAGCTCAGAGGGTTGTGATCAGCGGCACAGAGTCTAGTTGGAGGCCTGTAGTGAATGGTGTTCCCCAGGGGTCAGTACTGGGGCCAGTCTTGTTCAATGTATTCATCAGTGACCTGGATGAAGGGACAGAGTGCACCCTCAGCAAGTTTGCTGATGACACAAAACTGGGAGGACTGGCTGATACACCGGAAGGCTGTGCTGCCATTCAGCAAGATCTGGACAGGGTGGAGCGTTGGGCGGAGAGGAGCCTCATGAGGTTCAACACAGGCAAGTGCAGGGTCCTGCACCTGGGGAGGAATAACCCCCTGCACCGGAACAGGTTGGGGGCTGACCTCCTGGAGAGCAGCTCTGCGGAGAAGGACCTGGGAGTCCTGGTAGACAACAAATTCACCATGAGCCAGCAATGTGCCTTGCAGCCAGGAAGGCCAACGGCATCCTGGGGTGCATTAAGAAGACTGTGGCCAGCAGGTCGAGGGAGGTTCTCCTCCCTCTCTACTCTGCCCTAGTGAAGCCCCATCTGGAGTCCTGCGTCCAGTTCTGGGCTCCCCAGTTCAAGAAAGACGAGGAACTACTGGAGAGAGTCCAGCGGAGGGCTACAAAGATGATGAGGGGACTGGAGCATCTCTCCTGTGGGGAAAGGCTGAGGGAGCTGGGGCTGTTTAGCCTGAGGAAGAGAAGACTGAGAGGGGACCTCATCAATGCTTATAAATATCTCAAGGATGGGTGTCAAGAGGATGGGGCCAGACTCTTTTCAGTGGTGCCCAGTGACAGGAGAAGGGGCAACGGGCACAAACTGGAACACAGGAAGTTCCATCTGAACACGTGGAAAAACTTCTTCACTGTGAGGGTGACAGAGCCCTGGCACAGGCTGCCCAGGGAGGGTGTGGAGTCTCCTTCTCTGGAGATATTCAAAACCCACCTGGACGCAGTCCTGTGCAGCCTGCTCTGGGTGACCCTGCTCTGGCAGAGGGGTTGGACTAGATGATCTCCAGAGGTCCCTTCCAACCCCTACCATTCTGTGATTCTGTGAATACAAGTGTCGATCAGGCTAGACTTGACTAAGTAGCTTTGGGCCAGGGCTTCTTCCGTGGGACACAAAAAGACAACATACAGATGTGACCAAAGAGATGATCTGATTAGTGCAGGTTCACATTCCAGTTCAGTGACAATTTAATTACTAGTTTCTCTTCCTGGTTCTAGAAGTATTAAAAATGTTAAGCGTATCTAGAGATGTACTTTTATGTTGTGAAGGACCAAGTTTTACTTTGTAAACTATTTATTTACAATAATACACCAAAAATTGCATAATTTATAAATATGATTAAATATTGCAACATTTATGAATTTGTATATGTCTGTTACTCTTTACTATAATACGTTTACATTATTTTTACTTTTATGCTATCTTAGTGAACACTACTGTAGAGCATCTTGAAGAACCTAAACCAAGTCTACCAGTGATGCATGGTAAGTTTTTTGATCTGGTCCAGATTGAGTACTTTCAAATCTAACACTCTGTCTTCTCAAATGTGTTGCTTGTCAAATCATAGCTGTAAGAGAAGTTATATTGAAAGACTGTAATTTGAATTGCTTTGCTCTGTATGTCAGCATTGAGAATTCCTATGAAGTAATTGTAAAGATGCACTATTGAGAAGAATAAATGAAAAACAAAATAAAATAATTTGAGAATATTTCCTAGCACGTGTATAGTATTGGAGCACTTTAAGGTAAATTAAACTAACTGAGGAAATAAAATTATGTTTTCTTCTAGAAAATATGCTTATTTTCTGGTATATGCATATACTGGATAGGGAGGTGCGTCAACTGGAGTTTGTATAGAGAAAAGTGTGATGTTTATAAGTCTTGAAATACTGTATTTTTCATGTGACTTCAAATGTCAAGGAGGAAAAATACAGAAAACATAATCAAAATAGTCAGTCATTCTGTCTAGATAGTTCTTCCAGAGAATATCTGTAGTTACATATAGATTGTTACTTAGTTATTTTAACTTGTGGCATTGTGATATTGTTTAGTAGTGGGGGGAAGCGATGAACCTCCATTTATATTGTTTAGTGCTTTGTGAAAATAGTTTTCACTTTGTTATCAGTATGCAAAGTAATGGAGACTATTGTTACCTTACCAATATTCTGTGATCAATTAATTCATTACTTTCATTTCAAGTAGGAAAGTAATAGGAAAAATGAACTTTGAGCAAGTAAAATGCTTAAATGTTAAAACCAGTTTATTAATTATTTGAGTTATTGAACTATAATTACATAATGATTTTTTATTATTATTATTAGTTCTCTTGGTTTTAAAACCTGTCAAGGGGAGAGGAAATGGAATTTGTCTAAGAAAAATGTACAGAATTTTTCTTTTTCAACAAATTCAAAAAATTCTGAAAAGGCATATGGGGAGAAGGAACAGTATGCATCAGAAGCTTTAGATAACTTGATGCCGAATGAAAAACTGATGAATGTGAAGTGTTGATTTCAAAATATTTGTTGTGTCAAGAATTAATTAAACTAAGGAAAAGAGATTTTTATTATATGGTAAAATTATTTTAAT
The DNA here is from genome assembly GCA_009819775.1 of Phoenicopterus ruber ruber. Classification (NCBI taxonomy): domain Eukaryota; kingdom Metazoa; phylum Chordata; class Aves; order Phoenicopteriformes; family Phoenicopteridae; genus Phoenicopterus; species Phoenicopterus ruber. The sequence continues at coordinate 162,900,930 of CM020215.1, forward strand.
AATACAGAGATTTGTTACTAACCTATGCAAGGTAGCTGTTCATTGCTAGAAGCTTTTAAAGTGAAACTGTGCAGATGAAATGTTGTGTGGAGAAAAGTAATAATATATTAAATACAAATTATTAATAATAGTATTTTAAATAATCCAATTATTTTTCATTCAAACCAGCTTCATTGCACCAACACAGTAGTGCTGGTTCTAGCTAAGAGATCTCACAGCAAGTAGCTTAGCTATTGTCCTGAATATAAGAAACGAGTTTTATGAAGAATATTGCTGCTAAGGGCTTACACACCAAGCTTGTCAAGCATTGCTTTCTTAGTGCATTTACTTTCATTTGGACTGAGGAGGAAAACAGTTCTGTGAATATTAGTATTTTCTGTACTCTGACAATTTATATCAGCTCATTCAGATCTTTCTTGATTTCTTGCTGCTCCGAATACGAAGTTTGTGACACCTTATGAAACTTCTCAAGATAGAAAATGCTGTTCCTGCCGTTGATATACAAAAGATTCACTGTCAGTTTATTATGAAACCTCAAAGAAGGTGTTTCCTTCAGATTCCTTTGCTGATGATATTTTATTTATCTCTGCAGGTCTCTCTGTCTGTTCCTTTTCTTCCCTTCTGGATTTTTTTTAAACTTACCCTACCTAATTTCTGGATATAAAGGTTAGCAGAAATTATAGTGTCTTTCCCAAAATTTTCACAGCTCTTCAAGGGATTGACTTACATACTGAATTAAGACATCATGGCTGCATCTCTTGCCATTATGAAAATGGAAGTGCCTACTGGTAACTTCTGTACACAAATTTATTTAGTACAGAGCGTCTCTGAAATCACAAGAGCTATAGTTTTCCTACCAAACAATTGCCTGCATATGGAATATCTTCCTTTTCTTTCTTTTTTTCTGTTTGAAAGAAAATTAATTCTGGAAAAGGCTCTCTTACATGAACTTAAGTACGTTTTCAAAGTTGCCTGGAAGCTTTTGCATCCTAAGATTAGTTCTGCACATCTTAAATCTGCGCTATAAAAGATACCTCATTTGTAATTTGGGTATCTTAGGTGTAAAGTAGTGGAATAACTGTGTTAGCCTGGTGCGTTTGTGTTCATGTTCCTGATTTCTTGTAAGAGCTAATAGTCTGCCTTGAATGCCATCCTGGCCAACCATTCTTCTTTCCGTTTCTGAGCTAGGTGTAGGGTTTTGTGCAGATACAACTTAAGTCTTATCTTCAAAGATTACTTAAGTCTCACAAAAAGGCAATGGATTAATTATGATTTTTTTAAAATCATATTTTAAAATCAGACTTTGGCTCCTACATTACTCTTGAAATCTTGATACTTGTTCAATATTTAGTCTTTGTTAGGTCAATAATACTAGGTGGAATTGAAGACACTAGTTAAAAAGCAAAGATATTAATTAGATTGTCCATTAAAACCTATGACTCAGTCTTCAAACATGGTGTGGACTAAGGCCCAGCTATCATTAGGGACATCATAACTCACGCATCTGAGGAAAATTTAGTCAAAGTAGTCTTCCTAGCCAGTTAACAGAGAAAAGGGGCACCTTCAGAGTTTGGTTCAGCTGAACTAAGATCTGAATTGCTCTTTGAAGTTGCCTGTATCTCTTCGTTGAATGTAGAAGGAGTCTGAGATGACTAGGCTCCTAACTTAGAGGCCTCAGGTAAGTGTCAAAAATTTATCGTATTTAAGAATATTGGTTTAAAATTAATATTTATGCTGCTTATGTGCAGTATATGGCTTCCCATATGAAGTGCATTGATTCAAAGGTGACAGTCAAAATTACAGGTATCACAGATTAAATCTGGCAGCTCTTTGGATGTGCAATTTGAGTACAAATTAAAGGAGCAGATAGATAATGGCTTGCATTCCTTAACATCTTTAAGTGCAGCAATTTACAGCAAACAAGTTTTACATTTCATCCTTGGTTTTCATATTGCAAGTGCAAAGTGCTTACTGTAGGTGATACTCCGCTATAGATAATGTGTAACTTTTCTGTTCAGGCTAAAAGTACTGTAGCATTTCATATTTCAGAGTAAACAGACAAGATTTCTCCCTTAAATATTGGCCAGAAGACTGCTTTTCCAATAGTACTGTCAGAATAGTTAGGGTTTTTTTAAACTAGTAGGTAAGAACAGACAAATAATATATGATATGCTTGAAATATACACAGCCTGAGTTCTTCATTATTGTTAGATATATTTCCCTATTCCACCTGCCTAGAAGTTGTCTTCAAATATTATTTAAAACTGATATTTAATGACTTGTCTAAGTATGCCAGGCACATAATTTTTCAGTAGTGTAATTATCCACTGAAGAAATTAAGGCAACCTGTACTTTTGATACATCTCATCTGTATCTCCACACATAGTAGCTGGCAAAAAAGATACTCTGGAAGACGTGGGACGACAGATGCATCATTGTCGAGGTCATCTTAAGGTTGCTGGCCTTAATGATGGCTAGTATTAATATGGCTGGATTCAGGCCAGCGAGATAGGAACATGACCAGCCTGCATTAAGACTGGTGTTGGAAGCTGCCATTTAGCTAGGTTCAAGCCTGAGGCTGACAGGAACTGTTCTTCTGAGGATAAAGGTGGGGTTAGGTTTGGAATGGAGGCTGACTGATGACATATGGTGAGGATGTGTCTAGAATTTGCCACTGGACTTGGATACAGGATTTAGCAATAATACTGTTTGGTTAGGGTCAGGTGTGGGACTGTTGGGCAGGACGGAATGAATTAGGTTTGGAGTTAAGGTGGTTCATGCCAGCAGCAGAAATTGATTTATGGCAGGATCTGCAAAGGGCTGGTATCACCCAGAGGCATCTGGTTATTGCTGAGCCAAGGTTTTACAGGGATCATTGAGCTTGGGTTAGGGTTAGGATTAGGCTTAGGCAGACATCGATTGGCAAACAAGAGCTATGATTGAGTTAAGAAGGATCAGTTAAGCAAGGTAGCAGCAGCAGAGCCGGACTGATTAGGTTTAAGTATGAAGTTGAAATTTATCTCTATTTCATAGCCAAGAAAGGGGTGGAGATGAGAGCCTGGGTTCAAGTTGTGTCAATGAACAAAGTATATTCAAGGTTGCATCTGAACTGCAAGACTGATGTAATCTCCAGTTCTACCAGTACTCTGGTAGTCCGAAGCGGGTGATCTGCTGGAGCCCAACATGCCTCCTGCCTTGCTTCAGCCTTCCAGGATCCACTTCCAGTAAGGCAAGGACACAGTTTGGGTATTCGTCTGGAATGAGGAACAGAGAAGTGACTAGGAGCAAGTAATTTATATCCAGGTGTGAGTCCAAAAGGGAAGATGGCAGTCTGTCTAGGTTCAACACTCAGGCTATGCTGAAAGCTAGGAGTAAGATCCTGGCCAACAAGGTCTGATGTTGAAGATGTTGATGTAGAGTAGTGCCCGCTCAGGTCAGCTGAACTAGATTTAGGACTGATACTTGAGAAGAAGGTAACTGGCTCTACTTAAGTCAGAAGTTGTAGGGATTACTTGTTTATGGCTAAGGTTGGATTGTGGCTTGGTGAGATTTTAGGCAAAAAGGTCAGATGAACTAGAGAAGGTTACAGTAATTCAGAGTAGTTAGGATTTCAGTCTGCACCAGCAGAACTGTTTTAGATTTGAAGTTAGCGAAGACTGCTTTGTACAGATTTGAGGTCTAGTTGGGTAGTCAGATTTAAATGATTCCTAAAAATAAGCTTGGAAATATTTAGATGCCACTGATTTCAAGGATGTGCACAAAGGTAAGGGCTGAGAGGTCTGATCAGATGGCTAGAAGAAGCACATCTCTGGTAAACATAAGGAGAGGGCTTCTTAAGCGGGGAGATCTCCACACCTGTCTATAAACCAGAGGAGCGGTGAACCAAGCCGCTTTTTCTTACATTTGATTCCAACGTGAAGTTTAATAAATATCTCTTAGAATATGTGTAAGGTAAAGAGAAAGAAAAGGCCCACTTATGTTGGAGAAGTTGGTGTTTCCAGATGTTGCACTCCCCCATGTCTAAGCATTTCATTTCCTCTGTCGTCACGCAGTGAACAACAATATTACACGTAACAGTAACACATTTTGGGTTTGATCTTGCAACTATTCTTTTGCTGATTTTAACTTCCTGTGTTTCTAGTATACTGGAGAAGAGAAGCAGACTGTTTTCAGGTCTGAGTTCTTGGGACTGGGCTTTTCCTGTTAAATTAAGTTACTTGACACGGGCTTGTGCAGAGATGAGTCAGCTCCTTTAAGCAGATTGCATTTGAGTAAAGTACAGGTAAAACAAGTAAAGATTAAATCCAATTACACAGCAACTGGTTTACTGTCTAGTAGGTCCAGGCAAGAAACTCAGAGGCCTTAATGCCTGTGCAGCTAAATTAAATCCTCCCAGAACATCTCATCTGTGCTTCAGGCTCTGTCGTCCGAAACAGGTCACTGCAGGCTTTTGGGAATGATCCCAAACTGTGCCTGAACATTCTTTTGGAGAATGTTAGTTGGTGCAGGGCAACAGCATGCCAGGAGCAATAGTCTGGAGGATCACATTCCAGTGCCCAGGAATGCTCTGGCCACTGTTAAATTTTACAGCCTTAGAGACTGAGAGACCAGAAACCTATTTGTCAATCAGTCTCTTAGAGTTTTCCTTTTAAGTGTTTCCATAAAATAGATTGACATTTGCATCTTGTTAGCATCTTGTGATGGTGTAAGAAACTTTTTTTTTTTTTTTTTTAGAACTTCATATTTAGTGCAAATTCTATGGGAGCAAATCTTAAGTCTTGTAACCTGCTTGGAAAAGCAGGTGAGAGGCTGAATAGAACCGCAAGTATGGAAAACTCAGAGAGAGCAGCAGCCATACCCAAGCATTTACACCACCAGTTTTAGTCCCCTTCCCATGGGCAATATTGGAGATGTGACAGTAAGTGTCAGTTAGCTCCAAGTGCTCATTTCATTGTGATTACCCATCACAGTGCATCTATGTTTGTACGCAATTGTACGAGAAGAGCTGAAGAGCAGGCATCTTTACTGCAGTGTCACTTCCTCCCCTTCTACCCATACAGTATAACAACCATTTATAATGCCAAAGGTTTCTTCTGAAGGCTAGGGCAAATGTATGTTGGCCCAAAATATTGGCCAATAAATTGTTTTCTCCTACACTGCCAGTAGTTGAATGCTGAAAGTATAGTTTGCACGTTTCTCTCTTTTTATCATAAACCCTAAAATAAACTAAAATTCTAGTTTTCATTGAAATAAATTTATTTATGAAAGGTGAATATTAGCATTTTAAAAAACTGAGTTTTTAGTAGCCTACATATAAGCATTTTCATGCATCTCTTATAGCTGAAGTCTATAAAGTTGTAAATAAACTGTACTCTGGCTTCATTTATATAAAGCAAATTGTACCTGACAGCCTATAGAATGATAATTTTAATGTGTTTAGGAAGCTGTTTTCAGCAGAGGACATTTCAAGATTTCTTTAAAGCACATGATAATACTGAATCTCACTATATTGGAGTGATTGAAGATTTTTAAAACTTGTTTTATTGGAAATTATCATCTCTCTCTCTCAAATTTCTCTGTCTTGCACATATGGACTTGGTACTTAATAATTCTCTGGAACAATGAGTTAACATATTTTTTCCATATATTTTTGAAGATTTCTATGTCTGTCCATTTTACTTGCCTTTTGTAAACTTTTAGTATCAAATTGCACATAAAAAATATTTTAAAACAAATTTTCTTTAAATTTTCTAAACATTAAAATGCTTCTTGTGAGAAATGAATGGCAGTATTCATTTACTTAATCCTAGGTGGCCTTGTCATTGTAGATGCCTAAAAACATCCCACGTGGCCTCTGGGTGCCATTCCAGAAGGGCACGGGTTTTTCTATAGTTGTGTGACGTATCAGCCAGCCCTGTGCTGATGACTTAAAACTCTGATATATCTGAGATGACACTAGGCAACCGCGTTTGGACAACTGAATCGCTCCTGACGTGACTATTGTATTAGGGTCTCCTCTACAAAAATGTACCACCAAGGCAGTGAAGAGTCACGTTGCATTTGGTTTGTCATTGTTAAGCAGGTTGTCAGCAATCAGGTAAATTGACATCAGTGTCTTCTTTTGCTTAACTTTCCCACTCTGGACCTGGACCTTCTTCTGTCCTGTCTGTCTGGTGTTCCTGTTCTTCCTCGTTATTAGAGCAGGCACCCTTGGTACATATGCTGGAGCCCATAGAGGAGCTTTCAGAAGAGGAAAAAGGTAATGGTTGATTCAGCTCAAAATGTAGTGGCATGTGTTTTTTGAAAATAAAAATGTAAATATTATTTGATACCTACAGTATTTTTTTCATTGTATTTGAGTATGCTTATGTGATTTGGGTGGGAACATTCCTTGTTTGTGTCAGTCTCCTCTTTGCTATTGGTTCTTGTAAATATTATGATTTCTTTATCCAAGTTCAACGTTTTTATGGAAAGCCGGCTAACTCTTTAAAGCAGGCATATTCCATATGTCTAAAGGCACTTGAGCTAAGCAGAACAAAAATGTTTGTTGGGGAATACCCCCTTAGCAGGAAATTTTTGGTGCTGACGCTATTGCAATGTATGCTCACTTCTTTTTCAAACTCTGTGTAAGAGAATATAGAGTTCAGATAGAAGGAGGAAGCTGGTGGTGGAGGTTGAAGCTGCCGACTTTCATAGATGCACCAAAGATACTTTTGCAAGTAAGCTAAGTTATGCCTACCTCTAAGCAGCCACAGCTCCAGCCAGGGTTGTGCAATTCTGAATGAAGTTACGTAGCCCAGTGTTGGCAGCTGTTCTGTTTCATCTGAGGAAAGCTTGAAGAAAGCCACATTTACAGCGACTGAAGAGAAAACATGGGTTCATCCTGCATGGTATTCTTCTCCTGAAGAAGGCTAACAGTACTTTAGATGAAACACCAAATAGCTGAATAGCATAATAATCTGTATTGTGTGCAAAAATCAACGTCAGTCTTGAACCTTATAGCCAATGAGTTTAAATTTTGAAGGAATGATGCTGTTTCGAAAACAAAATTGTCATTTGAATACATCTGTGCATAAGTGAGAGGTTTCCCCAGGGAAAATCCAGTGACTCTGAACAATCTGAAATAAAGACTACTCGCATTTTTGCCGTTCTTTCTGCTATTTCTCTTGCTTGCCACCTTCTCTCTTGATGGATTGTCTTTGATTCTTCTGCTGTGCCTAAAGGCATGGCCTGCAGTACAAAAGAGAGAAAGAAAGAATGCAGTCTGAAAAGATAGACCAAGATTTTTTTGTTTTCACTGACAGCCATTTGTAAGGGAGAGTGTGAAAATTCTTTCATAGGATTGTGGAGGACCTGAGACAGTGGACCAGACTTAAGGTCCCTTGTCTCCAAAGCTGTCAAAACTAGTATTTAGGGGGTTTTTAAAAAAACAAAAATGAGTAAGAAAACAGTTCCTTAAATAGTTGGCTCCAGTGAAGAGGATTTGGCTTGAGTTAATTAGCAAGAATTAATATTGTCATTAATTAGGATAATGCTGGATAGTCTTGTTACCCATAGTAGTATGTAGTAATTACAAATTTAAAAATTATTTTAGATGGATCTATTTTATTGTAAGGATTAACATCTGAAAGGGACAGGATTTTCAGAAGGCTCCTTGGAGCCTTCCACTTTAAAATGTCTCATGTCTGGCTTTGTGGGAAGATTTCGTACTGTGTAATGCACCTTTTCCTGATTGGGGATAGTCTGATAGCCCTAAGTTTCCGCACCGACCAGTAATTTGCCTCTTCGAGGACTCAGCTCTCCAGCCAAATCACTTTTAATCCCACCTCTGTCAGGGACTGAGTTGTCCACACAGTTCCCAAAGCCAGTTAAGATTTCAGCTGGATTCTGTCCTCTTCAACACAGATCTCTTAGTATGGTAGCTGGACTCTTTTTCAGTTTTCATTACCTATAGTTCTTTCCCAGATCCATCGGAAGCCACTGCCTCAAAACAACCTAAATATCCTTTGTGTATCTTGAGGCTTTATTGGGCCCTCTTCAGGGTGCATATCTTTCTCTTAAAGAAAAATGAAAACTGAATGGAACTGCTTTTTAAGCAATCGTTGTTTAAAAATAGGAAAAGTGGCACATTTGTTTTGAAAGAAAACATTTGAAAGTCACAATATGGAATTATTCCTTCATTTATGTCCTTGTCTGTGGGCTGGCAAATGACCCTGCTGCCCTGTAAGGCATACTGGAAAGAGAGAAACTCCTGCCCAAGATTCACCTTTTATTTCAGGGGGCGAAGTTGGGAGTGTGGTTTACAGCATGCTTTCCTGGGATGTTGTATACTCCTCTATGTATGCTTTGCCAGGTTTGCTGACCACTGCCAGCCAGAAGAAGCTACCGTGATCCCGCTGGTTATTGGTTCAGTTGGTATAAGTAGCATTCAGTAAAACTTTGTCTTGCCGGAGACACTTTACAGGCAGGTTCCAAATGGGTGTATTTTGCTTCTTTACTCCCCTGTATGACCCTATAATACTTTGGCCTAATTTAAATGTCAATCTTTAATTTAGATGGAAGAATCTGTCTAGATGATTTTTTATTTCTTGCGTAAGAGTTCATGTCATTACTGACACTTAAAGCAAGGGAAAGAGATAGAAACTTCTTTGTCTGCTTTTAAGTACGTATGATGTCATAGACCTGCATAGAAGAAAACACGACACTGAACTTTGTCCTTGAAAGAGTTTTGAAGATAAGTACTATCCATTATGTATTTTCTGCGAAACAGTCTGCCTCAGACTAAGGTTTTGTCTTTACCAAGACTTTTGAAAGTGTTACAACTTTCCAAAGATTTGATTTCAGTAGGTGTTTTTTATCAGGGAGCATTACGTTGTTTGAAGCTTTTCTTGTTCTCAAGTTTGTCATATTCCTGCTCTTAATTCCTGCTGGAGTTCAGCTTTGATTTGAAACACCACTTTTAGAGAACTTAATTATCAGAAGATAGTCTTTCTTTATCAGAAGTTTCCAAGTACAGTTCTGAAAGTAAAGCTCTTTGTTGCTAAATATTCAGGCATATATCTTTACAGTGATTCTGTAACAAGAAAAATAAAAGATACTTGTGATGGTGAGTACGAGGTGCTGAGGTATAGATTCCAAGTGAGCTGACTTTTATAAGCTAGCCCAAGATTTTAAAAAGAATGCAACTCCATGTATACAAAAAAGTGCACGTGTCTATGGTGTTTCTAAAACATGCATGCTGCAGTGCAGTTTTTAATTGTCTCATGTACAATGCATTTTTCAAATGTCTCTTAAATGCATTTTTCCATTCTTATTTCAGAAATTGAGAAAGGTGATCATAAAACAGGTAGAAGTAACCACTATTTAATAAATGCTTTGAAGACTGATCCATCTCTAACTAAAGAACTACGAGTTGTTTTGGAGCAAGCCCTGGAGGAGAAGCTGGAATCCTTGGGAATTAAAGCAGTAAGATTGAGTTATTTAAAAGAGGGGTAATCTTTGTCCCACTCTCTTGCTATTCTCTTTCACTCCTGTACCACAACCCTCAACCTATAAAATCCAAAGCTAAATTTCCACGTGTTTATAAGTAAGTGTAATTCATTAACCTGAGAGGATGTCCATCAAATTACAGCTGTGGAGGATATGGCTACACTTGTGAGCAGTGTTACCAACTTTTGTGCTGTTTCTACAAGCTTTGTGATATTTGAAGTGTAAAAGAGTGTATATGATTGTAGGATAGAAATCCCAGAAATAATAGCCCCTGTGTTTACAATACAATTTGTTTCCTTAGGGTGTTCGCGGTATCCCAAATGATTGCTTAAATAAAATTTTGCGTGCTATTGAATCTGCTAGAGAATGCAAACGGAAGCAAGAGCCTGACATTCAGCGAATTCGAGAGCATCTTGAACGCCAAGTTAGCTTCAGGGTTGAAGAGAAATCATCATCTTGTAATAGACCTGTTTCCTGTCCTCAGCTTCCTTCAGAAGGTTAAAACGTGTTTTTTTGGGGGGTGGTTTGTTTTTTTGTTTTCATTCTCTTTTACATTTTATAACTGCTATTTAAGGTTTTATTTAGCAACATTTCTGTATAGCTGCTTTCATAATTTTTCGTATAAATATTCTATATAGTCAGGGCCAACTAAACAGTTTTCTTTAAAGGGTTCTTGACATTGTGTTTAACTGCAGAAATCTTAGCTTCTATATTGGCAAGATACATGGTAACTCTGACCTGCTTTGAAGAAAAAAATTACTTTTTTTCTTCTTTTTTGTAAAACTATAATCTGCAGCAGAGACATCCTTAATTTTAGAAATTAAATATAAAAGATACCAAACATTGTTTCTAATAATGAGATATATAACTTCTCTTGTAGATAAACAGAAGTTCAATCAATTGGGAATTTCCTCATCTGCCACACCACGAAAACCAGTAAAACGGTCTTCAACAGCTGTCCGCCCAGCTGAACAAAGAACAGCCATCACTGAGAATACGTCCACACCAAAGTAAGAGATGCTATTCTCATAGTACTCTTACCTCAGGTAACAATCCTATGGGTTTGGGTTTTTGTGACTGATGTGAACATTTTCTGCTAATATTGCGAGAATTGAGCAAAGAATTCACATTACTTCTACATAAACTTTATGCTTACTTAGTTGACTGTCAGTCTTGAAATAACTTGTCTTGTTATTTTTAGATCCAGGAAGCTTTTTGGAAATGGAGTTTCCAGAAAGACATCTAGTATCACGTATGGTTTGTTCCCTTGTATTTTTGAAGAAAAGCTTTTTGGTGACTGAATATTGACATGCTTGCCACGCAAAAGCTATTATTAAGCTGAAATTATAAACGCTTTCTGGATTGCATATTTCATTTTTTCTTTTAAAGTATTATTCCATTTGAGTCTGTTACTATAATCCCTGAAAGACAGCATGTTCTCCTTTCAGCAGGTGTATTCTTTATGGTGAACCAGAGGGGCACATTCAATAAAACCGGGTAGTATCACTTCCTTTAGTTTTTTTCTCAGATGCTTTTTCTGAGCCAGTTAAAAGCACTTAAAGACTTTGGTGACCTTAGTTTTTCAGTTTATTGGTATTTTCTTACTATGACCAAAATTTAACATGATATTCCAGATTCCACTCACATCAGACACATTACTTTGTAATTTCCTGCACTGAAAAATCACTGAATTATTTTCATCTAACAGAATATCAGAATAGACTTTCTGTGGTGCAGATTCCTTGACCCTGAATTTTTCTCTCCCTGCTGATCCATGAAAGTCTATCTTTGTTTGCCTGGCAAGACTTGTTATATATTGGTCTGTTGTTTTGTAAAGATAGTTGCATAGATGGAAATAATCATGTCTATATGAGAGGTCATTTTGTGATAACTTTCTGAGTTTGCTTAGCAGCATGATTTCTTTTAAATAGTTTTATAGATAGAATTTATGGGAGCTCCTGTTCTTTCCACATAAGAAAAATGCACGTGTTACTGGAAAGGAAAATAGAAGGAAGCTTAAATATGTATATATCAATGCAGTTACTGAAACCCAGTAAGTCCTTGTGTTGTATGTGTTTTTGCTTAGAACTCCACCATTCAGTTCAGAGGAAGAAGTAGATGAAGATGATATTAAGCAGTCTTACATATCACCAGAGTTATTGCAAAAGCAGTCAAAAACATCAAGCGGCAAAGTCAGTGCTTTTCAGAAGGCTTCTAGCAAAAACGATATGGATGGGACGGAGGAAAGTGAAATTGAAGAAACTGGAACACCTGTGAAAACTTCAAAAGGTTTTCTCACTACTTTTGTATATGCATGTTGTAACAGCTGTGCATGCATGATTTTGCATTTCCTGATAATATTTCTGTGTTAGAAAACATAACGAAGGCAGACTCTCTAGTCTTGAGGGTATGTATATTTGTGTGCACTTTATGGTTTTGCTAATATGTTCATATTAATATAGTACTTAGAGATGTCAGTTCAAATTAGATGTGTATTACGCTGTTTTATATAAACGCAGAAAAAGAGACAATCTGTGCCTCAGAGAGACTTCTGTCTAAAACAGTTTTTCTCAGCCTTTTACTCATTTTCACTTTGTGGAAGATTTCTAGTGGGTTTACAGTAAAGCTCCTTGCTTGTGAATGGAAACTGTCAAAATAATTTTTTATGAACTTCAGGAGCAGTTATTCAAAAGCTGACCGAACAAGTTGGAAAGAGTCTTTCTAACCGTGGAAATAAGAACAAACCAGCTGGAGGGATTAATGTTGCGCAGGCATTTATTAAGAAAGAAGAGGTACAAGAACTGAAGGTATCACTTTTAATAGTCATTATTATTTCATTAAGTAATTGAACTAGATATATATCTATTACTTTTTTTTTTCATGCTGAAACCATCTTGATGCAGTGAAGAACTTAATTCTCAAAGACAGTTTTGGAATTACAGCTAAGTGGTCTTTTTGGGTACATCTGCACTGGTATATAGAAAAGTGCTAGCGAGTGAGCTGTGGCAAGTGACCTCTTCATCCACGCTGCTTATTAGCTTATACCATCACTGTTTTGGATCACTACAGCTAGCCTGAAGTTTGGGCACAATTGGTATAATTTTTATCTCCTATTCTAGCAGCATAGAGAGGGCCCTTCCTTTCTTGCTGTCCTAGTATCTTGTTTTGATGGAGGAAAAAATGAATTTGCCTACCTAATATTTTAAAATATTTTTATTTCTAGAGCTTTATCTGACATGGGACTTTTAAATACTTTTTAATGAGGGGACAAATTCCATTTCTGAGTATGGTCTTTGTTCTGCTGCATCTATTTACAGTCATACACTGTTTTGAAACTACATCAGATATATCACTGATGTCTGTCCATTGAGTATGGCATGTGTTCACAATTAGAATACTAACACAACTTACTCTTTAACCCTCAGGCTCCTAAGGTCCCAGTCTTCCCCTCAGTTTAGAGTTTTATAATTGGTAAGCCACTTTGATGCAAATTGACCTTTGCCTGAAAAATTTTTTAAAAAGGACAAAAGTTACTCCAAATCAAAAGTCAACAGCAGGTAGTGTTATTTATTTCCATTTTAGTAGTTGTTATTAGATTGAAGTAGACAGCCAGATACTCATTCTAGCATTCAAGAAAATATTTTTTCACTAAATAAATAAATAATAATTACTGAAAATCCTGTTATGTATAATAAAACTGATACCTTAGGGCTTTCTGACTTAACAGTTAAATCTGAAATGTATCACTCCTCCCAGAAACAGTGATAGTTCTATTTCAGTTTCCAGAAAGGGGTGATTGTCTTAATCAACTTTAGCTGTAATGGTAGGGCAATCATATTTAGCCTGTGTGCTTTTAATTGCCACTGGTGACACCGAACTTGTCCATTGACTGTGTGGGAGCTGCAAATCACACCAGACTCAAAATTAACAACTCAGACATGACTATTACAGTGTAATTTTCTGTCCAAATGTTCCTTTAAAATTCTCTGTAATGTCAGATGATTACAAGACTGTAAAATGTTCACAGTTAAATTTAGGGAATGTTACATTTTGTAAAGATCTATAGACAGTTGGCCAGTGTGTTAAGGAATTTTGGCTTCAAGAGCAAAAAGCTGTAGCAAAATAAGCCTTAAAATCTGTGTGTTAAAGATGCCTTAGTTTTCACTGGTAACCTCTCTTCCCACATCTCTCAAGCCCCTGAACCTCAAGGCAGGGACTGGGGGAATGAAGTCCTTCCCATCGTGGGAGAAGATCAGGTTCGAGACCACCAGAGGAACCTGAACACACATAAGTCCATGGGACCTGATGAGATGCTGCCCTGGGTCCTAAGGAAAATAGCTGATGTAGTTGCCAAGCCACTCTCCATCATATTTGAAAAGTCATGGCAGTCAGACGAAGTCCCTGACTAAAAAAAGGGAAACATCAAACCCATTTTTAAAAAAGGTAAAAAGGAGGACCCTGGGAACTACCAACCAGTCAGCCTCAACTCTGTGCCTGGTAAGATCATGGAACAGATCCTCCTGGAAGATATGTTGAAACATATGGAAGACAGGGAGGTGATTAGAGACAGACAACATGGCTTCATCAAGGGCAAATTGTGCCTGACTAATCTAGTGGCCTTCTACAATGGAGTGACTGCATCAGTGGACAAGGGAAGAGCTACAGATGTCATCTATCTGGACCCTGTAAGGCCTTTGATACTGTTTGCAGATGACACCAAGCTGAGTGGTGCAGTTGATGTGCTTGAGGGAAGGGATGCCATCCAGAGGGACCTGGACAGGCTTGAGGAGTGGGCCCAGGTAAACCTCATGAAGTTCAACAAGGCCAAGTGCAGGGTCCTGCACCTGGGTCGAGGTAATCCCCAGTATCAATACAGACTGGGGAATGAATGGATTGAGAGCAGCCCTGTGGAGAAGGACTTGGGCATACTGGTGGATGAAAAATTGGACATAAGCTGGCAATGTGTGCTTGCAGACCAGAAAGACACTCATATCCTGGGCTGCATAAAAAGAAGTGTGGCTAGCAAGTCGAGGGAGGTGATTCTCCCCCTCTACTCTGCTCTCATTAGACCCTACCTGGAGTCCTGCGTCCAGCTCTGAGGTCCCCAGTACAAGAAAGACGTGGACCTGTTAGAGCAGGTCTAGAGGAGGGCCACAAAAGTGGTCAGAGGGCTGGAACACCTCTCCTATGAGGAAAGGCTGAGAGAGTTGGGGTTGTTCAGCTGGGAGAAGAGAAGGCTTTGGGGAGACCTTATTGCAGCCTTTCAAAATAGAAAGGGGCTTATAAGAAAGATGGCGAAAGGCTTTTTATCAAGGCCTGTAGTGACAGGACACGGGGCAATGGTTTTAAACTGAGAGTAGGTTTAGATTTGACATAAGGAGGAAATTTTTTATGATGAGGGTGGTGAGGCACTGGAACAGGTTGCCCAGAGGAGTTGTGGATGGCCCATCGCTGGAAGTGTTCAAGGTCAGGTTGGACAGGGCTTTGAGCAACCTGATCTAGTGAAAGATGTCCCTGCCCATGTGTGCTGGTTTTGGCTGGGATAGAGTTAATTTTCTTCACAGTAGCTACTATGGGGCTATTTTGGATTTGTGCTGGAAACAGTGGTGATAACGCAGGGATGTTTTCGTTACTGCTGAGCAGGGCTTACACAGAGTCAAGGCCTTTGCTGCTTCTCACACCACCCCACCAGCGAGGAGGCTGGGGGTGCACAAGGAGTTGGGAGGAGACGCAGCTGGGACAGCTGACCCCAACTGACCAAAGGGATATTCCATACCATATCGCGTCATGCTCAGCATATAAAGCTGGGGGAAGAAGAAGGAAGGGGACGTTTGGAGTTACGGCATATGTCTTCCCAAGTAACCGTTAGGCATGACGGAGCCCTGCTTTCCTGGAGATGGCTGAACACCTGCCTGCTGATGGGAAGTAGTGAATGAATTCCTTGCTTTGCTTTGCTTGCATGTGTGACTTTTGCTTTACTTACTAAACTGTCTTCACCTCAACCCACGAGTTTTCTCACTTTTACCCTTCCGATTCTCTCCCCCGTCCCACCGGGTGGGAGTAAGCGAGCGGCTGTGTGGGGTTAGGTGCTGAGTAGGGTTAAACCACAACACCATGGCAGAGGGGTTGGACTAGATGATCTCTAAAGGTCCCTTCCAACCCAAACCATTCCATGATTCCATGAAAAATATGTTTGCTATAATTCATTTAGAATACATTGTGTCCCTGATGTATTAACACAGTGGCGTATTGCTGTATAGGTGTGATGAGTTTGAAAGGAGTTTATGAACCCAGGGCAGGCATTGCTACTTTGTTTCTGGAATGTTTACAGAACAACACACCATCTTGTATTCTTGCTAATTATATAGGAATGTGAATATATTCATGTCCATATTTGTATGTTTAAATGCATATAGTTCAAGTTAATTCTTTAAATTTTCAGTGGGATTTTCAAAGGTGCCCAAAGACATAAGTACAAAATGCCATTGGAATGATGGTTTCTCTGGAAATCAATTTTTTTTTATTAGCTTAAATACTAATAGCTTAAATACTTATAGCTGCTAATGGTTGTTCTCAAAACCCACAATACCATAAAACCTTTGTAAGGCATCCCATTGTTATATGTTTTATAAAGGTCATGTTTTACAGAAGTTACTTCAGAAACATTTTAGAGAAAATTAATTTTATGCTTACCTGAAGCTGTATTACCTGAGTTCACCTGTACCAGACATTGTAGGATTATGGGTATTTCTTTGGAGTAAGTCTGAGTTAATAAAACTGCTTAGCAGTTTTGATTGGTGCTATGTATTTACACTTGATCAAAACTGAGTTCTGTTTGACGTTGACATTTTTCTCCGTATTTTGTACTTTAAAAATCAGTTGGGACTTAGTGACTGTTTGAGGGAACTCTTCCTCCAGCATTTCTCAATATATGTGACTCTGATTTTCCCATTACCACACCCTCCAAATGCAGATAGTTTAAAACAGCAAAATGTTGAATCCTGGTATGTTAATAATACGGCACACCGAGCAGATCTGTCAGTTTTTGAAAAACAGTTTGCAATGTTAAAATTGAATTATGTTGCAAGATAGAGCATTACTGCAGTCTCTTACCTCCTTTCGAGACACATGACACGTTCGTATTTGTTGATTCTTCTCTAGTGTGTACATACCTTCCATTGTTTTCTAATAGCATCTGAATTTTTCTTCTGTGCAGTAGAAGCACCTTCTGTATCTTACTGTAATATTGAGAGACTCCAGTGAAATAAGGTTTTAGCTTTGTGAGAAAACCATCTTTTGCTTTCCACAGTTAAGCTGTCTAATAATGGCTCGATTCCATTGAACCACATCTGATTGACAAATAGGGAAATGCTGTAGCTCTTCCTTCAAAAGCTGAATGGAGATATTTAGTTCTCAAGCAGATGAGATAAGAAAGACCTTGGACTCATTGCTTCAGGTTCATGTTTGACTTGACTCTCATTTTGTGAACTCATTATGCAAATCCACCACTTAATTAAAAATATACTTGTACATGCTGACAATGAGTCTTAAGAGGAATACATATTTTAACTTTGAGCACCGTGTGGGTTTTTTTAACTTTCATTATTTAATTTTCTCTTCACATAAATTACTTTTAAATTGAAGAGGCCTTTACTGCAATATTAAGTTTTTCTAGTGTGAATACAGAATGCAAACTAAACTGCCAACTTGCATGGTAACATGTCATGTCTTTATTTTCATGTAAGTAAATATACATTCTAATGTTTAAAGGACTTTCTAGCTCATTGGAATAGCTAATATCCCAGAAAAGATGATCCTTTTTTAAGTTTGACATGTAATACCTGAAAACATAGGTTTCTACCAGTTATGAAACTGGCAGAACTTTTAACTTCTGCAGTTAACTTCTAGCTTCAGAACTATAATAGTGAATTAATATAATTTAAGTAATTGAATTATGTGGATTTTAAAACTGTGGTGATAGATGTCATAAAGGCCACATGCCAGTGCATTTTTCTTTAGCAGTTTCACGTTGTTGAGTTTATGGAAGATCTCAGTGCAACTTGAAGGGACAGAGAAAAAAATGCGTGTTTTTTCTTCTCCCTATTAGTTCACAGAAGTTGATGAAGATGATTGGGATATATCATCAGTAGAAGAAGACTTTTTATTCATGAAAGATGATAGAGGCCAGAAAGCATTGGCAGTTCAGAAAAATGAGTCAAATGCTGCATCTGTGGTACATGCATGGGGTCTTCCGAAGACAAGTGTACGAAAGGAGGAAGGTAACATATTCATACTTCTACACTGTAAGCCTTAAGCGCCTAACACACCTAGAGGAGAACTTAAGTATACTGTATTACACGTTGTAGTTCAATATATGGTATTTTATAAGAACTGAACAAGTAACAAAAACTGTGTGCTTGGTTTTATGTCATATAAGTATCATGTATTATATTTATGATACATACTTAGATGTAAACAACGCACACATAAATACACAGAGATGCCAAGAAACTTGAGATTTTAAAACATATAGTACTATCAGGCTTCAACCTCATCTTAAAAATTAATCATTCAGGATTTTTTTTTTAACCCTTTCCCAAATTTAAGGGAGGAGGGAAATTTTCTTACTTTGTCTTGAGAATAGTAATCAAATTTCAGGTTTATTCAAGATATCTAAGTGACCTACAAGGCTGAGATAAATATTTGAGCTACTGATAAAGTAATAGCCTCAATCTTACATAGAACTTGTACAGTAGTTCCTAATCCTAACCTTTCAATATACTTAAAGGTTAAAGCTGTGTCAGTTACATAAAGATACTTCAGGTTATTTTTAAAGGGAAAGTAATGTTGACACTGACTGCTTGTACTGTGCATTGTATTCTGTGACAGAAACAGCCTTCATATTACCAGCACTTGTAATTTCCTCACCGGTTGAAATTCTGGACTTCCTGAAGTCCACAGGTGTTTGCTCACATAGCATGTGATTTTATCGCGTAGACAAATACAGAGTAAAAATACCCCCAAAATATTATTAATAATTGTTAATATTTTTTTGTTATTTTAACAGGCCTTCATGAAGCTGATAATACAAGCACGTTAAAAAGCAGCTTAGTCACTGTAACAGATTGGAGTGATTCTTCAGATATATAATTGTTGCGTTCCTGATGGGAGGCACTGCTTTCGGGTTCTGTTGGGGTTGAAAATGTAGTTGAAAACATCACGTGTTTCCTGTTCATTTCTCATATTGGTCATGCAATAACAAGGCATACTGTTTACAGAGCTCTTGTGTCTTTCGGTCCTGAATTTGAAACAAGAATATTCATATACACATTACTGGCCATGTCTGTTTGGAAGTTGAGAGTTAAGGCTTCTTTCTTGTGAACTCAACAGTGAAACTCTCTTTCATTTCACTGAGGTGAAGATTTTGCCTCTAATGTTTACATTAAAGATTGAAACTGGTCTTGCAAGAAAACCTGTTAACCAATGAACAGAATTTACTCCAGAGTATTACTTTCTAAAATTTTTAAATGCACATTTTCTTGTATTTTATCATAAACTTTATATAAAAATTTGAACATTTTAAATAAAATATTTCCATATATTAAAATGTTACGTTTCTAACATGGTTTACAATAAACACCAAATGAAATGGAAAAAAGGGCCTCAGTTATAAAGCTAGTTATTATTAAATGCCTCCTATGTGGGGAAGTTACTCTTTTTTTTTTCTATTAGCCCTGAGTCTTAGTTAACATAAAAGCACAAAAATTGGAAAAAAAATTAAAATGTTAAGCTAAGGTGAGGAGAGTGCTGACCTGCCATTGCGCAAGTACTTTCATATTTCTGTTTTGTCCATGTTGGCTGCCGCCTTAAAAAAAACACAATAAGTGTTTTGACTTAAATACAAAAAAAAAGGTAAAATAAAAAGAACCTTGAATGGCTTCGTAGTTCTGATGTATTTTAGATGGTATCGGATACAAAACCTTTTCTATCATACGGTGCCATTAATAAATAAGACTATTAATTTTTTTATGTTTACACACTTGTCCCAAAATGAAACTCCAAGGGTCCATCGGTTCAAACCTCAAGACAGACCTGAGTTTGTGTCTAATTTTAGGGTCCCAGTCTAGAAAGCGTTTTGTGGTTATTCATCATCTCTAATCGTATTAGTTGAATCATTGTACAAATACTCCCTCAAAAGCCATCGCAATTCTATGGACAGGCCCCCCCCAAAAAGTACTAGCTGAATTTTTGAACTGTTTTTAAGTAGTTCAGGTTTATGTAAAAAGCGCTGTTGAGTATTGCCTGCTTTTATTTGGTTGGCCCTTCAGGAATGTCATTGGCAGAGCAGGCCAGCTGGTGTTGCCTGGGGTTTTTCCTTCCCTTTCGTAACCCAGTGGCTTGGAGCCATTCCGGAGCCGAAGGTGTCCCAGCACCCCGCCCCGCAGGAGGGATCGAGAACAACCCCTGGGAAGTGACTTGTCGCCAGGAGGGCTGAGTGCTGGGGCAGGGCAGGAGCCCAGTGGCACAAAGCAAATGCATAATGTAGGAACTGTCTCCAAGCCTTGTCTTGCCCACCACGAAACTCCCCAAAGGCTGGAGCCTCAACCTTTTTCCCCCTGCCACGCACACGAGTGCTCGCAATCGTGCGTGCATTCTTCTCATGCGTGCGTTCTTCTTAGGCCCTGCAAGACCCTCTCTACCGACAGTTTTTGTAACAACTGGCCCTGACTCTTCTTAGTACCTGCTTCTGCTCCCCACATCCCATACTTATTTTCACTTCACCCAGTCTCTTCCTCTTCTTATTCCTATGGCACCGAATTGACCAAGTCACGCGTTCGACCACCCCGGCAATGTGATAAGGAGGCAAGAGCCTGCTGATTCCCACTGACTGTCGTCGTCTGGCGCTGCAGTTACGATGTGCTCTGCAATTCCGACGTCACTGCTAATCAGTGGTGAGATATTTTACACATTAACCTGCACAGAGTAGGGCTGTTTTGTCCAGTACTGACCCCATTTCAGAAACGGTTGCAATGATGCACAGCAGTCAGTATGATGTGTGTGATGTTGCTCCCATAAGCAATTGACATACTGAGTTCGTAAATACCCCATTTATTTTTTTTCAAGAAAGCAACATCAGCTCATGATTTCCAGGTATAAACTTTACAATACCAACATCAATCTTAAAATATTATATAATAAAATTTACATCAATATGTAAAAAGCTGCAAGTTAATGTTTTAAAAAGTCATTGTCTTAGTGGTAATTACAGTGGGGTTGGGGGGAAATCACTCTGCATGAAACGTGCAAACTCATTTTTAAAACGCTTGGAATCTTCCAACAGTACAATTAAACGTAAGCGTTCTTGTCAAAGTTCTTTGGTGGGGTTTTTTCTGGGACGCTGTTGTGGACCTTTGTACGGGAAGACATCACAGATGTGGCTCCATTATATGCATACCCCCTCCTGAAAAGAGAAGAGAATCAACCATTTACAGCTCATCCCACAGACAGGTAACATCTCTGTATCCAAGCACTACAGCAATGTAAAACTAGAATAAACGTATAGGAACATACCTATAAACTTCAGGGGAGGGGGCGGGGGGACACCTGCCTTGCCTCTGTGGTCTCGTTCTGGTTTGACATTTCCCCTCCAGCATCTCTCTTTGCAATTCACATTTATATAAACTCGTATCCCTTGTTCACAGCCAAGTAAATGAGGGCGCAATTGTGAAATATTTAGGCTGTGGCAGATCCTAGGTGAACAGTTACTCCCTCCAGCTGTGCCTTTTCATTATCGCCCCTCTTCTGCTGCTGGAAGTCCCACTGCCACCACCACTCTCATTCACCTCTCTCTCTTTTGATCTGATGATTTGTGATTAAATAAACTTGTCTATTCACATCTGGAAGGTGACCTGACCACTTTTCCTACATCAGTGAATGCATTTTTTTCCAGCTGTAGTAAATTTATCAAGTATATGTAACACAAGTATTTGTTCTGAGTCAATAGCTTTTCTTAATGACGTTAATGATAGTGCATTATCCTTAAATCCCATTATTTTCTTTCATCCACACAATCCTTTTCTGAAACTTGCTACAAAGTGTTTTGGAAAAGTAATCAAGTCACATACATATAGTGGGTACAAATGCGCTAGTATTGATTTCTTTCAATAAGTACAACTTGGTGTTTTACCTTGGAGAATTATTGTTTTCAGCTATTGAGAAGCAGAATATACTGCCACCAATTATGCAGAGTGAAGCTCCAGCCCATCCAATGAACAAAGCTGCTCCTAATTCATACCTACAGGAAGTTAATAAATGGGTTTAACAAAAGAGAGCACGAATTTAACAGTTTTTCAGAATAAAAGAACTAAATTCTCTTTTTTCCTGAATAATTTTCCATTGACATACACGTTATCCATCGCAAAAATCAGCAGCTCTGCCGTTCGCCCACGTTCTTTTCGTTACTGCCCTCTTACTCTGGAGGCAAACTCTGTCCCTGCGGTACATCTCCCCCTGGATTGCTTGGTTGCGGGGTTACGTGATTCTTTGACCCGTTCACAGCGCACAGCTCCTGTCCCCTTGGAGCATTTCAGGTTTGTTCCCGCTGGCTCCCACGCTGGCCTGGGGCTTTCACTGAGCTGGCGGCTAGAGCTGCTGCCTACGACTCTCTGTAACTCTCCCCTCTGGCTCCCAGGATCTCTCTCCCTCCCTATCCACACTCCAGCCTGCTTAAAACATGAGGATTTTATATGTATATATAATATGCATATGCAATATGTATACACACACATGCAATATATGCACATACATATACAGATGTATCTGATACATGCATATGCCTATAGAGCTATGCACATACGTGCATATGCAGATGTACATGTGTGTACACATGCACACGTGCATGTGCCGGCAACTTTCTGCTTCCCTAGTCCCCGTGGCTGGATTCAGGCTGGGAGACACCGCTCCGCTCCGAGCCCTCGGGCACAGCTCCAGGTCACCAGCAACGGTCCCCTCTGCCGCCTGGGGCAGCCACCATCTGTTTGCAGCCAGAAACCGCTCAGTTTGGTTCCGAGAGGAGTCGGCGGTGCTTTAGGAGGATTAGCACACAAGGGTAAGTCCCAGTTTCTAAAGCAAGAGCAGTAAATGAAGGAAAAGAGGTATGGGGAGGAGGTTCTTTTCCTCCCCCTGCTCGAGCTCAGCGCCCATAACCTGAGCTCTGGAGCTTCAAGATGAGCAGCAAGCCGCGGCTGCCACTTGTCTGCTCCACTCCCCAGCTCTTTGCCTGAGGTGCCGCTCTTTAAAACACTTTCAAGATGACCTGCAATAGACCGCAAGTCCTACAGTCTCCACAGTCTCATATTCCTCACTATTAGGGCAGTGTCTTCTGCTCCTTCTTCTCTGCTCCAGTTCCTCCTTGAGGAAACCTTTATCTCCTTCTGACTACGAGGATCCTGTGTTGAAGACACAGGCTCCTGTCCTCCATCCAGCTACGGTTATCGGTCAGGTGGCTCTGCTGTCCCAGCCTTTGTTAGTAAGTAAGTTTATTTATTATAAGCTCTGGTGAGACAGACGAATGAAAGCCTCTGCTTGACAGCCTGCCTGTACAACTGAAAGACTTTGTAGTTGCTTCCATGTGAACAGATCCTAATTTAACATTAGCTGAAATATATCACTGAAACCACCTGTAAGCTGTTCTACAAAACTTGTGTCTTTACAAAGATGGCACTGTGGAAATGCTCAAAAATTGCCAGTGAGCCCAGACACCCAGAAAATGATACAGCGACTTCTGTAATAGGTCACAAGGGGGTAAATGCTGGCTGGAGAACAAATAAATCACTTTTCCATTTTCTTGAGGTTGTACGCAGAGGTAAAACACAGACTTCAAAAAAGAAAGTCACACAGGGAGAAAAAGCCACACTTAGAATGTCAGTGCTTAGGCATTTGCCTGGATGCTATGGACACACACCCAGGTTCAAGTCATTTCTGACTCGGGGACTTACTGCCAAAAAGAGATGGAGCCATTAGAGCCCAGAGGTGGGACACTTGCTGAGGGCTTGCATCTGACTCTTCGTGGCCCCACTACCGCTCTAACTTCTAGGCTGCTTTTTCAGTTTCTGTTCACGCCATCCTAAGCAGAGTTTTTATTTATCATCCCTTGCTAAAAAAGGATCAGATTCCCCCAAACATTCTCTGTACCCAGTGTGGGACTTCTTAGGCACCCACCCGCCAAATTAAACTGCTGGAAACCATAGCTCAGCTGCCTTTCACCCCGGAGAACTGCGCCCAGCCCCGTTTGACTTCAAAATCTGCCAAACCTGTAAAGCTTTAATTCTAACTACGCTCACATTTCCAACCATGTTTTCACAAGACTTGAGCAGATTTCTGTCTGTTCAAGGACTGGGGGTTCTCTGATTAGCAGCAGATCTCTACATCAGAGCTCATTACTTAGGATCCCATTATAGTCAACAGGCAAGAAATACACACAAAGTACACTTCTAAAACACCCTCTTTTAACGAGCTGTAAAGGCAGATCAAAGTGACTAACTCCGATGTGAGGCACGCCCCATCCTGGGGATCCCTCCATCCCCGCAGGTACTGCCAGAGCACACCTAAGGGACACGGACCAGGGTCAGCGTCCCCACAAAAGTCAGCGCAGACCACCACCACGGTGCTGGAGAACGTAGCTGGGCCAAGACCCAGGAAGGCTGCTGCTGTAACACCCTACTTGCTAAGACCATTTGCCTAGAAAGTGGGAAAGACAAGTTCGTTTCCACATTGCCATCTAACAACATTAAACGGTTGGCCAGAGGCTAATGTGAGAGAGAGAAGGAGACCAACTGCCGTCTCCCCTCCTGAAGCTCTTCAGTTGTACAGAAATCAAGATTACATTGGGTTTAATTGGGTAGAAACGCATTACCTGACTGTTGCCTACTAGTTGGGAAAGAAGATATGGGGTCTGGCCTTCGTTCTTGGGATTGGTTGTATCTTTTAAACAACATTTGTTACTATAACACGTAGAAACAGATTGCATATATGGACCCTTCTCAGGTGACTGCCACGCCGCTAGGTTAACGAGTTGCAGAGCTGGCCTAATTGGTCTTTCCTCCACATCTTTAAACAGATAAAAGACTGCTGGGATAGAGTTAATTTTCTTCACGGTAGCTACTATGGGGCTGTGTTTTGGATTTGTGCTGGAAACAGTGGTGATAACACAGGGATGGTTTTGTTATTGCTGCGCAGGGCTTGCACAGAGTCAAGGCCTTTGCTGCCTCTCACCCCACCCCACCAGTGAGTAGCCTGGGGGTGCACAAGGAGTTGGGAGGGGACACAGCTGGGACAGCTGACCCCAACTGACCAAAGGGATATTCCACGCCATATGACGTCATGCTCAGCATATAAAGCTGGGGGAAGAAGAAGGAAGGGGGGACGTTTGGAGTGATGGCGTTTGTCTTCCCAAGTCACCGTTCCGCGTGACGGAGCCCTGCTCTCCTGGAGATGGCTGAACACCTGCCTGCCCATGGGAACAGTGAATGAATTCCTTGTTTTGCTTCGCTTGCAGGGGGAATGAGCGAGCAGCTGGGTGGGGCTTAGTTGCTGGCTGGGGTTAAACCACGACAAAGACTTTTTGATTTACACTGGTGCTTATGAGGAAAACTTCAAATTTTCAATTGCATATCAACCTATGTATGGCTCCCTGGATTTTATCCAATCCATTTTTTCAGCATTTAAGAAGCCAACCCTAACCTCCCGTCAAAATCCAGTGTGTAAAAAAACCTTACCATATGAAAAAACCCTTACATACAGAAAAAAAAAAGAAAAAAAAAAAGGAGATAGGCTTTTTTAGAAGAAATTTCTGCAATTGCTGTTTTTCCCTTTCCTCTTTACCATTAAAATCTTTGCAGAAAACACACTCTTCTGTTCTTCTAATTCTTGGTTGCAAGAACCAAAGCAGCCACTCTTCGAAGTCTGTGGCTGCATATCCAATGTCTCCAATTAGTGAATTCAATCTGATTAGAGATCGCTGGCAGCTCAGGGGGGAGCGGGACATTGATGAAGAGGCTTAGAGGTGGTGACCGCTGAGGACTACGAGAATTCAACTGCAGAGAACTGAAAGGCACCTTCAACTAAAAGCAGGCTAAAAGCAGGTTTTTTGCCCTAATCCAGGGAGGCAGAATTCAGTGAAAGAAAGAAAGTACAATATCAGTATAGAAGCAAAATATTCCCATTGTTACATACATTAGGACCATGAAGTAAACTTCCAAGCAAACCACTGGAAGCTTCATTAGCCGACTGGATGTCAGCATATGTAAAGGACATACCTACCTACCTACCTACCGAATCAGCACAGCTACCCAAGGGAAATACACATGCTGAATGTCTAATTCTTACGATTCTTGGAAAATGAAAAATAGATTCAAATGTAACAGTGGGGCAGTGGAAAGAGGGCCTGTGTGAACTGTGCACAATCCATTCCGAGACAAGAAAGCTGAAGGGAAACAATTCTCTATAAAAGAGAGGGGGAAGTTAGTCTGATAATTTGGATAAACTAACCCCATTCCTCAGTAAGAATGATCATGATTATGGAGTTCAAACTGTGGCAAGGGACAAAAAGATAAAGACTATGGGGGGGTGGGGGGTGGGGGGGTGTGTAATTAAAAGTAGTAAAGTGACAAAATAGTTTCCTAAGAGAAGCTGTGGGAGCAACGTTAGCAAGACAGCAAAACAGAAGCACAGATTTTCCCCTATTAGAGGTGTCTGAAGAAAAATAAAACCCATCTTGGCTGCAGGCACCAAGGCATCCCGTGCTGTCCCCAAGACTCTGCACGTGTTATTAGGTAGGGTCAAGCAATTCCTCTGGAGCTGTTTTAAACTGGCAATGCAAACTATCACATCGGGACATAAAGTCCAGCCTACTTTCTAAGTAAGATGGGTTTTAGGGTGTCCCCGTGGTGCCCGTCATTCCTCAGTGAGGTACATAATTCAAACCAGAAGTCCCTTGGGCAACAGCTTTCGGCAGTTGATTCCTCCTGCACCCATACATAGTCAGGGTGCCTCTTCCAAATGCAGAAGGCTGGCAGGAAATTCTGACAGCTGAGGTGATGCTAAACATCTCGTGTTGTTTGTTTTCCACTAACAGTATCTGAAGCCTGTCTTTGACACCGTCAGAGTAACTTCAGGAGAGAAATGTGCAGTAAAAGGTGAAAGGCTGAAACCCAAAGCAGCACCCTCTCTCAGTGAAGAGCCAATGCCAAATTTCCACAATATACCAGCAAAGCCTATTAAATGCTTCTGCAATGCATATCAAAGTAAGAGTTCACAGACAGCAATGACATACATTACTCCAACATACTTTAGTTGAGAGAGAAAGGAGTCAAATGCCACCATTAGCTTAATCTGACGCAAGGTGATTGCAGGAGCTACATACACCGTGTGCAACTCAAATTACAACTTCTGGCTTTCCTCTCTGCCTTTATCTTTGCAGTCGTGATTATGGGTGCCCACAGCTGAGCTATGCTGGTTGCTCAGGAAAAAAGGTAATTTCTGCAGAGGATGTTTTACTACCTTTATTTCGATATTTAAACTGGGTTTCTCATTCCCTCGCAGTGAAACTCCGCTGTGAGGTCTGCTTGCTCTTTTGCAGCAGAAGAGCGTAGGAATACAGTGTAGGAAAGGGACTTCTGGCAACAAGCACGGTATTTTTCACTAGGAACAGTAAGCCTGATGAATAATTAACTTCTGGCTATATAGCCAGGTTCCATTTTCTTCACAGTACCTCACATCCTTGTTTCTTTTGGAAACCTTTTGATCCTGTCCTCACCATATCAAACAAGCAGAAACTATAGCAGAATTATGGAGGAAACTAATATGAACTTGTTTTCAAGACAGGAGAAGCAGTGTCAGCTCTACTTCAAATGTGGGTCCAGCTGATGTTATTTATTCAGACTATTTTCTTTCTATCAAGGAGAAACAGAAAGGCTCAGGGTTCCTTACTGAGCCCTTACTTGGGTCTCAGGGAAATGTATACCCAATGCCTGACATACCCTGGAATCACCAAGAAAACTTTGAAATCCTTGTCTTTAAAGATAACTTTACATTACGTAAGAAGCCAAAACAGGAAAGTCTATGATGCTATAATTTACAGCCAGCGTTTCAGACTTGGTAGTTAAGATGTGAATCCAAAATCCAAGCACTGGTTCATGAATCACTGCCTTTGTAGGTCCTGAGAACTTGCACGGCTTTAAAGGGAGTCTTTAGGGATGCTCATTATTTCTGGTATGGATCCTGCAGTCCTATAAACACTCGCTCCCTTAAATTTCATTACAAGTATAGTCAAAGCATTTATGTTAGTGCTTATAAGATCGCGGGTTACAATAAAGTTTATGATCCAAATTTCAGTCATCTGCCTTTGAAAACCTGTCAGCAAAAAGTCCGCAGAGCCTCCAGAAACCTCTCTTCAAGAGGAGTGAAGACTGTGCAGTGCTCGACACCTTTACGGAAACCACCTTCTATCAAAAGCTGAAGGAAATAATTTTCTTCCTTTCCTATCGAATGATGCGCCTAACGAGCGCCTCTGTCCTGTGCAATCCTTTCGCTGCATCTCTGACGTATCTGACATAAACACAAGCTTCACTCCTGATTAACCCCACGTGCTCTGCGGCAAGCGGGGCAGAACCCCGCCGAGCCGCAATAAGCCTGGGCACAAAGATTACAGAGCAATCACTGTACGGGAAGGTGTTCGTTCATTAAATTTCAGCACACGGTTACTCCAGTTGGAAAATATGATTAAATGAAACTGCAGCCCACTCTCCTTCTCTGCCCAACAGGAGTAGCACCTGCTCTCTGTCTGAACGGGCTCTGGTGCGCAGTACGAAACGTAAGGTCTACTTCTTTGAAAGATTTATGGGTATAGGAAAGTACTTACTTTTGTGCAACAAAAGAAGGATCAAAGAACTCAGACGTAATCCTGTTTGCATACAGGGAACAACTAGTCATAGAGCACAACCCTGAAAAGCATAAGACAAACCATTCAGTGGAGCCAGCAGAAGAGCTTTGGGCCTGACCCTGAAGCTAATGAAGTCAAGGAGAATTGTGCGAGGATTTCTGCAGAAAAGCAGCAGCTCTGGTATGACTTCAAATACGCAAACTTAGAGAAATAAGGTATATTTACCAGAGAGTATGAAAATCAGTCCAGCTAAACAAGCTATTTTTGCTTTAGTCTGATCGGAGCCTCCGACTTTTGTACACTTCATCCCAACCAGTCCAAAAATGGCACCAAAGAAGCCCAGGCAGACGGCGGAGATCATCAGTCCTCTGCAGGCCTGGATGTAACCTGCGGTGAGAAAGAGTAAGGCTAACGTGAGAACACGGACCACAAGGGGTTTCGCTGTAGCTCCTCTCCCTCTGCGCAGCGCTAGGCATTCACTATCGCAAACCAAATCAGACCTTTGCTGAAGTAATGTCACCTTACCATTGAGTGTATTCTCCTCGGTGATGTATGCCCTTCACAGGGCACCAGCACCTCAGCCCAGCCCATAAGAAACATACTAAGGTATTCAGGGCTGCAAAAACTAATCCCATGGCACTGGGTACAGTATCTGCAAGAGGTTGCACCCATGAGGTTTTGAAGAGCAACTCCACGCGGTTTGCACAGCGGCCGTCACAGGTTGCAGAGCCACTCTGTGCACAGAAAGCAAGTCTTACGCGTCAGTCTTGTGCGCGTGTGTGGCAGATGCAATACGACTGGCGGCAGGATGGCAGCGCTGACCCTGGCTGGGGTCCTGGGCCTGCCTGGACATGCCACCGATTTGATTTGGATCCGCCAAGAAGGCCCTCGTTCTGCAAGGAAGTCTAACACGTGCTCAGCTTCGCGGACAGCAGTGGCCCTTTGAGCTAAAACAAACCACCGCCACGCTTAAGCCTGGACAAAAGGCGTGCGGCTGGCTTTAGCCACACACAGTTTTGCCGTGCCGGCGGAGGCAGCTCTGAGCTGGACCTCCAGGGGCAGGGCCTTTCAGCCGGACAACGGGTTGCTTGGCCTCTTCTCCCTTCCGAGAATATCTTGTAATTGAAAGACTGTGACAATCTCCTATCACTGTTTACAGGGTGGAACACTGCAATCTTACACAGCTGAATAACCATCACAAGATGTTTTTCTTCATAACCTGTTGTTACATCTCATTTAAAATGACAATGTACTTCCGCTATCAGGGTATTCATTCTTTTCGCTTTGATCTCCAGTGGGTGGAAATGTCGAGAGCTAAACCACATTTTCATTGCCTATTACACCAAATTTTACGTAATAACAAATAAACACCCCCTCCCCCCCCCCCCAAGTCTTTAATATATAGGAAATTAATACATTAAAACAGGAACTAGAGGACATCTAATGAAAACAGAAGGCAGCAGATTCAAAACAAAAAGCGTGCTTGTTCATACAACAAAGTTGTGGAACTCCTTTCCACAGGATACGTGGTGCTAAAGGTTTACAGAAACTCAAAAAGAGACTGGATACATTCACTAAAGAGAACTCTGTGTCTGGCTGGCAGGTCCTTGAGCTGCAGACGGCTATCACTGATGCTTGGCCGCCTTCTGCTCTCCTTACTGCCACCCACTTTGGCCGCTGTTGGAGCCGTATCAGCTCCAGGATGATTGCTGTGTGTTTGAACAATATTTTTTAAAAACACATTGATTCGGAGCTTTGAGCAACAAGCAGCACGCAAGAAGCGATTTGTAACACCCCATTTTATCAGTCCTACCGAGTTTAGGTGCTGTGCTGCACGTCTGCGAATACAACCTACTGCCATTTATCTACATCTGTTGGCATGCATATAGACTTCATTTGCAACACGCTTCTGTAGCCCAGCTGCTAAAGAAATACAATAGTCAATGAAATAACTAACTGTCGTACGCCGCTCGTGTTGGAATATAAGACAGAGAGTCATTTGTGCCTGTCGAAGTGTCTATCGTTACAATTAGGTATGTTAAATCTGAACTATAAGGTAGACTCCTACGGTAGAAGGATGAGTCGCCCCCTGGAGAAACCTCCTGTTCTCCATGATAAATGAAGTGGAGACCCTAGGGTGACTCCCAGGGAGCAGCCAGCTCGCGGTTACCCGAAGTCAGGCGAGATGACCGCCTTTCTCATCCAACCGGGCAGAGTAAAACGTCCTCAGCAGCGACACAGAACCGTACTCCCAAACAGTTCAGCTGAAACTCGTGTGACAGGTACACCTCTGCTTTTCAGTCAAATTCCCTATTCTTACCCCTTTTTCTTCACTCGGGCAAAACCCAAGGGAAGTCAGTGGGAAAAGGGCTTTATGAAGATTTCAAAAGGTGGTTTTTAGTTTACAAAACCCAAGTCTGAAGAAAGCAGTCTCGCTTTGTTAATTTTTGCTATAGGCATGGAAAAGTTGGCGCTTACTACTTTTGATGGTGCGTAATGTATTTCTTGTAGCACACAGGTAAAGCAGGATATGAAGACTGGCAAGGAAGCTATTATTTTTGACAGGTCCAATTTATTGACACTGTTAGTAGCTAATTGACACATTAAAGTGCTGAACCATGAACTTATTTACCCAGAGGTCCTCTAAACTTTTATTTATGTCTGAACAACCTAGGAGAAACAGTAAATATTCACCCCAACCAAAATAACCAGCGTATGCTAGGAACCACACGGCTGAAATTCAGCTGTTCCTGAAGGTCAATACACAGTTTTAGAATAGGTAGAGGGTAGTGAGACAGCAAGAAATAATTAACTCACTCACCCAGAAATCATTTTCAATTATAAACAGCATGAGCTGGAGGACTGCTCAGTTCTGCTGAATGAATAACCTTCCTCACTAAATATTTCACCAAATTGGGCAGGCCAGCCACAGCGGGACTTGTTTCAGTTCACCACAGCAATCATCCAACTGGCACACATTTTTAAAACAAAATATATGAAAAAAATTCACAATCTACACCAGTAACATAGAAGAGCAGAAGACTCTGTTAGTCCCACTAGGCTGACTGGAGCATTAGGAAGCATGAAAGGGTGAAATCAACCCTTTCACCAAATCCAGCCTCCTATTGCTTGGACCCTACATTAAAACTATATGTATAGCATTTGGCTGTAAGAGTAATTAAACTTTTTCTTTGCTTCCTAGAAAGCAAGAACATTGCATTGCTTACCAAGACTTATAACACAGAGAAGTGTAAGGGGGAGCTGCCTATTTCTTCACACTCCTCCACTCAAGACCAAAGACCGTCCCCTTTCCAAATATTTATTGTCTGTATTTGCACTAACTCCTGTATCCTGTAGGAAGCTTGCCATGTACGTGTTGACCACCCAAATAAGCTCCCAAGCAACAAAAAGCCGTAAGTTTTAAACAGACGAGCAGACAAACATGCATTACTCATAAAGTCATGTTTAGCAGCATTCCAAGAGAACCCTATTTCAAGGGTTTTTTTTTTTAAACAAATGTGTTTTGTCTTGCGTTCAAATTAATCTTGTTAGATCTTCATCTTTCTTGCCTCGCTGCTCTCGTGCTTGCCTCTCATGCTCACAAAGAGTTAGGAGGAATTCATATATTCATATCATATGACACTCAGAAAAAAAGCATATGCAAAGTTCTGGGGACTGCCACTTTCACAATAAATGCCTCTGGTGGCATCTTGCCGTCTGCATCACGTGAAGTATAAGAGGTTGCCTTACAGATACAGCGCAGATTCCTTCTAAAAGTACACACCCATTGCTTTTGTATGTTTTTCTAAGCTCTAATAGCCTCTTTTAGCTCGTAAGTAAATTTTTGTTCAGCTCTGCTCTTGCAAAAGGTCATCAGATCCACTGTTGGAAACATGATAACCGATACGTCTTCTTTTGGGGAGGTGGTTTCATCACTAAGTTTCCACCTCTGACCAGCAGCGCACAAGACTAAACCCAAAATGAGTGCAAGTCCCACAGACAGCGAGAATACTTTTGTTTGCATGCAGAGTGTGGGGCTGAGCCCTTAACGAGGGCTTGGCCAAACTGATTTCTTGTACAGGAATGCATAAAGGTGGAAGGGCATCCCACGCAATTTTCTCCGGCGGTCGCTCGTGTGGAGTGATGGCCTGAAAGCCATCGGGGCAGCCCCGCTGCCGTGCCGCCCTACGGCAATCTGGGGGGCACCGTTCAAGACCGCTCTGTGACGCAAACCAAAACAAGGGTCACGGGGAATGATCTCTGCATCACTCCTGACCCAAACTACGACATTGCTTCTGAAGGAGGACAGACTTCTGCATCCCACAGGAGAGCCCCGGCAACCAGCATGGTGATACCCTGATTTCTTACCCCCTTGTTTTGCCTCTGATCCTCTGGTGGACCTGAGCGATCTCTCCGGACAAGAAGTCCGGCAAAACTCAGAGGTTTCCAATTTGACAAAAAACCATTTCCATAGAAGAGGAACTGCTCTGCGAGGCAGATCCTCTCCAGTTACGTGAGGAAGGAGAGGAGCGGAGCCACCTCTCCCTGGGACAACAAGAAGAGTTCTAGTAATCTCCCAGTCCTGCCCTACCCTTTCGAGGAGAGCAACACGTTATCTCTA
The DNA here is from genome assembly GCA_009819775.1 of Phoenicopterus ruber ruber. NCBI lineage: Eukaryota > Metazoa > Chordata > Aves > Phoenicopteriformes > Phoenicopteridae > Phoenicopterus > Phoenicopterus ruber. The sequence continues at coordinate 162,933,980 of CM020215.1, forward strand.
CATGTATCTTGACACGGTTATTGTTTCCGCTCACAAACACTTCAGGGAAAACGGGAAGCCAGATCTGCCCTTTTTTGTATCTTCTGAGGCTGGAGTGAGGAAGTTCCCATGTTCCCGGTCACAGGGAATGGGATCCAGCTTAGCCACCTAAGTCTGTGCAAAGAGGAAGGGAGAGGCTACCTGAGGACCGAGGCGGATTCGGCTTCATGCTGACATACAGATCCTGAGCTATGGGTGACGCACTGCAACCCCACGTACCCTCCCCCACTGGGGAAGGGCGAGGGCAAAAAGGTGACGTACACACCCGCCGTCAGGAGGTAACGGGCTCCCCGCAGAGCCCGTAACGGCGAGGAGGGGAGTCCGGGCTAGGCGAGCTACTGAGAGCACCTCTGGCTGCGGTGGCTGCCCCTCCGCCCCCTCCCAGCTTGCCCGGCCTGTGCTGGGGGGGTACGTTACTCTCTCTCCAGCCTGCCTTTCAGTTGCGTTGCGCCTGGGTACCAGGATCTGGCCCCACAGCGTTTAGAGATGTCACTGAGAAACACTGAAGCCAAGAACCTTCTGCTACTGATAAACAGGCTGGCCAGGAGGATGGGATAAGGCCCTTCCAGATGTGCATTTCGGATTCACTTCCGTCCAAAATGAGTTAGCGCTCCGACAGGTGTTTCACTGCGCAGCAGGTGCCTCAGAAACTCATTCCTTGGGCAAGTGGAATGTGTTACCCAATGCACAAGGTTTCCCAGGCTTGAGTTGGGAGGAGGAAGGGGTGGTCAGGACTTTGCTGTCATGTTTCTTCTGCTTTTTTGAATTTTAAACGTTCCTAATTCTGCACACTTTGTTTGCAACTATGCTCTTCTTATTCTGAAAACAGATTAACCCAGAACTAAAAGAACAGCTAAACAATAGATTCGGTGGATCCGAAAGGTTACGCACTGGTGATCACTCTGTGCTCACCTGCACACAGACCACAGCTCTTTGCCCGAGCCTGGAAACCACATTCTCGGCTGCTGCACTTGGCCATAGGGTCACTGACGCCAAGGGAGCTGAGCCAGCTCTCCCACCCCTTCGGAGGAACCGGCAAACCCCTCTGCCACCATGGGGGTCAAAAGAAGGTCTGGGGAACGGTACTTCTCCGAAGGAGGGAAGCATCCTGCAACAGTGACGCTCAAGGGCTGCCTGTGCTACCTCTTTTTAGTATCTTGACCTCTTTTAGCCCTTTGTACATACAGAAGTTAAAGGGTTTCTGATATTGGTATTAATTAGCTTCATGATAATATTAATCCCTGTTATGATAACATTAATCTGTTAGTGATTTGATTAACAGACTTTCTTTTCCTTTTAAACAAACCTTTCACACCAAAATCCACTCCCAGACTCCAGTGCAAAGGGAGTGTGTAGCCAGACCGTGGACAGTAGGTAGACCTGATTTTTTGGGAGTATCGAAGCCACTGGGACCCTGTATAGCTTATTCGTGTATGACCATAAAAACTTGGAAAAGGTGCCATCATTTTAAAAACCTTTCCTCCCTTTCTTTACAGTCACTCCCGAGGCTATAAACCGAGGCCATCCGCACTTTCCCTGCTTCTACCAGCCCTAATCAGTGCGGATTTACCACCTAAAAGTTTAGTCGTAAAGATTTCCTGCAGTGACCCAGTTTCCCGGTAGGGCTTCCTTAAAGGGCAAAAATGTTTCCCCTTAACCAGGGAAGAAACGCAGCACCAACTCAGTCTCTGGCGTCAGGCACTACAGCAAAACTCTCAGCTTTGCTTCAAAATAACACTGCCCTAAAACTAAGCCAAGCTATGCATCGCTTTTGCATACCTTTGCACCCCTCACTGCCCCAAGCTTTTACACTGTCATTTATCAACGAAGCAATTACATCTGAGTTAATAACCGCTTAGCAAAAAAGAAAAAAGCAAAGGAACATTAATTAAAACAAAATGACTCAAAGGCTTGTTCTTCTCCACCGACCGTTGCACGGCTGGCAAAACCATAAAAAAGAGGAATGTCACGACAAGCGGAAAATAAATCGGCAAGAAAAATTTGCCTGCATTCTTCTTGTGTCAAATCCACATGCACGGAGTCTTCCGAAGGGAAAAACAAGGCAGGTAGCGACAGCGAGAGGCCGTAACGGGCACTCAGGCACCAAACAGAAGCTCAACCGGCAGCTTTTAGGGGGAAAACCCCACTTCCACGGGCGTGCACAAGCAGCGCGCGGCCACCTACTAGGGGACACGAGGGCATTTGCCCGCGAACCCGCGTGGGAGCCGCCTCCGCCGGGGTCCCCGCCGCCCCCCCCGGGCCCCGCTCGGCGCGCCCCGCCGCCCCGCTGCCCGCCAGCCCCGCCGAGGCGCGGCGCCCGCCCCCGCCGGCTCCGGGGCCGGCCCGGGAGGAGCCCCGGGGCCCCCGACTCCCGCAGACCGTGCCGGGGGAGGGGGAGAGGGTGGGATGGGGGTCGGCAGGAGCCTGACCGTCCAGCGCCAGCATGGATGGGAAGTCCTTGCAGTTGGAGATGCCGGTGGAGTCGGTCACGCAGGTCTTCCAGAGGTTGGCCCAGAAGGTGGCGGTGGTGATGACCGAGCCGTCGATGGTGGACACCTTCCAGTAGTCGGTGGGCAGCGTGGAGGAGACCAGCACCCAGCCCGAGATGGTCAGCAGGAAGGCGATGATCTCCGCCGACGTGCTCGCCATGGGCCCGGCAGCAGGCAGCGGGCAGGCAGCGGGCAGGCAGGCGGGCAGGCGGCGCGGAGCCGCGGCGGCGGCAGCCCGGGAGCGGCGCAGTCCCGGCGGCGGCGGCGGCAGCGGGCGGAGCGGGGCGGTGGCGGCGGCGGCGGCCGCCCCGGGCCGCGCAGCCCAATCAGCAGAGGGAGCTCCCGGCGCCCCCGGGGCCGCCCCCGCCCCGCCCGGCCCCGCGGCGCCTCCCGGGGGTCCCCCCCGGCCGCGCCCGGGCGGTGGCGGCAGCGCGGCGGGGCGGGGAGCGCTGCCCCCGCGGCGGACCCCGGCCCCGCAGCCCGGCGGCGGCACGGCGGGGGTCGCGGCCCTCCCCGGCCGGCCATAAACAGCAGCCCCGCAAACGAACAAACGGCGACGCGAGCTGTAATTAGGCTTTAGTTTCTCCCTCCCCTGCGGGTGAGCGTCGCAGGGCGCGGGAGAGGGCGGCAGCAACCTGGCAGGTGCTTCCTTCGCGTCTTCTCAGTACTGGCAGGTTTGCACCTCTTGCTGCATGCAGACACCCCCCCGCCCCCCAGAACCAGCCTTGCCAGGGGGGTAGTTGTGAGCAATGCTCGTAGAATACAGGTGTGCCGACCATATCGAGCGCTCCGTATCTATACAGGGAGGTAAGCTTTTGAAATATGTAGCAAGGTTTTTTTAATCCTCTGAATTTCATCTGGGCTCCTGTTATTATCCGGCCACAGACGATACAGCTTTTAATAGCTGGTTTTGCAATGTGAGGTGATGAACTTGGGATTTTCTACCTCAGTCTTCTTCATGCACTGGCATTCGAGCCTGCAGCTCGCAGGGGTAGAGTTATCCGCTGCGGCTTCTCCTCTTCTTAGGTGCTGTTTGCTTTCCACATCAGTAGTATATTTGCCGTTGATGTGGAAAGTACACTGCCGGTCTTTACTTTCCCCCTATTTATTTCAAAACTATTGTTACATTTTCTAAACCTTTTTGCCAGGCGGGCAATCGCTGGCGGATAAGAAGCCACATTTACATCATTATTCTTATGATGAATGCTCTTTGGTTTTGCCGTGTGGACGCAAACCCGGATGTAATCACCTTAAGGACATTTCAAAAAAAAAAAAAAGGAAAAAAACCCCAGCTAGAGTTAGGTGTAGCCTTGGATGTGTGTCAGAGCTCAGTGGGAACAGGCTGTTTGTTGATCTCTAAGTGCCCCGGCAGGATAAAACGGGGTCCGCAGCTGCCTTTACTGCTGCGGTGGCTCTCTGCCCGCTCTCTGCCTCCTCGGTACCCCCGACTTGCAGGTGCCGCGCAGAGGCACGGGCAGGGAAGAGGGAGAGGGGAAGGCAGGCGGCAGGCTTGTTTGCACAGCGGCACTGGGCATGGCGTATGCTACAGCTCCCATTCGGCCTGTGTGCCAAGATGTCCTCTCCTCTCCTCGGGAGGGAAAAGAGAGAGAAAGGGTCTGGATGTGGGTGAGCCACACTGTGCTACGGTGTCAGGCTGTAGCCAGAGCTCCCTTTGGGACACAGAGAAGTGCTTCTGAGTTGAGGAATGGGGGCATGACCGTAGATCCAAGTCTCATCTACGTGACATTATGATCTACTTATTGTAGGGCGCAGCAGCAGAAAGAAAAAAAAAAAAGTTTTTTTGAATATTTCCCCCCATCATAGCACTGTGAGGTCTTGCAGACTGGATTTCTTTTGGTGGTGGAAAGCTAGGTCAATCCAAGCAGCTGTCAGCTGGGATCTAATCCAGTCTGAAGGAGGAGACTTGAGTCCAAGTCTGGGTCATCATGTTTTCTTGACATGGAGAGCTCACCAATTCTTTTGTTGATAGCACCGCTTTGGTTGGTGCAAAGCTTGCTGAATCCAGGGACTGGTGTCTGAGCAAATTCTGGCCAGGGCCCATCAGAAGTTTTCAGTGTGCTGCCACACTATAACCAGGAGGCTGGAACGAGTGTTGAAGGATGGGAGCACAGCCTGGGGACTTCTAGGTCTGAGTCTGAGCCCCAGGGAAGAAGAGGAGGAGGAAGAGGAGCCTCCTTACAAGCATAGGCACCCCTTCCCAGAGGGCCTGTGGAAGGGGCAGGCTGGGTGGGTGGCCCTGCTGAAGGTGGGTAACCCTGCTGAACCTGCTATGGGCTCCGGCTGTGATCTCCAACAACCAGTTCTGCTGTCCCAGACCACTCTGCTTTCAACAGAGCTGGCCTTTGGCTGCGGTGTGCAGCGTGGATCCATGGCTCTCTGACGGGCACCTATCTACTGCCAGGGACTTCAGAGGGAGCCCACGCAGGTGGCTTAGGACAGATGAAGTTAATTCCACCTCAAACCCGCTCTGCCTATGAGCAAGGACCCTTCAAGCAGGGCTAATTTATGTGTTCGTTCCCTTGTAAATCCCTTTTTATCCAGAATGATGTAGAGTGGCCTCATGAGAGTACATCAGAACCAGGCTCACTTCAGCCTCAGCAAAAGGCTCCTCTTTTCTACTCCTGACACTGCTGCTTCTGGGGACTTCTGTGTTGCTAGTCCAGTTGTTACCGTCTTTCTCATCTAAAACCAAAGCAGGACGTTGAGCTTCTGATCTCATCTGTGGTGGTGTAAACCCAAAATGACACTGTGCGCGGCTGAGCATTCACCCCAGGTTGAAGGGTAAGGGAAGCTGCAGGAGATACTCTTCCCCTGTGGCATTTTCTTTGTGTTGGCTAGGATCTGCAGGGATTAGACGTTGGAAAACATTCATCTGTGAGGTTGTGTCTGCCCCCTTATTAAGTTTTCAGCTTCTCTCTCTTGTGCAACTGCAAGTTCCTCCACCGTGAGCTTAACTCGCGCGTCTTCCAGCTTCCAGTTTTCCAGAAAACAATGGTCTCCTTTCTCCCCGTTGCCGTGCTGGGAACTTGATATCGATATGAAGACATGCCTATAACTCCCTTCAACCTCTGTCTTCCTGCCACCATCGCTCCAGCTTTGGCTTTGCTTACTTGACTTTCTTAGCTATTTTTAACTTGTGTAGTAGAGTGAAAGACTTGGCCTTTGCTTTGTTTCTTTTTCCCGTGTTTTGGGACAAGCTACGACTCGGCAATTTTTTGAAGTTCCTCAGACTGTTGTGGGACTCATTCCTGTTCTCTTCTGTACATAAATTGATCAGATCATTGCATTAACACAGTTTTGTGCCGGGTCATTTGAATGAGTGTGGATTTATTCGCTTGGACTGGGAAAGAAAGGTGCTCACACCTTTTTGTAAGAAAACAAACCCTTGCGGTTCATTTTTTTGTGGCAAGTCTCATTGGCTCTTGGGCATAAAAATGGCATTTTGGGAGGAATTATTAGTAAGTGTTTAGAATAGAATATTTCAGTTGGAAGGGACCTACAGCAATCATCTAGTCCAACTGCCTGATCAATTTGTGGCTGACCAAAAGTTAAAGCATGTTGTTAAGGGCATTGTCTAAATGCCTCTTAAACGCTGACAGGCTTGGGGCATCGACCACCTCTCTGGGAAGCCTGTTCCAGTGTTTGACCACCCTCTCAGTAAAGAAATGCTTCCTAACGTCCAGTCTGAACCTCCCCTGGCACAGCTTTGAACCATTCCCACATGTCCTATCACTGGGCACCAGGGAGAAGAGCTCAGTGCCTCCCTCTCCACTTCCCCTCCTCAGGCAGCTGCAGAGAGCCGTGAGGTCGCCCCTCAGCCTCCTTGTCTCCAAACTAGACAAACCCAAAGACCTCAGCCGCCCCTCATAGGACATTCCTTCCAGCCCCTTTCACCAGCTTTGTTGCCCTCCTCTGGATGCACTGGAGTACCTTCACATCCTTCTGAAATGGTGGGGCCCAGACCTGCACACAGCACTCCAGGTGAGGCCGCACCAAGGCTGAGCACAGCGGGATAATCACCTCTTCTGACCGGCTGGTGATGCTGTGTTTGATGCACCCCAGGACGTGTTTGCCCTCTGGGCTGCCAGGGCACACACCACTGACTCCTATTGAGCCTGCTGCCGACCAGCACCCCCAGGTCCCTTTCTGCAGGGCTGCCTTCAGCCACTGCTCTCCCAGTTTATACTTGTGCCCAACATTACTCTGTCCTCCATCCAGAATCTGGCATTTGGACTTGTTAAATTTCATCCCATTAATCATTGCCCAATACTCCAATCTATGCAGATCCCTCTGCAAGGCCTCTTGTCCCTCAAGAGAGTCAACAGCACCTCCCAGTTTAGTATCATCAGCAAACTTGCTAATGGTGCATTCAGTTCCTGCTGGTTGATAAATATATTGAACAGAACAATATTAGGTTGTTGATAAATATATTGAGCAGAACTGGCTGTAGGACTGAGCCCTGAGGAACACCGCTGGTGACCAGTCGCCAGCCAGATGTAGCCCCATTCACTACAACCCTTTGAGCTCTGCCCTTCAGCCAGTTCTTCACCCAGAGCACCATGTACCTGCTCATCTCACAGCTGGACAACTTGTCCAGAAGGATGCCGTGAGGGACAGCATCAAAAGTCTTCTAAAATCCAGAAGAACTACATCCACCGCCTTCCGCACCCACTAGGCAGGTGAGCTTATCATAGCAGGGTATCAGATTAGTTAAACAGGACTTTCCCTTTGTGAACCCATGCTGACTGTGCCTGATGACTGCGTTGTTCTTTAAATGCCTTTCAACAGTACCCAGTATAATCTTCTCCATAATTTTTCCAGGAACTGAGGTTAGACTGACAGGTCTGTAGTTCCCTGGGTCTTCCCTCATGCCCTTCTTGTAAATTGGAATAACATTGGCCAGCTTCCGGTCAGCGGGGACCTCCCCAGACTCCCAAGGTTGTTAAGCTACATATATTCTACAAATCAGAATGGAATATTACTCAACAGTTGGAGTTTTATAATGTACAAAAATTTACTGGATTACTATGTACAGAGGAGTCCTTCACAAACGGTTTTGCTCTCAAGTCTGAAATCCAGGATATTATTTTAGCTCTTGCAGGATCAAAATCACAAGCAATCGTTACTGCCTCATAAGTTAAACACCAGATGACAACGGCATTTGTTCTGCAGCCAGGATAAGCAGGCTAGGGTCGTCATGCCTTTGTCCCAGAGTAATTTTTCTTGTAATTTTACCATGCATAGGTTGGGCAACTTGAGATTTTTTCCTGGCTCTACCGCGTTACGATTTCCAGGGTGCCTGGAGCACTTGTGCAAAAGAAAAAAACCCCAACTTTATTTTTCTAAGGCTGAAGGACAACTTCCTTGTTTGCTAGGGTTTCCCTGAGAATTTGAATATTGAAAAGGTAAGGCAGACACGCAGGGAATATAGACAGGCTTCTGAGAGCGTCATCACCTGGGCAAGGTCAAGTCCGCTGTCAGTGATAGATCTGGGGAATACACCTCCAGTTGCGCAGGCATTAGAGGAGATATTAACACAACTGCAAAATGAGGAGGGTTGCACGGTGTTGTGCCTTGTGCAGAACAAAAAGTGCCGCTTAAGAAATGAGCAATCAGATCCTCTTCTCCAAAGCAGAGTAGGCAAAGGAATGTTTCTGTGTCACTTAAAAAAATATCTGTCAGAGTGGGAACATCAGTTAATAATCACCAGTCCTTGCTGGGGTCGCCACTGTTGTTTTTCTTAAGCTATCAGAAATGGAATTAAATTAAATTACTGCATGTCTTTTGTAAACTGCCAGGACGAGAATGATTTTAAGCTATGCGGTTCATATATTATGTAACAAAAAGTGAAAAATTAATAGGAAGTGACAACCCGGAGTGTTTTAAAGGAGTGAAAAATTGCATTCCATGAGCCAATAAACTTTCCCCTCTCCTATTCTGTGCAGTGCGTTCGGACGTTACAGACTTTGTTTCTTGACACCGAGATTAATGCATTATTTCTTTTTTCTCGGCTCAGCTTAATTTTCTTGAAAAAAAAGCCTGTGTTGTTCCCTGAAAGTTTGTAATACAATGCTTTTAAAAATAGATATAACCTGTTTAACAAACTGAGCAGGAAATGTGAAGAAGTGCATCTCCTCCTTTACTGGAGGTGCATTCCACCTGGCAACAGCACAGGTGCAGCTCTCCTCCTTCAGAAGTTGCCTCCACATCAAATTAAGTTTTGTTAAACCCGTGTAGGTTGCAGTGGAAAGGAGGGAAACTTTCAGACTCATTTTTAGAACGTGTGGCCCTACGTCATGTGATTTAGAAAGTGTTTGCAAAATAGAATAATACTGTATCTAGTGAAATGTATAAGGGTTTAATCAAGGCGGGGGAAAGTAAGCAAATATCTTTCCAAAGCAGCCAGTGTTCAGAAGCGATCCTTGCCACGAGCCATAAAGATGAAGAGGTTGAGTCCTGACCGGAGGCTGAGCTGCTGGCCAGGGTTGAGACCTTGGTGTTCCCGGAGCGGGAACGCTTTGCTGCTTTCCCACCGAGCGTGTGCTCTGCCCTTGTGCGCCACAGCCCGTCTCTGCCATTTCCCCAGCGCTTGGTAGATCTGGGCGCGAGGAGTTTGTCATCTTCTACGGGCACCAGGATGGCTCCCAGTCGGAGGACTCGGAGAAGCTGGAGCTGACCCTCTGGGAGGAGCACAGCAGCAGGACAAGGGGCACGAGTTGGAGCACGGGAAATTCCCGCTAGGTATTAGGAAAAAGATGTTTACCATGAGATGGTCAAGCACTGGAGCAGGCTGCCCAGAGAGGCTGTAGAATCTCCCTCCTCGAAGGTGTTCAAGACTCAACTGGACACGGCCCTGAACAAGCTGATCTGATTAGATGTGTTTTGAGCAGGCGGTTGGACTAGATGACCTCTGGAGGTTCCTTCCAACCTGAATTATTCTATTACCCTACGATTTTGTTACCTCACTGAAGCAAATAGAGTAGCACTGGGATGCATTTGGCTTATTACAGCTCTAAGCGGTGCACCGGTGCACTATTATATGTTATGCTCAGAACATGATTGCATGTGGTCCCTGCTATTTAGCCCACGTGCTGAAACCTTCTTTTCTCAGAAATGTGTATTTCAGTTCATAACAGCGGTACATTTAACTACTTTTCCAGCTGTTTACGCATAGGGAGTATTTCCAGTGGTCATCCATTTTTTTTTGAGGGTGCCTCTGGATATGCTAAGGAGAACCCAAAGCGGGGAGCATGGCACTCTGCCGGTGTAATACCCTTCCCGAGACAGCGGCACGGGGATGAGGAGAAGAGAGGAGCTTCTGAAAAAAGGCGCTCGTTTCCCAAGTGGATGCAAGGAGCAAAGCTGATAAGCGTGTGCTTCAGCTAAAGGGGGGTGGTAGCAACTGGAGACGGCGATGGAGGAGATGACACGGTGTGAGGTGGTGGGCGGGCATGGCAGAGGCCCTGGGGGAGGCAGAAATAAGCTGAGGGAGAGCATGGGCGAGGGGTGGTAATTTACACCGTGCTCTTTGTACGTGGGCCTGCTTAGGTACAGCCTAGCCCTCAGCACAAATTCGTCCCAGTTTCCAACTGGGAGGAAGAGGAGACAGGTGAAGGTGAGTGTCTGCCTTATACCTTCCCACCAGTATCTCTGCCTGCAAGGAAGCTCTTCCCTGTGCCCTCCTCCGGTTCCTCTCCCTGATTCCCACAGCGGACCCGTATTTACTCAGAGAAGGGGTTGTGTCCCAGAGAGGGTGTTGTGGTTTACCATCTCCGGCCCCGGTGTTTATCAGGCAGCGGTTGTCCCGGCCGGTGGCATAGAAAGATTTCATTTAACCGAGAGCATGAAAACCACAACCTGGAGCAAAGCGGCTTCTGTAGTGTGACTTAATCTGAGAGCAAACGGGCTGGGATCAAAAGAGGTCACGGTGACCAAGCAGAGTTAAAAGCTGACTTAGATCAACATACTCAAGCAACTCAGAAACAAAGGGAATAAGGAAATAATATGTGACTTGTTTTGATCAGTACAGATTCAAAAAATTGATAAAGTGAGGTTGAACTTAACGTGCATTCGATCCATCAGCAATACTGCTGCTTTTGATCCTACTGGTTTGATTTGGGTTCTAAAGCGGTGTGTGTATTTGAAACAGAAGGGATAGCCAGAGTGATTTGACAGAAGTGGGTAAAACCCTCCAGCGAAAAGGGGGGCTGCCTGCAGACGCAGAAGCTCTTGGATAAAGAGGACGGATTTAAAATAAAATTTAAACTTGCTGAGCTTAAGGAATCACAAATAAAACTGACAGTAATGAGCTCTGAGGAGAAAAAAAACCATAAAAACATAGATGCCAATGGGAGCGTGCGTGGGCTGAGGGACATGGTCAGGTTCCTCTCATCCTTCTTTCCTCCGAGAGCACTGCCTTGTCAAAAATCAAAGGGATCGACTGTACTCGGAAGCTTTTTAGTGTACCAAGGGGTGCTTTGGCTCATTCCGTGTGCAATTTGTGTGCAGCACAGGTTCTTCCTATTCCTCACTGCAATGTCGTGCCCCCAGCTGACTCCCAAGAAAACAGTCTGCCGGTGTCTACTGCATGTAGTAAATGAAGCAGTGTGTTACCGAGGAGAAAATTCATTTGGACTGCTTATTTTTGCTGGGTCACAGTCCAGAGTAGCCAACGAGACATTTACCAAGGGCAGGACACAATGTGCTCTGCCTGTTATGTTAATGCTTTCATGTTCCCATACTGAAAATATTTTTCTTTCATTACATTGCAGTAGTTCTACCTTGCCATTGCCCTTGTAAAGAAATAAAGCGTTTTCCGCTGATGATAGAGATTCAGGCACGCACTGTGTTTTTCTGTTTTCCTCTTGTTCAAGCATCTCTTCTCAGCTGACTTATTTGTTTCAGTGGATCATTTAGATGCTTGTTTTAGCTTTTTAATTCATTTTAGCTGCAAGCCAGGTGAAGAAGGGCAGAATCACTTTTGAGAATTTAGTGTTAAAACTACATAAAGTCTTTGTTTATGTCAGAAATGCATTTCAACTTGTAGAAGAGGAGAAATTCTTAAGTTTTGACTTAAGTTGAGTTTGTAAGGAAAGTTTGCAGCACTGAATGATGCCTTATGCACACAATCAATGTTTCTGGGTTTGGTGGTAAGGCTTTTATGTGGATTTAAATATTGCACTTTTTTTTCAGTAAGCAAAGTTGTAAAGTGGGAGAAAATGGGATAATGAAGCAATATCTGTTTACTTTGTGCCAGCTCTGGGAAAATTTCGTTTCTTTTTTTTCCCCTGTCTTTCTGGCGTAGTTATCTTACGTGTTACGTGTAGGTAGGAATTGGAAAACCTTCCAACAGCAAATTCATATATTTCAGAAGTCTCCATGTGACAAAGTGGTGGCTTTTGGTTGTAAATTGCTTGACAAATACCAACCAAATACAAATGCTAGCGGATGCCAAACAGTGAGGTTGGAGACACCAGTGCTTATTGCAGTGACTACTCTTTGTTTTTCTACAGGATGGTGCACTGTTGACAAAAATGACTTTCAGTGATGTCTGAGGATTAAGGGTTTATTTGGAAAGATGGCCCAGAGCGTTTTTTCATGTGGTATTCTGGGATGTGTTAACTTTTCTATGTACATACGGGAAAAACCTGATTTGGTAAGAGAGAGTTAGGACATAACCTGGCATGCAAAAGCTACAGGTTTGCTGCATCCATTAAAGAACCTGACACAAATGTTAAAGTCCAGCTGGAGGAAGTGTTTGTGTTATTGCTGGATATACTGTTAATGCAAAATACTGTACTGTAGCATGAAATGCAAAACATAATCATGCATGAAATTCATTTCCCAGTCATAAATCTTGCCCCCCCCCCTTCCAGTTTACACGGTCCCATTAAACACAGGGCATCTTTGGAAGATGTGTGGATTTATGGGAGGAATTTTCTTGCCTGTGAAGGAAACCTAGAGGGGCTGCCTTAGGCGTAGGCATCGGCCTGTGGACGCCTGCGCGCAGGCTGGTCAGTGGTGGAGCGCGCTAGAGCCCTGCGGAGCCGCGGTCCTGTGCCAGCCATTGTCCTCGCCGGGCACTTTCCGGTGACACGTCACATGCCCTGAGCTGTGAAAATATTGATTTTGGGATCACACGCCTGAACCAGTTTCAGTTTTCCTCCTATCCCAAACAGGAGCTAACCTCAAGCTGGGATCCTTGTCAAGCCCTGGAGGTTGCTCCAAGCCCTTTTGCTGCCTGTACGTTGCAGGAGGTTTTACCCACGTCTGCCACAACTGTTTTCCAGCTCTGGCAGCACAAGCCCCAGCGCCGGACACCTCCGCAGGCTGAGGCTTGCTTAAGCGTGACCCAAGGCGCAGTCCCTCTCGCCTGCCTGCGGGCTCTCTCTGTAAAGCCCCATAGCAGCTCTGTTTCCAGCCACTGCTTCTGGGGGGACACTGGCCGATGGTCAGCAGCCTCGGGCAGGTGTTACGCCCCAGCTCTACACAGGGTGACCAGAGAAATGAAAGAAATGATGGGTTTTGAGGATTGAGTTTAAAGTATAGAAAGGAAAAGACACAGTTAAAATAAAGGGAAAGTGCAATCCTCCTCTATGTTCAACAAAAGTTATTTTCTCGTATTTTTCTAGCAAGCCTCACTCCTGGAGCCCTGACCGAGCAGCCTCCGCTCACCCACTCCACCAGCCCAATGTTGTCCTGGGCTCTTCCAGGCCTCCCGCCTAACCCTACACATCGGCTGCCTGCTCTCATCCCGCCCAGTCGTGGCGTGAGCGGCTCACGGGTTTCGAGCCCTCGTCCCTCCGCCCCTCTCACGTCTCCAGCAGCGGCTCCCACGGGCCAGTGTCTTGTGCAAGCAGAAACTGCCCGTTTGCCCGGCGAACCTCACGGGCGCCGGTGTGTTTCTTGGCGTTTGGCAGGGACCAGCGGCATCCTTGGACACATGCCTGGCGGCTGACGGGCTCTTTGCCCAGCTGCGTTTCAGTGATTAACCTGCTACCTCCGTCTGTCAGCTTAGGGGTTTCTACGCCACACCAGAAAGACAGGAAAGTTAAAGATTTGCTTGAACGCTCTGGAGCTGGAATGGTGCCCCAAGGGTGGGCATCCGTCTGGATATTCAGCTCGGTATCTACCGCGTGGCCAGTGCAATACGAACTGCTGTACGTAAAGCCCGTTACAGCTCCCGTTGCAGACCTCGCTCTCCAAACAAGGCTTGGAGAAGCCAAGGGGCCATGTTTTCCAAGGCAGGACTGTAAGAGGTCCCTCTCCCGTTTGGGCTGCCCCTGAACTCAACCCCTCTTCTGCAAGACACTTCTCGGCACGCCGGTGTCTGTTGGCTTGTGAGGAGGGCCCCTGCCAAGTTTTTCAGGCGTGGAGTAGGTCGTTCCCTTCTTGTTTTTAAAGTGTCGTGGTTAATTTCTAATGAGAAGTGCCTTTGAACTTCTGAACTTTAAACTTAGCGGAGGAAGCTCTCCCTTGAGTACATCAAAGCCTGTAGTTGTGCTTAGGGGAACAATTCGTGCCACATACTCATCATGCCGAGAAATTATCCCTAGTCCTTTATGTGGCACATGCATCATTGAATATATTAATATACATGAGTAAATAAAATAAAGCCATTAGACTAGGATGCGCATCCCTGAGAGCAGAATTTGCTCTACAGATTATGAAACGGACTGAAATACCAATCACTGATCTTTCAGAAAGAAAACCTCTTACATCTTAGAACAAATCAAACAAGCACACTCATAGATATATATATTTGTATATATTGAAAGAATGTGATACAAAGACATTTTTATATCCCTGCCTTATATTATGTCTAAAAATAGGAAAGAGAGATCAGGCTTTTATTAAAACTGCTATTTCCTTGATGTAGGAGGAAAATTATTAGCCAACAACCCCACCAACCACGTTTTCATCTTTTCTTAACAAAATTAAATGACTGTACGGCTAAATAAGTAAGCGTTAGCACTACAAACTGGTGAAGCAAGCCAATTCATAAAATAGCGAGAGAGAAAGAAAGATTTTGGATAAGCAGAGGAGACTAGAGTAACCCAACCTCCCCTTTGCAGATAAGAATGTTCTTTTCGCTCTCCTTACAGAAATCTACAGCTAGGGACCAGAAATCATGTCTGATCACAGGGCTTCTCTTCATTCACAGAATTTCTTCTGCGTTAGATACTACTACCCACCACCTGTATATGCCCAGGATTTGTCATTGCTAGAAGTGGGAGGGGCATGTAATAATCACAGCAATTCATTAGCCTTATCAGGAATTATCTAGATTTACCTGCGAAACAGAGAGGTACTTCTTTCGCAGTTTTGCCTTAAAAACCCCTGGCCTAAAAATGCCCATCAGGGCATTAATTTCATTAGGATTTTGCTCTTCATACATTTTTTTCCCCCTCCTTCTACACTATTTGTGTTCTTGCTAGTAAGAACTTGCTTTAGGGTGTGTAATCCATTGGAGGAGATTTCCCGAATGAGGCATTTGTGAATCGCGGGTCGCTATCTGTCATCGGCTCCGCTCAAACAGCGGGTTACGATGAGGTACGACATTCTGGCTTGGTTGGTTTGTGCAACAGCTGGGATTTTTGTAGTGAGGAAGAAGGTGCTTGAGTAATCTCCGTTTGTTTTCAATAGGGCTGCAGTAGCCTTGAACGGAGAGGCGTTTCTGAGGTTCTTTCCCTGTTGGTTTCCAGATTTGACGCTGATTTCACTTTTTTCTTTGATGGCAGCAGTCACGCCTCCTGGATAAGCTATCTCAAGCCCAGGTGGGCAATGAGGGTAGTGTTCAGCATTTCTGTGGGCATGCCCTGTACCGTTGCAATGCAGTATTTTTCACTTTCCCATCGCCTTCAGTGACTTTAGCTTTACCGTCCCAATAGATTTGTAAGCTTGGGAGTACCCTGAGCTTTGATGGTGGCTCTGTATAATCACTCTCTTGTGCGTGTAATTTTGGAGTAATTTATACTCATCATTAGAGCTTGCCAGATTTTTTATTAAACAGATGAAGTTGCCAGCTCATGTAAACTTGCTGTAGTCCTACTCTGCCTGGCGTCTTCCTTCAGAACAGCCAGCTGTTGGTTTGCACAATTATTTCTGCACTGTCCATCCAGCGACTTACGGTCTTACTATTTGAATGATTTCTGCTCATGACCAACTCACTAAATAGTTCATATCCAAAACCAATTGCCAATGGTTCTTTCTTCATTATGAGCCTGATCCGGTGGGTTTTATTATTATTTCGGAAGCAGTGAGTGATCAACACCATAAGAGGCAAGTCAGTGAGGGATTTGCTTTGTTATTATGTTAATATCGGAGTATTTTAATGTAGGCGTGAAGCATCTGTGAATGCTGTTTCTCCAGCTCCCAAACCCTTTTCTGACTCCCGTTTCAGGAAGGATCTCTAAATTGTGATAGTAAGGGTTGACCTTGCCTTATGTATTAGCATGCTTATGAATTTCTCTTAGACTTACTTTTGTTGCTTCTTAAACTAAGACAATACTACTACGTAATTATTAGCTATCCCTGTTTGCTGGCAGCAGGGGTGAGGTGAAAATGCGTTTGTGCCTGGGAAGCAAGCTTCAGATGGAAAACCCCGGAGAAATGCCTACTTTTTCCCACCTTTGTAGGCTGAGACGACAGGAGGGCACACACACTGTGTAACCTTCCCATTCGGCTGGACCACGGCTAGAAATGCGACGCTGGCTTTGCACCTGAGTATGCAGAGACACCTTAACAGAAGTGGTTTTGTGCGATGACTGCCGTATATATGCTTAAGGGGCAGGGTTGCTGAAAGCAACTCTGAAAGCAACTCTTTGTGAATACATAAATCACAGAAGGACTGTGTTTGAAGATTGTATCATATCCAGTGGAGGTGATACAATCTACACAGCGTGTACATCTCTGAAATGAGTCATTATTTTGAATAATGATCCACGCTTGTTCATTTTCATGCGAACAGTTATGAGGAAGGCTTAGCAGGAAGGGCTTACTTTTACTTCAGGCTTTCAACCCCTCCTCAAGATACGCCAGTCTGTGAAGTTTAAAGAGCACTGACAAAGGCCATGTGAAATGGTAACAGGGATTGATGACACGTGAATAAACAGAGCTATTGATCTGTGCGACAGCTGGCATAACTAACAGTGTGGTCTAACCACAGTGACGTTCTTCTTCCTCTACCTTCCCTTGCCAGCCATCTTCATCGTGACTTCTTGAGTGTCTCTGCAAGGGGCCCTTCATCCTGGTCTCTATTGCAACGTTGATAACAGCCCCACAAACAAAGCAATCAGAACTTCCCATAAGTTCGCTTAAATTTACAATGAATATGATGTAATGTGACAACTGGTGTTTGGCAATAAGCACAGTATGGGTAGGCCTGTCCCAGACTGTCACTGCAGAGCATTACCTGGCAAATGCAAGAGGTGGGATTCTCTAACTAACTTAGATGTTCGAAGTCCAGATGTCCACATCTGGGCTAGTCATCCTTGTCTGTATCTAAAATAGGCCAGGTGAATCCTACCCCAGATGTAGGATTCAGTTCCAGATTGTAGACACCTAGATTTAGGCATCTAGTTGTAGCTGTCTGCACGTTAGATAGATGTCCAGGCTCCACAGTGGTCATCGGAGCTCCAGGCAATATAGTCAAATGAGTCTGGAGAGCTGCTCAGCTGATCAAATATAGGGTGAAATGGGATGAACTCTGTCCTTGAAGTGCCTGTTTGGTTTTACTGATTGTAAAAGGAACCAAGACTGACAGATTCATATGTAGTCATCTATATTATAAATGTCACGGGATAGGTTTTTTACTATGTTTAATGTCAAATCCCATATTTACAAATGGAGGTAGAAACAGTCTGAAAGTTTTCAGCATGCACAAATACAGGCTGGTAGCAAGGTAGTTCTTTTGTATTGTTGGAGATAAATTTTGCGCCCTCTTCTGGAAAAACTGTTTGGCGCATTGATGTAATAAAATATTAAAAAAAAAGACGTCTATACAGTGAAGTCCTCTCTTCATTTTTCCTAGAGCAGACTTGGCACAATGAACAACTTCTTAGATGCTGACGGTTCCTTCAGTTCTGATCACTTACAAGTACCTGTACATATGGCTCCTGAATTGCGAAATTATCTGCTGATGAAGTTAATAACCAGACCATGGTCTCTTGTGAAATATGGCTTCCAGGGGAATACATCGAAGCTCAATGAAAACAAAGATTTTTTTTTAAGAAAAAGTCTATTGGTATCTGTTCACCTGGAAAATCCAGAGCAGAGAACGACCCAACAAGTCTGAATATGATCTCAACTGTGGCAGTTTTACAGCGACATCACTCAAATAGCGTCCGCACTGTTAAGATTTATGCAGCTCTGAGTTCATAATCAGATCCTATATCCAGTCACAGGAAAGCAAACAGCAATTATTATTTCACTTGTAAGAAGAAATGGCACTTTTCAGCGCTACATCACACGCCTTATCTCCCTGAGCAAGCTGAAATGTGGCAGACGGATAATGCAAGCAAAAGAAATGTTTGGAGCTAGTGAGTCTGACCTGGGAAGAATGGTAATTATTTCGGCTATCAAAAAAGAAAGAGCTACCAGTTCGCCCGTTTATGTGGGAGGTTCATTGTCTGAAACTTGAAACATGTATAAAAGGGGCATGAGAAGAGTATGGACAACTTTCCAGGTGGGATCTGCACATTCCTGTCTCTGAGTGGCTTCATCCAATTCAGCTGTATGACACCTCTTCCAAACTTCTCATTTAAACAGGATAAACTAAAATGGAGCAGGACCAGAGTCCCCAGTCTGTATGATCTCAGCAGAAGTTTTTGTAGGGTACCTGCAAAACTACTCTTTGTCCCTTTCACAGACCAGTAATACCCTGGTCATAACATCTTTGGCAGAGTCTTAGCTAATGGCCTGAAAAGGGTCACTGGAATAATCAGTTCCCTCCAGTCATTTTGAGCTCCAGAAAGAAGAGAAGCTTTGCCAGGAAGAAGAAATGAGATCTGTTTTGTGAAATCAGCTATCCTTCAGGTCAGTCCTCTCCTCCAGTTCGGATAAGGCAGGACCAAGCCAGACACCGGCCTGACGGTTAGCTTTGCTGAGCTGAGCTGTTAGGTGTTAGCTTTGCTAACTGTCCTTCAAAAGGGAGGAGCAATGGGGCAGCATATGGATATGCAAAGGTGTGGACCCACCACCCCTTCTGGGGGAAGGACCAACACTGGAGTATACATAAAAATTTTATGTGCAATCCTTTTGCCATTCCAAAAAGAGCAGGTTGGGTCTGAAGCTGCTCTTACCCACAACCGCACAAAAATGACTTGTTAGTACTGCCCATATTTTGCATCAGTAAAGGTCTGGGGTCCTACCATGCAGCTCCTGCTTGGTGCTGGGCCTTGCAGCAACCACCAGCCTTCCCTGTGTGGTGGGTAGAGTCATGTGGGGTTAGCAGAACCCCCACTGCTCCCAAAACCATCATCCAGTCCCCTGAAATGCAGACCTTGCACCTCTGGCTCCCCTAGGAGCCCCAGGGAGCCTTGACTGTTCCCCACTCCCAGCCTTGCCTGTGCAAATTGGTGGTGGCTCCCACCTCCTGGAGACCTGAACGGCAGCTCGGCTTCCTGCGCTCCTGCTGCTCGTGGACCTGAACGCATTTTGCTGCCAAGACCTCGCAGTAGCACAGCACCTCGGCTTTCCAAGGATGGGAAAAATCTCTTCTTTGGGAACTGAATTTCCTGTGACTTCCCAAACTCTGCACTGCGACGGAGGCATAGGTCCATTCACACCTGGATACTCCATAAGAGCAACATGGGAGCATGGGGATGCAGAGGCTGCAGCAGGAGTGGAAGGTGGAAAAAAAAGGTGAGAAAGCAGAAGAAAGAAACTTCTGTGGATCCAGGAGACATGGAAACGTGTGACACTTCAGAATATGCTGCCCATGGGCAGGGAAAACACAGGCATGAAAAGTAAGAGCAAGCCTGGAGGAACCTCTCAGCACTTGTGAGTGGTTTGGCACAAAGCTAGGAAGGCACAGCAAAATGAGATATACCGTCATTTTGTAAGAAAGAAAGACTTACTCTCCACGTAATAGGTCTGTGAATATGGAGGAATCCATAAGAAATCCATAATACACGAACCGCGGGTCTCACCTATGAGCCACAAGCCTGAGCCACCTCCTCCTTTTGGATGGGATTTGTCTCTCTTGACATAGCATCTAAAATTTAAGGATTTAGGCTAAGCCACTGACTAAGCTCCGTATCTAGTGGATGGACACTTCCAGAGGGTGATCTATCCCATTGACCTCATATGAATTGCCCTCTGGGGATGCCTGTCTGTGGAAGGGTATGGCCTCAAATGATGGTGGAATCGAGGTACCGTACTGCAGACGGCTTGAACAGAGCAAAAAGGTCACATCGGGAAAGGGGAAGGAATACACCTTTGTTCATTGTCTTCCCAGGAGCTGCCAGTATTTATGTAATTTGCTGGCTGCGTATGCCCTGGCTGCCACAGTACGCAGCTTTTTAAGTATCTTTCTTTACCCAGGCAGGCAGCAGGTGCGATCAGTGGGCAACACGGTCATCCTCGCAGCAGGAATCCCTCCGATCTGCCTTTCAGGGGTAAGGACTAGGGATGCTACGTTTCCTCCATGACTGCTCCCTAGGGAAAAGGATGTGTCTGACCAGCGCCTTGGGAAACACAACATTTGCATTTACTGTGTTATTTATGATAGGGTGAAATTTCACGCTGTGTTGCAAGTCATCTGGAATGTGTTTGCCTTGGCACGTCCCCTTACTGCCCTCAGTTGAGTTACGGCCATCTCTTCAGGTATCTATTCACGTAGATCTTGTTCATCGAGTCATTCACTCCCTCTGGGAGGAAGACATGGCAGGACGCTGCCGCTCCGGTCTCCGGTACTGGGTCCTTCTGGTGCTCAGCGGGTGGTGAAGGAGGGAGGCGAGGGAGGGCTTTACCGCTCAGCACTTGCGGAATTGGGGGCTGGTTAACATATACCTCTAAGGTGCCCACTGGGAGTAGCTCTGGACCTGTTCTTGCCGCTTGTTAAGACTGCTACATTTTTTGGTGTGGGATGGGAGGAGTTGATGGGAGTTTTTGAGACAAGCGTGTTCTGTGCGAAGTGATCTGTATGGAAACGTCTGGGTTTTTCTGTTCTTTGACATTTGGTGGGGTAGTAGGGAAGCTCCAGTGTGAATGGTTTTGTCCTAAAAAAAATGCTTTTCTCAGGTAAGGTCTACTGCAAACTTTGCCGTGTGAGCAGGCCTGAGCATTTCTTGGGCAAATCATCATGATGCTCTTCAGCTAAATTATCTGATGGGCTTTTACATGTATTCGTGTGCACTTCATGGCATCTCTGTCAGAAAGATCAGCTTTTCACCTGCTTCATTTCCTACCTGAAGTCCTTTGCTACGTTTTTACTCTTCTGTCATCACTTTTGTTTTTCTTGCATATTTATTTTTTCCCCTTTCACAGCCCTAAGCCAAGAACATGGATCACTCCTCCCTTCTGTGCTGACTTGTTCAACTTTACCCCATCTAGTTACCCTTTATTTTTTCTCTTTCAGATGCCTCAGCTGTCTCTGTGTTGTGTTGAAGAGTTTCAGATGTTACTGGGCAAATTATATGTCCCCTATGATAGTGCACCTTATATTTCAAGGAACATTATTTTCTGCTCTTGAGGATTCATGTGTCTCAGCTGCACCGTAATTGTAAAATGCCTGCAAGAGTTTTCTGGACGCAGGGATTCATTCCCATTTTGATGAGAGAGAGAGGAACACGGGAACAAACACGCTGGTAACAGCACAAAATGGCCATCTGCCGCCCTCTTGCAAGGTCCCATAAAGCTGTCCCTCACCGTTGCTTCTAAGGCGAGCTCCATCCGCGGTGACAGTCGGTAGCACATTGCTCCCCGGGCAGGAGGCATGCCTTCCCTCTTGCAGGGGAGAGACCTGCGTGTGTGGGAGATGTGCTGCCGCTCTTCCCCTGCCTTTATAAAAAGCTGAGCCGACATGGCATTGATTTGTTACACCTGCTCATTTTTTCCAGACAATTTATTTGTCTGATCCGCTTGGCGGTACTTTTTAAATGCTACTTTTGTTATTTGGAATTGGTGAATGAGTCTGCTTGACCTCCCAAGCATCTGTTCTCCAGGTATGATTACATTTCAGCCTTTCAGCACAATTAAAAGTAAATCATAGTAAGTGACCTGGTCGGTGGTCCTTTTGAGCACATGAGAGCATTTGTTTTCCTCATACCATGTCATTTTGTTTCTCACATCTGAGCCTTGCAGTATTTGAAACACAGTTCTGTATCTTTTCTCAATGGCTTCTGTATTTTTCTCTTTTTCTTATGAGTAGATTTTTCAGTTGCCCCAATATGCTATGTTTTCCCTTTCTAAAACCTTCCCTAACTTTATCTGGGATTTGAAATCTACCAGACGATGCATAACAGGCTGGACTTGAAGATCTACAAGAATCCCATGTTTGGACATCCCAGCACTAGTGCGTGGAGCTACTCCTGCCTTCTGCTCAGCCCTTCTATCGGGTGGTCTCCGTAGGCACCGGGGGAACAAGGCAAAGCTGCAGAGCAATGCGTGCATTAAATGCCTGGAGTTCAAATCTGGGGCAGTGTTACAGATTCATTTCTCTAACCTTGAGCACTTCGAGGAGACAGTCCTGTAAGGAACATTTAAACCTTTATTTAAACTCAAACTTTTTCCCCAGGCGATGGAGGGGAGCCCCACTAGTGGGGTAATGTTTGTGGCCCTGTGCTATCTAAAGGGCTTAGCCGAGGCAAGGGTCTTGGGGGCCCTGACTTGGTAGTGCTTCAGCAGTTCTCAGCTGAGGCACTTGGGACGCTTTGGGTAACTGACCTAGTACCAGCTGCTCCTAAGATAGCTCATAGAGGCACAGTTTGGTTTTCTTCTCAAATTTACCAGACTTTTTTTTTTTGGCTTGAGTACAGGGCAATTTACTCCCTGGAAACCTTTACTAACACGAGGCTTTGCAACTCTTTTGTGTGCCACCCTCCTGAGATGCAAACTGTCTGGGAACATAACATACAGACTCTACAGCTGGTGCTTTCAGATTCTGGAGATGATAAAATTATCTGCACAGGCAGCTACGGAAGGCGCACAGGTACCAAATGACCATTACAAATAGCACACGCTGACCATCTGCCAGTGTCACAGATATAGGTAACTAAGCCTCCCTTTCAAGAGGTGGTCATCCTAGCTCCAGGATGAAGCACTGCTGAAGAGACTTCCACTGTTAAGATGTGTCTCATCTAGCCCAGCTTGAGCAGACTGAAATTTCAGGAGGTAGTTTATGCCAATTCTCTAGGCTCTCTCTATAGGCAAGACAGAAACAACAGAGGAGGAGGGACATCATATCCAAAAATAGTTGCCTGAGATAGGTGGGGTGAGTTGCCTCTTTCTTTCTCTTGACAGTAAGGAGAGCGAAAACTAGTTATTTAATTCTTATTGTCCTCTTTGCATCCATTTTTTGGATATTAGAGGATTTCCATCTTCAGCTGTGACAACCTGATACCTCCAATCATACAGTATTTGCAAGAAGATAGTCTCTTTTTCTTAGTGATCTACCTGACTGGGGAGAGACAGGCTTAGTTATTTGCACTTTCTGCACACTTAAGTGGACAAGAAATCCCTGAGCGGCTAATCTTCAGTGACCTTGAGGTCTGTCATGTATCTTTGAGAACAGTTTTCCCCCAAGCCAGGCATAGTCTGAACAGTGCTTTCCGATGAACCTAATTACTAACCTGTTTATATCCTTATTCTACTGCACTGAGCAACTGTTGTAGGCAGCTTTGGGTCTATAAGTGATAAAATCTTACTGGTTTTATATAACTTCTTTCTATAAACAACCCCTTGGTAGAAGATTTATCTTACATCCTTTTCCATTTTAACACCTCTTTGTGCCCCCATCACCTGCCGAGGAACGTAATGTTTTCTGTAAATAATACTTACCTCTATTCAGGATATCTCATTTTACTGTATATTGTTCTCTGTTCTCACAGAGTGTCTCACAGAGGTTTGGACTCTGCAGATACTCTGGACACAGTTCTTGCAAAACTGGTTATGTCTAATGTTTTGTAGCCGTTCCAAAACACCTTCGGCAATATCTGCTCTCTCACCTATTTTAACAATTTCTCATTTATTACGTTGGAGTGTTCTGTTGCTTGCATGGGCTTTATATTTTTGGGCTGACCTTGGAAAGTGCGAGGCATGTGGCAGTACTCTCGTTAGCAGCAGGAGTTAAGCGCAGAAGATTGCAGGGCGGGCTGCATGGATGCATAAAGCAAGGATGAGCAGTCTTAAGAAACACTGGATTCAGGATCAGTTTGAAGAACAAAGGAGGTGCACCCTCATAAAACGACACAGTAGCTCAGGATTCAGGTCTAGTTCAAAGTACCTAAATCACCAAGGTGGCTTAATTTTGCATTTGTTCTGTCTGCTTTGAAGAGGGTCAAGGTCTGCAGAGGATTTCCTTTGCAATACCTTTGTGACTAATGTCTTCGGGAGGTCCCTCGTGGCAATGGCTTTCCTATCGACTGAGAGAGCGTTGTGAGCTGCGGAGGCAGCTGGGCTGGCCGCTCTGAACACTGCGTTCATGCACAGCTTTGGGACCTTCCTAGAGGCGTCAGAATTACAGGCTGCCTCTGCGTAGCTAAAGGCACTCTGGGGATGAGAGGGTGCTCTCAGGCCAAATTTGCGGGGTGCCTTATATTCACCCGCTAGCTATCGCTAAAGCAAATTGTCGAGGATCTCATTGTATATCATTTGGTTTGGACCTCTTCCAGATTGTAAGTGATGGCTCTAAGACATAATTACAAATTTTAAGGTAGTTTTTTTCAGTGGTTTTATATTGTGAAACTGAATTTAAGGTTTTCATGTCCCAGTGTAGCATGTCGGCATGTGTGGGAGAACATGTTGGCATGTGTGGGAGAACATGTTGCCTATTGGTAAAGCCAATCTGTGGAGCCTGCTGTCCTCAGAATTACATCCCAGTTTATATTTTGGTCAAATTAATTAGTTATCTATCTCCAAAAGAGATCCCAGAAGTGAACTAAATGACACAGTGTAGACAATGATGGTGAGGATGATGAAGGGCCTGGTGAAGACCGAGTGGCAGTGTGGGCAACTCTGCACCTGGAGACTTCAGTCTCTAAGAACAGGACCCCAAACAGCCGGGAGCCACCTGGAGTCGCTACGTCGCA
Organism: Phoenicopterus ruber ruber; assembly: GCA_009819775.1. Lineage (NCBI taxonomy): Eukaryota > Metazoa > Chordata > Aves > Phoenicopteriformes > Phoenicopteridae > Phoenicopterus > Phoenicopterus ruber. The sequence goes on from CM020215.1 coordinate 162,958,779, forward strand.
TCTGGAGGGAGCTAAAGCACTAATAAGGAGCCCTTCTCCTGCTCCCTTATATAGGGCCAGGGTGCAGCTCAGCCAGCTTTAGCTAAAAGATTTACCCCAAATTTGTCATGCAGATTCTTATAGTTTGCAGAGAGAGAAGGAGGCAATCCCAAAGGGGAATTCCATCTCTGGTTAGGGCAATTACAGCAGGCAAAACAACTAAGGAGCAATGCAGGTACATAAGTGTGTGTGGCTAGTGCCATTTTAATTGCCCTAATGTATCCTCCAGTGCCCTGACTGCACGATGCGGGTCTGCTCTATCCTATTTGCTAGACCTGTAGACAGTCTCAGATATTATAAGGGCTTTTAAGATGGCCTATGTTTAAATACCTCAGTTGTTCCCTTCTCTCTAAGTTAAATGAGCCCTCCTCTCAGACCCAAATTCACCCGATTTAATTCAGGAGTGTAACTGCCCTGTGCTCCCCTGCAGAGAGGACTGGAGAGAGGTACTCAATTTACCCATAAATTTGATCCCCTCTCCTCCGGAGATGCCTATACTGTTCTGAAGCTGAGCATAAATGCTGGTTGACAATGTTTATTACTCAGATTACAAGTATGCTTAGAGATGATCCTATTTCTCATGGTCTGCCCAAATAACAAACAGGTAAACTTTAAACACCTCCTTTTTCTTCCCCTAACTAAGCAGGCAAAATGAGCAGCTTCTCAGCGTGCCAATCCAGCTCGGGCTTCTCTTTATCCACTGACTGCAGTGGGAGTCCAACACCTCAGTTAAAGGTCTCAATTTCATGGCACATCTGAGCCTCTCAGCTGAAGGAGCAATTCACACCATCTGCCCAAACTCCACTATACCAGAAAGTTCCTTACCTAGGATCACGTGAAACTGCAGCAATACTGCAGCTACACCTCAGAGGTCGAATGCCCCAGCGTGCCTGGAGAGAATCACTTACTCCTCTGAGCACAGGGCTGGGAGCAAGGATGGGCCGATCCCGGTTTCTGCCTGGGACAAGCCAGTGCACCTTTGAGGTTCACTTTGCCGTACAGTAAGGTACTACTTCAAATGCATGCATGCATGCGACTCCATTTTAGATAAATTTTATCATTAAAACCTCTGCTTGCTGATAAAATCTATGACTTTACTTAAATCTTATTTCTTTTAAGCTCTCTTACAACAAGAAGCAACCCTTGAAGTATTTATTTCTCTCCTTCATAGAGCTCAGACACCTCTCCAGATAAGGAATACATCTGAGAATTGATTTTGCGTTAAGACTTGATTGACATTCAGGGCAATACCATAATTCACTGAATGGCCTTTAGAGGGAAGCAGATCCAAAGAATCTATGGAGAGGCAAGCATTTTGCAAGAACAGACTGTCAGATCCTGGTAAACAAAACCCGAAGCTGAGACACTTGGCTTGTTCTCTTTAGCCCTGCGTAGTACTGGGTGAGATTTGAATACCCCTCACATTCCAGTCTGAAAGGTCTCATAGAGCAAAGGAAGCCAGGGCTAAATTATCTTAATCTGCTCGTGTCAGGAGACCTTGCTGCTTTGTCATCTGGGGGGGTCTTCCTTTAGCCTTCAAAAGCTCCCTTGAGAGTAGGATTTGGGGATGATAGAGAACCACAGGAGCATTGAGGGCACTCATCAAGTCTGGAAAGAGATGCCTTTCTGTCCAGCATTATAAGGCATAATTTGAAGTAAATCTGTGACCCGAAGCTTCCTGACTTCTGTCTGCTCTCCTGTGAGGGATCGGGCAACAATCTTGTCTGAAAAATACCTAGATACCGACTTAGAGCCAAACTCTTAAAGGGTGATTTTTAAATACTATATATTTGATGTGTGTGACGCTGTAATTCTACCTGTTTGAAGCATTCCTTTTGCGCTAAAAAGAGTTTTAAAGACAGAAGATTGCTTTAAAGATCTTTAAAGATCAGGAAGTGGCAGCAAAATTTCTATGGGTGAAGTTCTCTGCTCTTGCTATGTCCTCTTTGTGTCTCGGTGGCACACTGATGGGACAGGAATTCCCCAGTGGGCGTTCGGCCAGGGCCGTGTGCCTGTGTGCCACACTTCTGGCAGACCAGAGCTGTTGTTTTATGGGGAGAAGGCAGATGTTCTATATATAGCCTGGAATGAGATAATGAGTTTGAAGCACTCTTAGAGAAGTTCGTGCAATTTTCCGTACATGCATACTTCTCAATAAAGAAGGTCCAAGCAATGAGCTCTGGCATCGGACCTCGGTTGCCAGTTGTACAACTTTATGGCTCAGTTTGGGCCACACCAACTGGCTCTTCCCAAGACATATCTGCTCTGGAGCATGCCCTGAGCAATCCTGAACACCAGTCTGGCCTGTTTTATTTTGTGCCATAGACCGAGCCTTGACAGGCTCATGGAAGATTTATAAAGTGGCAGAAGCCTAGAAAAGGACAAACAGGGCCAAACTTAAAAAAAACCCCAAAACACAAGAGAAATATCAAGGAATTAAAAATTCATACACCTAATGTCAATTGTTGGACTTTTTGGGAACAAGTAGTGAAATAAACTATTTGTAAGTACCTATAAGGCAATGAAGAGATGCATAACACCCCGTACAGATAAGTCATGTCAAATCAATCTAACTTCTTTCCTGATATAGAGTAGAAGGCTTTCTGGGTAGCAAGCTGTACTTAAATGTTGTATACTTTGAGTTTTTTACACTCAATAAAAAAAATATGAAGTTTGCTAAAATTACCCTAAAGCGGAGACGCCAAACACCCACTGAATCATCAGTGGCTTTCTGTCCACGATGCCCTCAGAAGGGGTCTGCAGGGATCCGTGCTGAACCTGCTACTTTTTGGCCTTTCGTTAGCTAAGCCAGCAAATAGGAACTCTTGTTATTGCTGGCCAAGCTACAGTGCGAGCTATTGAAACTACGTGCGTGTAAATTAAAGTATTCCCAATTCTGTCACCTTATTTGCAAGATTATTTTTAGAGTTGCACCTAGCTCCCCGGCAGCCCTTGTCCTCTCCGAGTGCGGGCGCTGCCCTAGCCGACACACCACCGTGCTCCCAGCTCAGGCTCCTCTGGAGTTCCCAGGCTTACGAAAGGAGGTGCTAACCTCCTTTTAAATGAGATATCATGCCCCAGACTTACCTAAACCCAGGTTAATTACATCAGTCTTGGTGCATACCTTTTCAGTGATATTGCTGAGGGAAGCTATAAGCAGATTAACGAGTGCTGGGTGTAAGTTTAAACTTTAATCACATATGTTAACATCCAAGGGTTGTGCAAGACAGCATTTCAAATGAAACGTGTAAACAATGTTTGATAATGTTTTACATGTTGTGGAAACCTTACTGGGTTTGTAAACTCTTTCTTACATGTCTTAGCCATAATTGGACTGAACATCCGAACAGACCGATTTTAGTTTCTTCCCGATGAACTTTTGAATCTCTACAAATAGGAGTTAAATTCATAGGAAAAAAAAAAAAGTCAAACAACAGGGTTCACATTCTCTGGCATTTCAAGGACAAAAGGGATTATCCACTGCAAAACCTCTCCTCCTTCCAAGTAAAGTCCAGTTGAACATGCCAGCATAAAGAGCGAGAGGAACTGGAGAAAGAAGAAACACCTGTGCCTGGGTAATGTGACACTGTCCTCTCCTTTTTGTCTGTAGGTGAGAAGGATTTGGTTTTCTGTGTGCACAGTAATTTGAGGATCCCAAAATCAAATTTTTAGACATGTTTATCCCAGAGGATCACATCAAAATTTTTAATCCTGCCACCAAGCCAATTCTTGATCCATTTACATAAAGTTCTTCCCCTAATGGTTGTTTCTTAGGGATATGATTTAGTGGTGGACTTGGTAGTGATAGGTTAATGGTTGGACTCGATGATCTTGGAGGTCTCTTCCAACCAGAACGATTCTATGATTCTATGTTTCTATGATTCTTGGACCCTAGTTTCAGCTGTAACTGGCTATATAACAGCTTCTATCATATACATGTTAATGGACAATGCTAAATGAATTATTAGCACAAAAGCAAGATGCAAACTTAAAGAAATCACCTGTTGCTTCTTAGGTACAATGCAGAAGCTTGGATAAGTGGCCAACTCATTCCTGCTCGGATGGTTAGGACCAGACTGGTGTCTACATCAAAACCTACTTCCCGTGCTTGCAGATTAATTTCTCCCAACACGTAAAAAAATAAGAGCACAGTGTGAGGTACATGAACTGTACTGAAGGGGAAAATCCAAATTTTTGAATGGGACAAAAGTTTCAAATGATGCATTTAAGAGCACATTATCAATGAGGACTTCTGTCTTTATCTCTTCCTAGGTTGTATCAACTGACAACCTCCTCGATCGTTTTGGAGGGATAGCATGGGGAATCTCCACCGCTGAGACTTTTTGCCTCCGTGGTGGTTACTGAGAATCTGTATGATCAAGACATCAGTCTTTATCCATTTATACAAATGTTCCCTACACATATTCTTCTCAGCCTCAGATTTGTTGTCTGAATAGAGTAAAAGTTAGAGACGTCTTTCTCGCAGGAAATCTCTGTTGTCTTATGTCCTCTCCTCAAGAAACTCTAATTATTTTAATCCAACCCCCCTCTTTAAAAGCATTATCTGTGTAAAACAGACCGGAGCTAAACAATCGAACCCTTTATGTGTTTGAATTATTTCTTCCTTGGAAAACAGATAAATCAATTTAAAATACGACTTGTCTGAGGTGGTGAGTGGGGGTACCATTTGAATCCTTCTTGTACTGATACCAGAAAAGTATTCTGGTGCTGTCACCAACTCAGAAATCATTAAACAACTGGAGAAAGTGGCCATGGGGTTTCAGAGCTGAGTTTTTCTCTCTTTCATAATTAGTCCCTTTTTCACAAGCTTCTTCTCTAGCTCCAATGTCGATCAACCACCCAAAACCACCTTCTGATCATACAGACTATGTTTTGCCCTAGGATGCACTGAGGCTTTGTGTGAAGCTCAGGAGCTGGAGAGGACTGGATCGTTTCCCACCTCTAGCGCTCTGCCCTTCGCGCGCTGGCCACCTGCGCGCTCCGGCGGAGGAAGGTGCCCGCCGCAGTCCCGCGGGCGCTGCAGAGCAGCCGGGGGCCGCCGAGCCCCCGAATGCCACCGTCGCGGACATGGTTCCCTATCTGATGGTCGCGCTACGCCAAACGGTTCCAGCTCCCGTCTCATTTCTGGGTGCGGTCTGACTGGCCATTTTGATCCTTTTCTTCAAGACGCCGAAGAACTATAAACTATAAAACATTTCAAAAGGAGAGCTGGGGTGTTGTACCGTCTCGATTTTGACAGAAATGATTCCAAGCTGGGAAACGCAGTGGTGACTGGTGGAGTAACTCCCAGCGCCCGGAGGAACGGCCTGACAAAGAGCCCACAAACCCCACCAATCCAAAGGACTTTTTTCCTTTCGCTTTTTGTGAAGCAGCATGATCAAACAAGCTTGATCATCTTCTTCCACCTCCTTCTTCCTCCTCCTTTATGCCTCTTTTGAAGTTTGCTCCCTAGATTATAAACTGTTGGGGACAGAGCTGTCCTTTGTGTTCCGTGTTTGCACAGTGCCAATTACAAGATGTATTCCTAGAAGCCAATAGTAATAATAAATAATAAACATTTGTTCTGGTTTCAGCGGTTCCTGATAAGTGCAAACAGGGCACAATGCCTGTGTTTGGTTCCTTTGTGGAGCACTGCATGAGAGAGATGTAATCCCTGAAATATGTGAATATAGCTGACCATCAGCAGGGCAGTGAAAACATCTCATGAAGCAGAATCAGATTCACAAATGCCCTAAGCACCCTATGGAGCAACATTTTCTTTCCAGTCCTTGTCAGTTCTAAAATCCGTGTGGTTTATGGTAATAATGAAAGTGACACAGCCTTTCTGGTGCAAATACAGTATTGGCTTCAGTCTGATCCTCCAAGGGAAAGAACGCAACATTATTGCTGGAATTAAAACGTAGATATGGAACTGAATAGTATACAAGCTACTGTAAAAGGGAAGTAATGTAAATCAAACTTTAGCACTACTATTGGCCACATCATTGCCAAATCTCAACAAGGCTCCTACATTTCCATGAGGAAATGTGAAATTTCTCTGCTTTGAGGATATTCCACCAAAGAATATACATCTGAAGCTTGTTCCTAGTTTCTTTTCAGTGGAATTTGGTGGGTCTGCACAGAGGTGGTGGCCTGTCCTTTCTCTACAGGCATGTTGAATACAACATCAGTGAATAAATGTGACAAAAGCTGTTACTTTTAGGATATGTCCTACTAAGGGACTTAGTAAGTAAGGAGCGTTTTCAGTTTTTAGGAGAGGTATCTCATGGAAACAAATGCTCAGTGATGGAAAGGAGGTGAACTCCTGCCTCTCAGACACCTCTCTGTACTGCTTCTGTTACGAATCCCATCATCCACCTGAGCTGAAATGCATTAGTTGCTTTAATTCTTGGGTGTGGGTCATCCACACACAAGCCATCCCCTTGCAGGTCTCCTTGCGTGAAAGACAGGATCATCAGCTGCGCTTGGCGTAGGGAGGATCGGAGCAGGACAGAGGTGGCCACGGCTGCGCAGGAGGGGAGCGCCGGCACTGACGTAGGAAAGTGTGGGATGGGAGGACAGTGGGAGAGTCACATCACAGCTGCGAGACTCGATGCGTCTAAATGCACTCCGGGTAAAGGAGAATCTGCCCCCGCATCCCTTCCAGCCTTGATTCCGGAGGCTTGCACAGCCAACACCAGTGAAAGCTGCATCCTCTATGCACAAGGCCAGTTAATCTGCTTACTTATCTGACGTTAGGCACCCAAAGCATAATATTTTGGGCTGAGACAGCAGCTATTAGGAAACAAACACTAACTAGATAAGAAAAGCTTCCTCGCAACATTTTTAATTTCCTCAACCCATTTAAAGGCAGTGCTTCCTCCCTCCCACAAGCTGCCGCCTGGCCCCATGGCTACGACCCATGGTCTCTTTCACGTGCCCTACTTCGCCCCTCCCAGAACTTGGGTCCTTTGCCAGACTGACGGGCATCCCAAGGAGTGGGGTAAGGACGCTGGTAAAAGAAGGAGCTTTTTAGAAGTATTTTATAGGAAATCGATGATTAATATATGAGCTAAACATAAGGATAACTGGAATAATTATAAAGGTTTCACTGTTATTATTTTGTCTGTATTTTAGGACAAGAAAAATTTGAAAGAGTTCAGGATGTTTGTATATTTTAGACCTAGTAAGGTAGATTACTTAAGGCAACAAGTTTGGGATAGGCAGTCAAGTTGCTGGTATTACGCTGGTTTTGTTGTAGAATGTGATTTCTATAAACTTACCCTGATATTTTCTTTTAAAAATATTTGACAATACATTTTTAACAGGACTAAGTTCTGAGGGCCTGATTCAGTCTGAGTCTGGTGTAACTCCATCAAAATCTCTGGAGTTTCCCTGGCATCAAACCTGCAGTAATTTAGGAATGACTCAGGCTTTGAATTTCTTGGATTTTGCCAGTAGGAACTTGGAACCAGCAATTCCAAAATTACTTTTAATCGCATCCGGAGATCCCCATTTACTTTCAAAGATGCAATCTTCAGCGTCACATACTCTGGAACGGCACACTTGGATTCATGTTTAGAAGCTTAATTATGCATCAGTTACATGGGGGAATTTTAAATAAGATTTGCTGATCCTTTTGTTTCACGGATTTCACTAAAACATTCTGTTTATTTTGGTATCATCACTCTCATAGCTGGCATGACTGATTTATCTGATGACTAATTTATTTGACTCCAGCCAGAGATATACTGCCAAAATTTCAACAAAGGGCTCCTTTGGAAAGGGCTTATATTGTCTCAGTGCATTCTAACTATTAAAGACTTTATGAAAATGTCCATTGATTCCCAAAAGCTGCCTGGCAATGATATAGCCTTAAACAACTGAGCTTAACCAGCCCTTCCTGGGGTGCATTAAGAAGAGTGTGGCCAGCAGGTCGAGGGAGGTTCTCCTCCCCCTCTACTCTGCCCTAGTGAGGCCCCATCTGGAGTCCTGCGTCCAGTTCTGGGCTCCCCAGTTCAAGAAAGACGAGGAACTACTGGAGAGAGTCCAGCGGAGGGCTACAGAGATGATGAGGGGACTGGAGCATCTCTCCTCTGGGGAAAGGCTGAGGGAGCTGGGGCTGTTCAGCCTGAGGAAGAGAAGACTGAGAGGGGACCTCATCAATGCTTATAAATACCCCAAGGGTGGGTGTCAAGAGGATGGGGCCAGACTCTTTTCAGTGGTGCCCAGCAAAAGGACAAGGGGCAACAGGCACAAACAGGAACACAGGAAGTTCCGTCTGAACATGAGGAAAAACTTCTTCACCGTGAGGGTGACAGAGCCCTGGCACAGGCTGCCCAGGGAGGGTGTGGAGTCTCCTTCTCTGGAGATATTCAAACCCCGCCTGGACGCAGTCCTGTGCAGCCTGCTCTAGGTGACCCTGCTCTGGCAGGGGGGTTGGACTAGATGATCTCCAGAGGTCCCTTCCAACCCCTACCGTTCTGTCATTCTGTGATTCTGTGATTCCTCTTGATTAGCCTTTTTGCCTGCTGTAGCTGCTTCTCCACCAGCCTGGTATTAGTGAAGCACCTTTCAAGAAGGATAGCATTATTTCTGCACAAGGACAATGAGGGACAGCTTGACTTTGTGTGTGCGTGTGGGCGCATAGAGCATGTTTTATGTAAAAGCTCGATCAGAAGAATAAATGGCAGGCTTAGTTTTTGAAATAGCTGGTGTTCTCTCTTGCGTGAGTGAGATCCAAGCTGTCAGCGAATGCCTATCATCAGAGACTTGTTTTCTGTACTCATGCCCAGCTAATTTGCTTGCTGCAGGATGGCTAAAGAATGTGAATTTCATTGGGGTATCCAGGCTGTGTGGAAAGAGGGAGTGACAGGGCTTTGCACATCAAGGACAGTTTGAGTCCTGGTCAGCTAAAGGTCTATTCAATGAAGACTGAATAATGATGTGGGATGGAGAGGGGGTTCTCAATCTGAGGTGACATTTTAAGGGCTGCAGTGCTCTACCCCTTCAGCAGCTTTGGGTGAAAGTGTTGCTCCCTTCAGGCACAGGCTGGGAGAAGGGAGAGATGTGAAATATGGGAAAATTAGCTGCGGGAGGAAAGGAGGAAATTGCTTTCCATGTGCACTCTGGTTTGGATTGAAAGTTGTGGGTATAAATTACATCCAACTGATCTGAGGTAGGGTAGGATTCACCTGCAAGTATCTGCTGAGTCAGGGTGAGATTCATTCGAATTCTGTCCCGTATGTCTATACCTTCACTAATCACCCATCTGCGTTACTGTCAATTGGCACATCTAGACTGCTGCTCTGACTTGGTGTAGGTGTCTCCCAGGGACAGGAGGGATCTTGTCCTGGAAGGGGACAGGATCCCCTGTCCCTGTTGACTGTAAGGGGATCACAGGGTGACTAGCTCCCACACAGCATTTTACACCACAGATGTCTAAAGTAGTCTGGGATAAATCCTAAACCTATGCTTAAAAGATCCAGCACAGCAATTTTAGCACCTCATTTGTGCTCAGCTTCAGGTGCCTCATGAAGCAGGACAACATCTCCTAGGTAGGAAGAAAGGAGAAGTATGGGACTCACACCATTCAAGATTACTAATGCGTGACGCTCTGTTCTGTACACAAGGTTGTAATCTCATGGCAAATCTCAGCTGTTACAGAGGACATGAAGCTTATTCAAAGCATTGCCTCTCCCTGCCAGCCTCTCTTGACTCTTCCCTTAGCTGGCTGTTAACTGGATCGTTTTTGTTCAGATTCCAGTCTAAATGCTGTTTATATTTGACACAAGGAAGATATACCCTACAGCTTGAGTACTTCAAGAATTTTGGCCTGTATTGTCTCCCTGCCTCCTCCGTTTTGGGCTGTGTCAGATATGTTAGGAGAATATTGTTTGGCAGTTAAAATAGCCCAGAGAAGTGAAATGGGATGAATGTGAGTGTGCTGCCTTTGCTCAGGGCTGTAGATCTCTCAGCAATACCTAGGGCAAATCACGGGCATCCAATGTGTTACACAGAGCTACGTGCTCTGCCAGCACAGAGCAAACCGCCTACTCCAAATTCAGACAAAAAGTAGGAAATGTATATAAAAAAGTGCAAGAGGATTTAATACCAAGCAAACTTTGCAGATCAAAAGTCCACTAAAAGCCCTTTGTAGGCCAAAGGCTACTCACCCGTGGACCTTAGATACTTTATAAAATATATTTTCTGAATTACAGCTTTCCACCTAAGCAGGCTGCAAGGGGGAGTCAGAGAGAGAAGAGGTGAGGACTTCAGGGGGCACATTTCACTTCTGGCAGCTAGAAATGGCCACGAGGTATAAGGCTGAGCTGATTCAGGTAATCACAGAGTAAAACAACCACAGAGTAACAAAATAAAGCTGAGGGTTAGAGGTAGGCTATCTGTAGACAGACAAAAAAGGACAGTTGCTTTCAGAGCAGAATGCTAAAACTGCTAATAGTCTTTGTGGTAATCCAGGCTCACTGTTCCCTGTGGTGTTGCCACTGGACGTGGGGACCTGATTATGCTCTTCCTGTTTGCAGCCACTTTTTATGTATTTGAGGGCTATTTTCCTGCCTACAGTTAGTCTACTCTTCTTTAGATTAAAGTCTTAACTCTTCCAGTCTTTTCTTATAGGTTATGTTTCATAAACTTGAGGGATTCTAGTTGCTCTTATCCGTGTGCTCTTTCCAAGTGCTCTGCATCTTGCTTCAAGTGTAGTACCCAAACTGGACACAGTACTGCAGCAGAGGCTTTCCTTGGGCCAAGCAGAAGCCATCTCGCATCTTCCAGACAAGCTATTCTTTATAAAGACTTGCTTCTTTTTTTTTTTTTTTTTTTTGTAACACAGTAGAATCTATATGTCATGCATTGCCTGATCCCAACTGAGAGGATCCTGGATATTGGATTGATCACTGCTGGTCCATCTACACAGACCCGATAGCTGACCAGAAACTTGTGGGAATTTTTTACTGTTGAGTTTCCAGTAAGTTATTTAGAAAGGAGAAGGTAGATATTTTGAGTCAAAGGAGGGGATAGATTATAAAAACTTAACATTACTTGAGCAGCAGTACTGGGTCAGACATAGCACTGAACTAATTTATGGTCCTGGCTCTATGCTAGTGGCTAGAAGGAGACAGTAAGGCTGCAAAGATGTTGAGAGAAAAGAAAAAAAAAAGAAATAAATTCACTTAGAATATATTGCTGTTGGTAGAATTGAGTGAAAGCAGATGTAACCCAGTGAACTTCACACCCTGAAGTAATGTTATTTCTTTTGCTTACCGAGAAAAGTGAGCAATGCCAGTGAAAAAAATCTCTGGCTCTAAACATCACTTGGTATGACTCATGCATAATAGAAAGGAGTCTTGTTTGGAAACAGACTTTTCCTCATCATTCCTTCTTCTTTTAAAGAGCTACTCAGGAGCCTTGCACTCCTAAAATACATTTCTTTGCTTCCTACTTCCTCTCCCTTCTTCAGCAGTGCTTTCCCTTCAGTAGTATGAACTATTCACCATCTTGCTGCAAGGCTGTATGAGCAAGCGGGCACAACATGGAACTCTGTTGCTGGACGCAGATTTTTATTTGAAATGATCCAAGGTGGTAAAACTGTAAAGAGCAGGTGGTTGAAAGCACTCATATTCTTTAAATAAGAGGTCCCACTCATTCTTTTGATTGAAATGCTATAAGTTTTCAGAAATTATCTAATTTTTCCTAGTTGAGTGGTTAGCCTTCGCTGAGATTGCGGAGAACTTGGGTCTGGTCCCTCTTGTACTGAAAGCAGTGGCCGAATTGTCACCACCAGGTCAAGGCAGAGCCTTGCACCCCGCAAGCTCACTTTCTGCTTTCCTAATAATCTGTTTCTGTCAAGCTGTCTGATATATTTTGGGTGGCTGTGGCCTATGTGTTTTGTCACGAGCTCCCTCCCTGCCCCATGCCCCAGCTGTCGTACACCAGACTTGCTTTCCTTGGCTGCAAGTGTTTTGTCTCCTTGCAAACTGTTCCCAGGTAAGAGGAGTGCAAGAGAAAGCCATTCCTATCTCCCTGACTCTCCTTTCACCGGGGCGCATCTGAGTCTTGCACACTTAGATCCTGCTGATCGAGTGCAAATCCTATCAGCTGGCCCAGACAACCAGTCGTGCCTTACTCTGCCCTGGGCTTGCCCTGAGGTCTCTGCAGCAACCGGAGCGATCGCCACGCTGCAGCACAACTAGCGAGTGACCTTAGGAAGCGCTCAAACATTTGCATATTATTGCAAACATAAAAATAATAATACAATTCTGTGGGATGTGGGGTGGTGTGGAGTATCTCTTATCAACAGGCTCCACAAAAGCTCCTTCTTTTGTTTATAAGGAACTGCAGACCAGAGATGCCTGGATTTGCAGACAGGAAGGGTGAGGGGGGAAAACACCTCCACTTGTTTTCTCCTTTGAGCAACAACATTTCTCTTAACCTTAACCAAAGAAGGTAGTGAAGCCATTTGGCAAACAGACTTGTGTTAAGTACCTTGGCTGGAAATGTTTGTGCTTGTTCCTGTTAACACACACAGTGCTCTGCTCCGTGCGTGCCGAGGGGAGGGAGGGGAAGGACTCGCCATCCCACGCAGCCATCCACCTCGCAGCCCACCGCGCCCCTCTGCCGCGTGCCCGGGCAGGAGTTCGCCTGCAGATGGTAACTGCTGCCTGCGAGGAGGGATGCCGGCTGTGGCTGCCTGTCTGTCCTCCTGCCTCTCTCCCCAGCTGTGCCAAGCACAGCCCCTCGAGAGGGACCACCACCAGCCAGGGCAGGGGAGCTTTGCTGCTCGGAAGGAAGTTAGCTGAGCCATGGGTCGGGGGTGTCTGCACCCGCAGTGAAGCCCAGGCCGAAATATGGCTATGGCGGTGCAGGATGTCCTAGCCACAGGCACCCAACTGACCATTGACCCTCTGAGAATGAGCCCTGTACCACAGTCTGGAAAGTGGCCGAGGTGCACAGAGCTGGCGAAGCACAACCCCTTCGCTCCCTGCTATACCCCTGCACTGAACCTCACCATCTCCAACCACACCGCATCTCATTTTCTTTAGGGGAAGGTGGCTCTAGCGTATGTGGCCTCCTGCTCCCTCATGGACACACGTTTCCAGCTGTGGATTATTTCTTTGCCTTTGACTATCCCACTTTCTACCTCAGCTGAGCTCCCTGAGCCTCCTGGAAGGATGTACCCATCTCAAACACCTACACAGAGGCAGCGGTAACGTGATGGTCCCCCTGCAGCCTGTGCTGTCGGACTCTAGCGTCAGCCCAAGGAGGAGCCCTGGGGTGGTCTCAGCTGGAGACGCCTTTGGGAGAAAAGGGCTGAGGGAGAATAACAAACAAGATGAAGGCCGTGGGGTTGGCAAGAGACGTGCAGGAGGGCCGTGCTATGGGGAAGTGCTGGTGTTTGCAGTGACCTCCCTAGCAGAGCTCGGTGAGCAGTGCCAGCCCGCAGTGCTTGCTCAGCCTCTGGGACTGCGGGGCGAGAAGCCCTGGCTGCCGTCAGCTGGCTGGGATGGCAGCGAGTCTCTCTGACTCAGCAGGAATTGACCCAAATCCCTGCCAGGGAGGAAAACAAATTTTTTGCCTTCCACTCATATCCTGTCCCTGGCTGTGGTGGGTGACCTTGTTTTAAAAGTCAAGGTCCAGGGCTCTGACTAGGATGCTGGGTGACTTCTCAGCTGGTGGGGCTTTTTGGTCAGGTCACGTCACCGTGGGATTTCAACAAATCCCACCTCATCAGTACAGCCGATGTGGAGATTTTGTAGCCTAGCAAGATGAGACCCAGCTCATCGGGAAAGCTGAAGAAGCTTTGGCTTTTGCACTGAAAGGGCATCTTTGCAGGGATCTTCGATCTGATGGGAATGCACTCATGAGGATCAAAAGCCCTCCACCAAGCCAGGCAAATAGGTCTGTTCGAAGGGAACCTGAGCCTTGCTGCACATGGAGGCACAAGAGTTACCGACACTTTAAAATGCTGAATTTCTGTGAAGATTAAATGCAAACCACTGCGTTTCTAGAAAGAATATGAAATAATCACAACATTGGAGGTTTTGTAATAGCCACTGAGCGAAGCAAAACTACTTGTGGCGTGAAGATGTTGAAAGGTCTATTGCATTGGTTTTACTGGAATATAATGGTATCATCTGTTTTGTGAGGTGGAACGTTTCCATTAAAAATATGCTATGGAAAAGCCAGATGCCATTAATGATTATTTAGTTAATTAAATTACCTCTTTTCCCCACTTTGAGAGATAACTCCTTATCTTATTAACAAAAGGCGGCTGACGCAGGGCCCAGTATGTGGTGTTCTTGGGATGGGATGCCCGCCTGGGGCAGCAGCCTGAGCTCGTGGTGGGCTTCCAGTGGAGAAGCTGTTTATACCTCCGGAGACTCCTGATCTCCCGGTTGCCCAATTAAACCCTGTCCTGAGATACGGTTAGTGAGTCACTTTCACTGTTTCTTAGTGGCTGGGATTTGGTTTCTGCTTTTGCTGCTTACAGGATGGAATATCAATAGAAAGGCTTTTATGTGACATTCTATGTTATTGTTTAGAAATTCATTTGTGAAGAAGGAAAAGGCAGTCTCCAAATAACAGAAGATTTTGGCAGATTTCCATCTGCAGTGGAAATTTAGAACTTCTGAGCTCTCATTTCCTTTGGAAATATGAATCAGTGCGCCTTGCCCTGAATATGAGCCCGCGATACATCTTTGTGTCTGACCGGTATCTGCAGAAGAGTAGCCTCCCATCTTAGCTGGCTACAAAAATAATAGCAAGTATAAAAATTGGTAGAGTGGACCTGGTAGAAAACCAGTATATATTATTATAAAAGCAAATTCATGAGAATCTTCAAGTATTCAGTTTTGCTTCTCATTTTGACTGTCAGGTTAGGTAATTGTACTCTTTCAAACACTAGTAGAGTCTGCATAATTAACTTTTGGGAAAATGCAGAACTCGAAGGGAAATTCTGGAGTCTAACCTAAAATAATCTTATAAGATTAATGATATATCCAGTTGATGGTGTACAGTATTAAAGTCTACCACATGGAAGTCTTGATTTATGGAAAACTGTTCAATAGTACAACCTAAATCTTAGCTCAAGATGTGGAATTTAAAAATTCTGTCTTTAAGTAGGTTAATCCTGAGGACATGTTTTACTAGAGCGTGGTTAATTACCTTCAGACTAACATATGTTTTCTTTAGGAAACTTAACGCAGTAAAAAAGAAACATAATTATAAAATGATCACATCAGTAGACTGTTGGGCATGGTCTTTAGAAGTCTTCAATCCCTCTGCTTTTTTAACTGTTTCAGATCCTTTTTTAGAAATTTAAAGGCCAAATGTCTGGGTGACCAGTACAAGGTATTTAAGGGGAGAGATGAACGAAATGTTCTCAGGAGACTTTGCATGTGCCTGAATTTCAATACATGCTTTGCCAAATTAAGACCATAAATGTTTAAATTCTAGATTTTTTAATATTTGGGCAGGCAACAGTGTCTCCCAGCATCCCATAAAAGGTCACTGTAGGGGCAGCACAAGAATCTGGCTTTCCAGCTTTGTCTCCAGGCCAGCCCCTTTCATTCCCTGCCAGTCCTGTCCCCAGCATGAAGTACGTATACGACCATCTTATTCTACGGGTCCATCCTATTTAGCCACCATCCTTGTTCTTGAGGGACATCAGCTAGCTAAATGCCAGTTTGTAGGGTCTACGCTAACAGATTCTGGTAGATGTCTGCTCAGTGTTGTCGGTTATCTGTGCCACCTCATCAAATGACTCTTTTTGACATCTCTTGTTCTGTTTCCTTTGACCCTGGTTTCATGCCTTTCGGTTCGTTTCTCTCCGACAGAAAGCATCCCCTGGAACAGAAAGACTTTGCTGGTTTATTATTAACAGTGAAACTAATGAAGGTTTGAATGCATGGCTTCGTGACTTGAATTTTGCTTTGAATATATGTATGTTTTAAAAAAATAAAAATAATAAAATCCAGGAAGATTTTAATGACACAAACCCATTATTAAATCCTGAATACCATCAAAAGGGAGGTGCTGCTTCACTTCAATAGTGAAATGTCATCAGAAGTGCCCCTTTCCTTACCAGGTACCCCGCTGCCAGGCCTGTCCATCTCATACGTTCAGCTTGGGACCCTTCTCAGCTGCCCGACTTCCAGGCCTCTGCCTCACCTCCTGCGCCCCTGGCTGCTCGCCCCCGTGCTAAGACCATTTGGTCAGCAGGTCCATGAGCTGCCGCGTGGCTGTGCGGGGCAAATGAGGCCATGGACTGAGCGGCATGGAGTGGGAAGAGAAAGTGCCCTCACACATAACAAAGCCCTGCTTTAAGGCACAGCTAGCTGAGCTGATGTGCTCTCTCCTGTGTTAGGAAATGCATCCCTGGAGAAGAAAGCCACGAAGGAGCCCTGGGCTTCAATGTCTAGGCTGCGGAGAGAAGATTGAGTGGATTGCAGGTGTCTGCTGGGCACAGCCAGAGGCCCCTCACAGTACTGGCACCAGGATTGAGTCAAGGAATAAGTGCCCTGAAAAAGCGGGAATCCGAAGCCCTCAGTAACACCCCTGGCAACGCCTCCGCTCCAAGCATTTGGTCTCATTTGAATCAGTGAAACACTCAAGAGGATGCATTGCTCAGCCTCTAAACCACCAGAGAGCCCCATGGCCCGCACTCCAGGGAAGGCTTCCAAGGATAAGCAGACACCGTAGGACTTGATGCATGTGGCACATGGAGAGGAATCCTACGTGCATAGCTCTGTTAGAACGGCTGCGGTCATCTGGCACCTTGCTTGACATTGCGAAACTATGTGTAAGTGCCACGAGACATAGAATAACACCTGCATTGAGGGATTTAATACCCCTATTGTCTGTGTAGCAATTTGTTTTCTCTACCAAATTGGCACTTACTTCACACTTGCCCAGCCAACTCCACATGTTACCTACAGCAGAGATTTTTATGTACGTATTTTTTTTTCTCTACAATTTTTCATCTCATGACCATTTGCTGCACTCATTCCCCCATAGCCAGGCCCAAGCTATTTGCTGCTCAGCCTCTCTCCTCCCCCTTGCACCGCTCCCTGGAAATGTCATATGTGCTAGAAGGCTAAAGATTTAAAATCTTAAATCTCAGTAGTGTGAATTCCAAAATCATCAGCTTTAATGATTTGTACTTCAGTCTCCTTCTCTTACCCATCTGCCTACCACGGCTGTTTTTGCCAGGTTTCCTCTCCCCTCCTGCTGCAGGGACTTGTAAAAATGAAATGGATTGTATCTCTGTAACTTTGAATGAAGCTCTGGTTGTAGCATGACTGCTAAAAAGATTAGAAGAGGTACATTGGCCCTAGGCTCCTCAGCGCACGCTACAGGGAAGCTCCCCTCACCCACCTCAGTGCTCACAAGGCAGACCAGGGTACAAAACCTGTTTGAACAGAGGTATTTTAAGACATTGGCTGCATACCAATTACTGCTGAGTCCTATTCATTTTGCAGTACACTCTCTGCTGCTATGTAGGAGTAATCAAAGAAAGCTAAAAGCAAAGCAGAGATAACAATCTATCCTGGCGTGAGTATTAGAAGATGAAAGAGCTTTGTTATTAATGCCCCAATAACAGGCTTTGCATTCCCATCCTTGCGCCAGCTGCATGGGAACCACGCTAGCAAATAGCAGCACTTTGCACCTTCCAGATCTCCTCACTGATTTTCTGCAAATGAAGACCACCTCTGGGGGACTGTCCACCAGGCAAAAATCTGTAAGGATGGCTGAAGAGAAGCACAAGCAGCATTACTCTTGTCCAGGTCTGGACAAAAGTGAAAAAGATCTCAGCACCGTAACCTCTGCCCCTGTACAGAGGTGGGAAGATAGAGGGCTTATAGCACAAAAAGAGGATTGCAGAGATGCTGTCAAATTGCCAGGTGTAAACAAGAGCTAAAAAGGATGGCTGGTCTGCAATCCCTTATGTTTTCCTGGAATGCTGCAGATTTTAAAGCAGTGTCAGAGTCTGTAACCTGCCATCAGCTTCTCCTCCAGAACTGGCAGCTGTCTGTGAAAGCCCCCACCCTCAGTGTTCTCCAGCTGGCCCCAGGCACTCTAGTCCTGCAGTTCTTGGACTCCCTTTGTGTATCGTTCTGGCTGCAGACCCCCCAGCAGGCTCACCTCTTTCCCGTCTGCCCCATAGCCCTGGACTATTCTGGTTCAAGTAATTGGCCAGAGCCAGACAGTCTTTATAGTAAATAGCAGTAAAAAGTGATTCATTGTGGTTTAGATTCATGAATTTTCAGAGCTTATAGATTAAAATCTTGGAAATAAAGAGCTCGAAGAGAAAACAAAATTTGGCAGCAGGATTCCTTGTGAACCGCTTCAAAATCTCTACCTGTGTTTCAGCTCTGAGGTCCAAAAATCCAGGTTTCACAGAGCTGTCCTGCCTCTTGGGGGATTCCTGGGCTCTGGATGCTTCCTCTGGAACTTACCACCCCCACGGAAGCCCTGGGTTTTGCTCTGCATCTACTGCAAGGCTCCTGGAGCTCCCTGGGGGAAAATCTCTTGGATACTTGGGAGTTAGCCCCCTCCTTCAGTTCATATCTGTTCTGCCAGGGGCTGCTAGGTCAAACATGGCTCGCTGCTTCGTGAGTGGCTCTGCTGCATATAAATCAATTCCTTCCCTTACTTGAAACCACCCTAATAAGACCCGTTATATCTCAGACTAACTCCTACCTAGGCTGAACTGTTTAATTTACTTTCTTCTTTCACTTTTTAGGGTGGGGGGAGAGGAGAGGGTGGGCAATAGTATACAATATAACAGATTCCAAAACCGTTTGCTGTATATTTTTGTGATGTCTCATGACCTCCAGTGCATTACCAAGTTCATCTAGGGACCAGACATGCATTTCAGGCTATCTTGTTTGAGCGGAGAGCAGACCTCGTCATCTAACGCCAGAACAGAGGCCATGAGCTTGGAAAGAGGCTTGCTACGGATTTTGTTACCAAGATTTAACACCCTATTTCTCTGCATACACTAAAGTCACCATGCTGGAATCAGCATTTCAATCAGTCCAAACAGTGACCCTTCTGCCTGCTGAGAGTACTTTGGAATTAAGCCATAAAACTCTGAGAGAAGTTCTGGCCATGTCTCATGGTCACCATTCCCAAATTTGCGCTATTGATCCTAGTGTATATTTCTTTTTCTGTTGCTGCAACTTTGCCAATGCTCTTTTGACTTTGTTTTTCTAAATCAGCAAATGGATATTGTACTCATTAGGCAGAAAAACTTAATGGAGGGGTGGCTCAGTCTATCGAACACAAATCAACCCCACCTCCCCTCAGTTAGCACTTTTCCTAGAAGGATTTGCTTGCTACAGGAAAGTTCTCAGACACAGTTATCCTCTAAGCTCAGTATCGGACCCCCGTGACTCTGTCCCTTTGACTACCTGGAGCATCCCTCAGCAGAGTCCTCTGTGGCTGGCCATCAATCTGAAGAAAACCTCCCCGACGGATTTCTCCCTTCCTGCTGATGGCCGCAGCCATTCACCCCTGGCTGACGGCCTGACCCTCTCCCCTTCCGACCTCCCAAAAGTGCTCTCTGCCGCTGCTTTGCCGTGGCTCTGGGTACCGTTACACCGCTCCTCCTCTGTGGCCACCCGCCCGGGGGCAGCCGGGGGCGGAGGTACGCCGCCTTGCCGGGCCCAGAGGGAGCTTCCTGCCCCCCGCCCCGGGCGGCGCGGCACCCGCCCCCGGGCACGGCCGGCGCTTCCCCGCGGCCGCGCCTGCAGCACCATGGAGAGAGGAGCGCTCGCCTCCCGCGGCCGGAGCGGGCAGCCGGCAGGGGGGCAGCGGGCGGGCAGGGGGCAGCGGGCAGGGGGCAGCGGGCAGGGGGGCAGCCAGCGGGCAGGGGGCAGCGGGCAGGGGCGCAGCGGGCGGGCAGCGGGCGGGTAGCGGGCAGGGGGGCAGCGGGCGGGCAGCGGGCGGGCAGCCAGCGGGCAGGGGGGCAGCCGGCGGGCAGCCAGCGGGCAGGGGGGCAGCGGGCAGGGGGGCAGCCGGCGGGCAGCGGGCGGGTAGCGGGCAGGGGGGCAGCGGGCAGGGGGGCAGTGGGCAACGGGCAGGGTGCGGGCAGGGCGCGGGGATGTGGCAGGCAGCGGGGAGCAGGAGCGCAGTCTCTGGACCCAGCCCTCACTCAGCCTGCCCCCCGTGTAACCCCACTCGTGATGAGTACAGAGCAGTGGCCTTGGCTGCTGGGGGATTTAGCACTGAGTTCCCTCCTCACAGGCTCAGGAGAAGCCCGGCCTTGGCTGCCACGCAGGTATCTGGCTGGCTCGCTGTCGACTGGCAGCAGTCAAATGGCTACTGTGTTTTCCCCAGCAGTAAGTTTCTGTCTAGTGAGGGAAACTCTCCTGTCAGTCCTTTCCTGCTCTAGGTTGAGCCCTCTGGGAAAGTTGCTAGTGTCACCCTGAAGCATGGCTGGCATTGCTCTCCACAGCCAGACGAACTCAAATGGTGTTCAACTAAGCAAGGCTGCTCTGGGTACAGGTGCTGCAATAGTAGTTGCCTCCTTTCAGCTTCCTTCCACCCCTTAGCTGCATTACAGCAGCAGCTTCATGAAATGGCAGCTCTGAATCCGTCTGTTGATGTGACCCAGAACGCCTGGGCAGTGCCCTTTCCGTACTGGCTACCATCAGGATAGCACTGCTTGCCCCACCCGGCTCCATGAAAACAGGCACTGGCAAGACTAAGAGATGCCAGCAGAAGATCTGAGGCTCAAACGACCAAAGGTTCAAGGAAGCACATTTCTTCTACTTTCTGGTACACCACCTTGAATGCATGGCACGGAAAACCAGAGGGTGCAGAGGAGTCATGAAACAGCATCATAGGCTAAGCGTGCCAAATGCTGAACTGTTTGAAGAAGCCTAGTAGCCGCCCCGACAGACGAGGGGAGTGTCACAGGAAAGGGATGTGGGCACAATTCAATTTGAGAGTTAGTTACACTTCTGTATTTTATGTGAACGAAACAGCTCTCTGTAGCATCACCAAAAGCCAAATACTTAAATAAAGTGTCTAAGCAGTGCCAGACAACTAAAAGGTAGTTCTAGTCAAATCTGGATAATTCGGGGATTGTAAGAATTCAGGATGATAAACATGAGAGGAATATGAAGAGAGGTAACTACTGCGGGTGGAGCACTGAGGAGTTTGCAGGAAACAGGGTGGGTGGAAACTCTGCCATAAAAAGTCAGTATCTTTCTGGAGTCCACAACAGCTCTGAGTCCAATGGCGTCAGGAGCTTTAGTTCCCAAACTCACCCTTGGAAGAGTCTTTGTGGGTCTTTCTAACTGATAAGGACTGAGAGGTTAATCAGAGGTTAGGGGTTTTGTTAAACAATATTGTCTCTCTGCTAGTTTTAATTTCTGGCATTTATTAACTGTGTGAGTTTATGCCTGTGTGTAATGGTCCCTTGGTTTTGATCATATAATTTCCATGTGTATATCTGGTGCATTGACAATCATAACCAAGTTAACTGAAGAGACAATGTTCCCAGATAATATTTGGCTTGAAGCTTGCTGTATTTGTGTCAGATCTGATGAATGACTTTGTTGCATACTCCTCCCAAAGCAGTCGATTTAATAAAAGATATTGCTTCTTCCCACAAACATCGCCTTAAATGACTGTAGCTACAACACTATTACTATTTGTGCTACAGTAAATACATCGTACTCCTCCAGGATCGTTCATCTGAGTGTTTCAGTCACTGCAGCGGAGTACGCTGTGGCTGTACATGTGGATGTACATGTACATTTGGCAACAGCCCAGCTGGCTTGGATACTGTTCGTGTGGCCGTGCTAACGCAGACTTCCAGAAACATGAAACCCTCGAGATCTGTAGGCGAGCTGGGTCGCAGAAGCTGAGCTCTTATTGCCTTGGCTATGCTCCTATCAGCACAACTAGTCCTTTAGCCGAAAGTCAGTTCGGGTATATACCTACACACTGCCAACGACCGCAGGGTAATCCTGCTCAAAGACAGACGTCTGGAGTCTGGGGTTTGTTTACTGTGATTTAAATAGGAAAAAAAAAATATCTTAGAACTTCATAGAGCTTATGTAGAAGCCTCTGCTGCAAAATCTCCCGCAAAAGCGCAATCAAAACTTTAATGATCAAATGCATCTGCTCTGGAGTAGAAGTGACTTATGTTATTTACTGCTAGTACTTTCTAGGGGTGAACTTAAAGGTGGATAGGTAGGAATGGAGTGAGGAGCTTGTGTAACAGAGTTATCTTTGGCTATAGGACAAATTGCTGATAGATTCCATAAAATCATAAACGTGCAGAAGAAAAAGTTATACTGCCAGCCCACCCTGACATCAGTATGCTAATAATAATGACACACTAAAGCTCTGAGGACAGAGATGGAAGTTCATTACCTCTTTAATCTGAGCGTTTTATTGTTTTACAACGTAGGACAGAGTGAGAGTGCAAAGCTCTTTCCCTGTTGAACTCTTGTTTTCCTTGGATTACCAGGAGTTTATGTTTAGCAGGTTTTCCAAACAAAATACCTCACTCTTTTCCAGTAGTGTTTATGCTGCATGTAACATTACCCTTTGCTGGTGCCTGCACTGGCAGGTTAAAATTAGACTTCCTAAATGTCAGTACAGCAGCTTGCTACTCTCCTACTTTAACAAGAGCGTGCTACTTTAATTTGTTGTGCATTTCTTGTCTATGTTACTCTAAACAGCAAATAAGCAAAGTCTTACTCAGATGCTTAAGTATATATTTAAAGGATGCACACATAATGATGCGTATTTTGTTTATTCAAGTTTCAATCTGCCAGTGATCAAAATAATAGTAACAATAAAAAGGGGCAAATGGATTACAGCGGATTATTCTGAAAGCAGCTTCTGTACTACTAATAATAGCAAAATGGTAGTTTCTAGTTACTGAAGTACTTTACATTGCTTTAAACAAATTTGATCATATGTGCCTGAGAAGAAGGGTTGTTGGGTTTTTTCTTTAAATCTCGGCAGAATGCAAATGGTTATTTGCAAAGATATAATATTCACTTTTAAAGTATATGTGTGAGTTTCTATGCCTTTTAAGTCATTTTTGATGAACAGCATTCTTTAAAAGAAGTAAAACTATTCTTATCCGTTCACATCCCTCACCTGCAATTTGTGACGGTTTGGAGCAGGGCATGATAAAATGTGTACAAAAACGATGCTGAGTTTTATCTCAAAGTTCTCTATACGTGTAAGAGTCGATCGGTATGTCCCAGCATGCAATCTGAGGTGGCAGGGGCATGAGAGGCAAGAAAAGGTGTGGTTCTGTAACATCCCTGCGTTCCCATGTGGGTGTGAGGTGCGTATATGACCCTGTTTATGTAGTATGGTAACAACCATGCAACAGTACATTTTATATCTTGTTCAGCCACTGGCTGTTTACACCTTATAATTGTGCTTCTTTCTGGTTTCATAAAAGCTTTGGAAGAGTGGTTCTGTCTAGCCTGGATTTCTTTTCTTGTTCCCTAAAATACCAGTGTCTTAACCCATTTTTTCCTACTCTAGCCGGACTCCATCTTGCTCACGGCTGCCCACATCCAGGAGAGAGCAGTCCCTCTGCCCTTGCCCTCGTCAGTGCTCACGCACAGTTTCACTGAAAACGCTATCTTGCTTACTGTCTCAGGGCTTAACAACAAATAGAAAACACAGCTTGTCATTTACTGCTTTACACACAGAGCAAAACAGGAAACACAGTGCGTAGTAGACTTTTAGTTAGTCCCTGTCGCTGAGAAAACCCGTTCCTGATATAAGGCAAGGAGATCGCGTTTGTTTTCATGCTCTGATAGATGGCTTCCAAATCCAATGCTTTCCATTAAAATGGACATTCTGAAACAGCACACCTTTGATCTTTAAAGTTAAAATATTAGCCTGTGATACAGCAAGTACATACATGCACACTTAATTTCCAGCATATGAATATCTCCATAGTATTTGCAGATGCAGTTCTTTGCTATCTAATTTCCTTAGCTACTAAAAAGAGTACCGATAGCTGTCACAGACCTTGCTATCTTTCCTCCTCTCCCCATCCAGCAAGCGGGACGCTTATTTTTGCATGAAAATCAGAGCTGGAAGACAGTTTAGTCCATCTCTCTGCTAACAGTGGTTTGTTACTGATAGCGTATTTACTGGAACTTTGTCCAGCATACTTATCACATGTTACCAACCACAGAGTAGAGCTTACTGTCTTTCTTGGAATACATATCATTCCTACAAAGCTGTTTCTGATATTCTGCCTACGATATCCTTTACTTATATTCATCACAATGCTTTAATCATAATCTCTTGCACAAGCCAAAATAATCTTTTTCTCCTCAGGCTCACATCTTGCAATACACATAGCTCTCCATATATTCCAGTTAAATTACACTTACTTACCTTCTACTTTGAAGATAGTAAGGTGAGGTCTGCAGTGAAAAGCACCCAGTGCGTTGCCGGCACAGTTCATCCAAAGACCCTGGAAAACCCAGGTTGCGGTGATAACGGATGATGCTCGACTAGTGACTTTCCACTCATTTGATGCAGTAGCAGCAATAGCAGCTCCTAGCCCACAGAAACAAAATATGAAAGCTATAATCTGTATTCCTAGCATGTTTCTCCGCAACCCAGGGACTTAGTAATGCCACTGTGTGGAGAGAAAAGTGCTTTAGTCATGTGAATAAGCAAAAAGGCATAACATAAGCAAATTATACTTGAACAAGTTCAGTAACACTTGCTACAGAAAGTTAATGTGGCTGAAAGAAATTGTCATGCTTGAGTGATTTAAGAAAGGCCTTAGGCATTATGAATGTTTAGAAAGAAAGGCAAGGTACAACTTTATGGGAGCTAATTACTAGTACTTACTTACTAATTCCTAATTGTAAAAATTAATTAAAATGTTTTCATATTTTTTTCAATTAAGGTATTCCAGTTAATGCTTAATTTTTAGTTAATTGGAAACTTACAACCATTGCATCCAGCAAAATAAGTTCAGAGTCCAAACTGTAGAGCGCTATTTAACAGATTACCATAACATTTTAGAAGGATCACAAAACACTTGAAAAATAATTTTTTAAAAGGCTGTGAAGTTAATTCAGCCATAACTAGCCACCATACAAGCAGCTCTAAAGCAGCAGCATCTTGGAGGCAGTGTCTGTGGATGTATTTGTAGAACAGCAAATCTAGAGCAAGAACAGAAACAGCAAGTGGTCCCTGAGCTGCAGCTGCCGTAGTCAGCAGGATGAACATTATGTAGCCTCCATCAAGACTTCTCTGGTCGACACAGAACATTTACTGCGTCTTATGGTATGTCTGCTCTGAACGATGAACAGAGCACAGAAACATCTGTCCCACCTCTGACTGAGCTCCTGCAACCTCATGCCATGAAAAATCCTCAAAGAGTACCACTGATTTAATAAAATGTCATCCTTACAAGTAGCAGGCACTGACGCTTAGCAGAGCTAATAGGCTTGGGTGCAGCACTACACTGAAACAGCTATTCTGCTTCCAGTTCCTCAGTAAATTCTCAATACAAGTGTGGGACCTACACACTTTGCAAGCACATGAGGCCCCCAGTCTTTCCATATGCCAGCTTCTAGCTTTATTCATGCCTATCCTCATGCTCCCATCCTTTTGGCCTCCCCTCTGAAGAACGAGCATGTCTCTCCTCTCTTTGGTGTTACTGTATGCCATTTGGTGACATGAGATCACCCTGGAGATCACTTTTGACAATGAGAGTAGTCTATTTTTTGCCCTTTGGATGATGCTTCTAGTGTTGCTTCTCCCTGTTACAGCTGTGATAAACACCACACTGAACCTTGGCATCTGAGTTTTTCTGTAGACTTCCTGAAGCTCAAGGAGAGGTAATCAAGGATGCGAAAGCATGATTGATATCCCATGTAAAGACCAAGAGGGGTTTTACTAAGACTGTCTTGTTGAACCATCACCTGATACTTCCACTTTAACCTCAGTGATAAGAAGTAGGACCCCAAAGTATGATTACGCAGGTCAGAGAATTACAGTACAAGAAGGAATTTCTTTTCAGAGTAATTAGTAGGCTCACATCCCGCACATCAAGGGCAAATATAAAGCTTTTTATTAACTCAGCCAGATTCAGAGACATGGAAAGTGGTTTTGTTACAGAGCAACACTACGATATAGCAGGTTGCTTTCATGATGAGGACAACACTACACAGACGGGAAGCAATTTTTCCTTGCTGTCAAATAATGCAGTAACATATTTTTCTTATGGCAAGGGTCAACCTTCATGTAATCCTTCATGTATCTTTTCACTAAATTTGAAATGGTATAGAGGAGTATACAGAAATGGGTCCATCTTTGAAGTAGATTCCTGAGAGCTAATATTATTTTTTTGTTCAAACTCTACCATACAAAATAGGGAGTGGGGGGATGGGGGGGTGGGGGGTGTTAAATTTGTTTTTGTTTTGGGGGGAGAGTGTTGTTTGGTTTTGTAGGGGGTTTTTTGTTTGTCAAAGGCTGTGTTAGTTCACAGAGGAGACTGAGAAGAGATGTCATTAGGTACCGTTTTTTTTTTTTAAACCAGCCCAGTGACAGCAATGTTGGCTGAACGCTCAGAGAAGCTCAAAGACATGTTTTACATCTGATACTAAATTCAGGCCTTGTTCTGGACTTGCCCTGAGTGTTCTCCTCATTGATCCAGAAAAAAACTGAGAAGCTGCTCTTTTGGGCTGGGAAAGCAAAGGTGAGTGGATGCAAACACTGCCGCATCCCTCCCTGCTCTGCCTGTTGCTGTGCATAGCTTGTGCCTTACCACCATGGCCTGTGAGGAGCTACCCAGGCTCAGCAGGGCAGGGCTGCCTGGTCGCCTCCTAGTGACGTGGGCCAAAGGCAGCGGTGCCTCCTCGGCAGGACCTCGTTCTTTTGAACAGGTATCATGCTAGGAAGGGGCGTTACGTTCCTGTTTCTATATAAACTAAAATACAAACTCCTAAGTCATTTCCCCTTCTCACTCTGAGATGGTTGTATACGAAGGTCCCATCCAGTACACACTCACTCAAGAGTGTCCTGCTCATGGGACACTGAAAGCCACTGACTTTAGTGGAAAGTGCCTGTAGGCACCACTTGAACTGTGGGCGACATTTTTAGGGCTTAAGGAGAACTTAGTGGTTTATTGGCCTTTATACTGATTCTGGGCTAGTGCATGACTTTGTGGAATTCATGGTTACAAGCACTTCACCCTGCATTGTTTCTGGGCAGTTAGTGTGTGAGTGATGAATAAATTAAACAGATACTTAAGTGATAAGAAAGAAGTAAGCAGTCCTGTTTACAACCCTCATTTCTTCTATAAACTGTCAGGAAGTAAGTTAATCAGTCATTTAAGAAGTTCAAGGCAAAGTTGAAAGTTAACCTGTTAATGGCATTTTCCATTATATCAAAACTCATTTTCTCTGTTACTGAACAGACAAAAGTTGGAAAACAGCTGGGAGCTTAAGGAGTGTTTGAATACAGAGTTGGAAAAGGGAAAACATCGCCACAGGCCTTTGTCGAACCATTTTCCCAAAACTCCACAAACACACTAGCTGATAATGTGATGTATCGCTGGCTCTGTTTAATTGAACACTCTGTCAGTAACATGTAATATATCTATTACTACGGATATTCTCTTTTTAAATCAGTCCAATGCCAGTTTTTAAACACAGCTGACACCTTTGCAGCAGGGCAAGAATGTTTATACAGGTAAGCTGTAGCCTCCAGTTTGCGATTTCTACTTCAGCCTATGTAAATTGTTGTAACCTACTAGCTGGAGGAGTTCCCAAGGCTGGTATATTGGGTGATACAGATCTGACTGCTGCCAATATATGTTTCCCTCATGAAGACATACACACTTAGCTAAACTGAATTAGTTGTGGCGAAAGCTGTGGTAAAATTAAAAAAAAAGAACTAAGTGCAAATCAATCCTGATGTTATCTGGATAAGAAAAAGGAGAGCTCTGCAAAGGGCGTAGCTAAGGTAACATGGAGACAAGGCGCCAGATAAATAACTAGTAATGCCAAAGATATCCCTCTGCAGAGTGGGTGGACAACGCAAATTGATCCTGAGCACTGTGGGGGAAGTTATGAGAGGCCTAAACAACCACAGAGAAGTTGGACAAGCAGTAAAACTAGAAGCTACAGAGACTGAATAAGTGACTCAAGGCTTCTGGAGAAGTTGAAGAAGTATTGTGTAAAGTGGTGAAGAAATCAAAAAGCCTGGAGACATCACTACTCAACACAGGCTGTATGGCAACGTGGCTGGGCCAATAACACAAGCACAAAAAGGGCTCCTGAGAACTGGCAGTGAAGTACGAGACGGTGTTGAAAGTAGGAAAGGTGAATTCCCGTCGAGCGCCAAATCCTGCCGTCTCTTCCAGATGCATGCACCCTAGAATCTCTGGGTAAACAGGGTAGCAGGCAAAGGCTGAAGGGGCACCACCTAGAGAGGAATTTCAAGGAGCAATGAAATCACTGGAAATGGGAAAGTTGAGGGAAAAGATAATTTCACAGTTTGCTGCAGCAAAAGGACAACATCAGGTTATAGCGGTGCGAAGCAGTTGCGGCTTGAGATGTTTGCTGCTCACCTTGTTACTTACGAAGTGCTGGGTGATATACACAGTTAGAGAAGGTAATCTCAGTCTTATGCTCATTCCAAATTTGTTGCTTTTTATTGAGCATTGCAGTCACAATACAATAACATGATTATAATATTAGTGTTACATACTATAGTATAATCCTATTATTAATAGTATAGTTGTTCTATTGCTGTAGAGCAGAAAGAGAAACTTCATATACTCATCGCTAGGAGAATTGCTTTGAGAATATATGGATACAGCAGGTAACCCAGTTCAGGATTTACACTAACTCCATACAAGCTAGGTATATGTGTGTTTAAGAATATACATGAATATGTATATTCATATGTGTATGTATTTAATATCTATATAGATACAAGCTATGCTTTATTACATTTTTAAGCTTTTTATGTTAGTTGTTTAACGGGCAAACTACTTACTCATGTACATTATTTACATGAGCACTTTTTGAATATTTGCCTAAGAATGGGTGGGATTTTGAACAACTGGTTCAAATCAGCGTTTGGTGGGAGAATAAAAATACACAGGATTAACCTTTTTTTTCTTCATCATGTTCCTTAACTGGACATTAAGGATAAAAGATGGATTTGAAAATGTTACTTTTGGATGATCTAGCATTAGACTCCTTAGTTTATGCTGTTGACACTGGAGGCTAGCAAACATATTTGGATTAAAGACATTTGCTATCATTAAGCATATCATTATTGTTGGCACACTCTGCCTAGACTTGCAGTAAGTGGCAGAAAGCCAAAATGGTTGCATCTATATAAAACTACAAAATGCAAAACACTAAAATGCAGTGAAGTTGAAATGGTAGGACAAGTCATATGTTTGATCAGTGCTGAAAGCCAGGATGAAATTCAAGGTCATTGTGCTTTGCTGAGAACTTCTGAACAGACATTGAGGAAGTGATGGGCTCAGCGAAGACATCACGTTTTTTATAAAGCGAACTCATCAAACTCAGCCGCTATTAGAATTAGCCTGTGCTACAGTATACTGATCGCATTACTGGAAGCAGTAGTATTAGACACGAACAAGCACCAAGGTGCCGTGGACAGAAGAGTTCAATGCTTCGAAAGATGGCAGACACAAAGTGAAATGATTGCAACACAGATGAAGAAGGAAGGAGGCTGGGAAACAGGAAAAGAGGGTAGTAACAGAAATACTGTGATGTGTTACAGATAAACATAAACACTGAAGGAAAACATCACAATGCTGAAAAAAACCCCATTAGTCTGCCATCCAAGTGAACTCAACCTCGAGAAAACCCACGTAAGGGCCCTGAGTGCCTCCTCCCCTCCGGAAGGTTTGGCTGCCGGGGCTCGGGCCCAGCTTACAAACAGTGCAGCCGACGGCAATGTCCCTCCTGCTGGAGATGTGGGGGGAGGGTCCCAGCAGGCACGGTGCTGCAGGGGAGCCATGGCCGGCGTCCCTCCCTACCCCGTGGGATCTGCTTTATGCAAAGGCTCCAGAGCTTTGCCCTTGCCAGAGCTACAGTGCCCGCTGCCCAGCAGCTCAGCTTGCGCTGGGCCATGGGCCGCTGATCCGGAGCCAGACCCTGTCCCTGACCTGCCGGCTTGACTTCTCAGCTCGACCTTGGACCTGCCTCATTGCCATGGACCTGCCTGGCGATCACTGGGCCGTGGCTGACCCTGGTTGCTGTCACCATGGACTGCTGCTCCCCGGGCTGCCCCGCTCCCTGGCTGGGGTGGTGGGACAGGCCCTGGCCGGTGAGGCCCAGCCCTGCTGCCACCGTGGGGAGCCCCCGCCACCCCACAGCCAGCGCGGGGCACCCTGAACTCTGTGCTGAGCGCCATGGAGCCCGGCCCCTGCTGATCCTCCCTGACTGAGAGCTGCAGGCCTGCCCCGAGGCTCCCCACAGCACCCACTCTCAACACAGGCCCGAGCCCTCTGCGACCCCCGGCTCGGCCCTGGGTCCCGACCTCCTCAGTGGCACCTGAACTCCTCTGCCCAGCCCTGAAGCCCCTCGAGGGGCAACCCCAACTCCCCCCAAGCCCCTGGAGCTCTTCAGGGACGGCCTGACTCCCTTGCCCTGCCCTGCCTGCCCTGAATCCTATTGTGACTCCCCAGCAATATCAGCCCAGGCCCACTGGTCACTGGGGATGGATCTATCACCCACCCCACCCTGAGCCAGGGAGCTGTGCAGACCCTGGAAATACCTCCATGGGGACTCCCGACCCAGCCTGGGATGCATCGGACATCACCCAGCCCCCCACCATGGTCAGGGTGCCTCATGCCCAGCCCCTCTGACCCCAGGGATGTGCGAGGTGTGAGGACACCCCTTGTTGAGAGGGGAGGCCATGGCCAGGGCCCACCCCGTCCCATGGGAGCTGCTTTGAAGCCAAGACTTTGGTGCTGGATCCCTCGCAGAGCCACGGACCCTGCTGCAGTGCAGCCCAGCCTGCGCCTGGCCATAGGTCCCGCTGATCCTGACCCAGACCCCCACCCATGGGCCAACCCTTGAGCCCAGCCTCAGCCCGTCCCCATCCCCAGGGAGGTGCCCAATGCCCGGGGCTGGGGCTGCCCCGGTGCCCCCGGCTGCCCTGCTCCTGGCTGGGGGGTGGGACAGGCCCTGGCTGCTGGGTCCTGCCCTGACACCCCCCAGGGAGCCATGCCATGAGAAGCCATAATCCAAATGTCTGGGCATTAACGGCAGTAACCATGGTAGAACTGAGGAATCAGAAATCCTGTCTATGCGTAGTTCACATTATCTGATTGTGTTTGTAGTTTTGAATGAGTATACTTAGAAGTACATGCAAATAACCCTGAGTACTGCACCATGTTATTGAGCACGGACGCAGAAAGAAAAAAGCTTAGCATGAATAATATACCTGAAATAATATTGTAAATTTTGAAGATAAGGTCCATCTGTGCCAAAGTAATCAAAATCGCATAAGATATTTTAACACAAAGTAATGATGTTATGAAAATTAATAATGAAAATGAGCTTCTGAATGACTTTCCTAATATTATGTTTTGCATATCAGAAAAGGTTTTCGTGCCTTCACAATATTCCACCTGATAATACAGCTCTTTAAAATTGCAACACATAATCAGATTGCAAAACTCTTTCCACATCTCTTTAGTCTATCTCATAAGGAGTGTGGCAAACACATCTCTTTTTGCCTCTACCAGCCTGCCATGGTACCAGCCCTCTAGGATGTTATCACTTCACATGGGATTTAGGCAAGAAGGAAAAAAGTGGTGTTGCCCTCCTGCACCGATTCACCTCCCCACCTCCTTCAAGAGGGTGCCTCCACCCAGCCCACTTCCCGTTCTGGTGTGGTGGAGAAGCAAGCCCTCCTCTGAATTACTGCATTTGTTGGGCACCTGCCAGCGTGCAGCTCTAATGACTTTTGCTATGCTGCTAATCATTCTTTCCCCAAAGGCAGTAGAAACATATCTGCTCACAAGCACAGATATATACTCCTTTTGTCTTAAATAACTGGAATACTGAACATGATATGCGAGTTCCTTTGAGCAACGCCAACTTCTCCTACTCACACAAGCCCTTTAGTACCACCTTGTCTACCGACAAAGGCTAGGTGATTTCCCCTAAAGCTGATGCACAAAACACAGAACTATGCCTACACATTCAGGCATCAATTCCTGTGACCTGCTCATATGATCCTGAAAGCAGAATTTGGTGGAGTTTAGCACTTTTATGTCACTGAGAAATCATATTCAATAGGGTCATTAACATATTTGTTGTCACCACTGACATCCCAAATCCATGACATGCCAGACACATCTCTTCGTTGCTTTAACCGAGGTCTAATACCAGGATTGGGGTAGGTTCTTCTTGCAAAACAGCCCAATATTGCTTCTGGGAGCAGCCCTAAGTGCTCCATTCTTGCTCCAGCCATGTTTGCCTCAGACCATTTCCTCTAGACCAGGAAAGGACTCTTGGGGTTACATATTCTACTTTTCCTTCTTGAATCTTAGCAGTACTGCTTACCCTGCCAGAAAGCCCAAACCTAGTGTTTCACACAACACATACGAATTAGCTTTCAGGTCTGGCTGTTCTCCAGTCCTTCCTTCAAAGGGAAGCCTATTGCAATGCTCAAGAATTCCTTCACCTCTTCAGTTTTCATGTAGTAATGCATTAGACCAACCCATGATTTAGGGAAGCTGACATATTGTCCAGATCCCAAGTTTGTAAAACTGAAGAAAGCCAGTATTGTTCAGATAGCCTTTCTGAATGTCTCAGCCCACGAAGCCAAAACCATCAAGCTTGCCAGGAGCAGTGAGGTGACTACATAGATCTTTCTCACACCTCCAAATGGACCAGGTGGAGAGCATATGTGAGGAGCTAGAGGTGTGGCGTGGCTCTTTGTTTGCTAATGTGTTCCTAGCTTTCCACCCAACTGGATTTAGGCCCAGCGGCTACAGCTCTTTTCTTAAATCCAGCCTTGCTGCTAATTAAAAACATACCCAGGCAGTCCATCACCCGTGACTCACACACCCGACTGAGAACCGCTAACCACACTGATGCCTTCCAAAATTGTCAGGAGCTGGTAAAGCATGATCACAGCCCTCCATGGGCTGAGCCCAGCTTCACCTGTCTTGTAAAAACCAGCAGATGAATGCAGTACTGAGAGCAGCCAGGAAGCTGCTCAGTGGGACCTTGGCCCTACCCAGCTCTCCGTTCATAGTAGGGCGAGCACTGAGTAGGAGGGGAATTGCAATGCTGCATCTTGCTCATCACTCACTAACTGCCTCATATGGATTAGTGGCTCCTGATATTGCAGTACCTTAAGGCAAGAAGGAATCCTTAAAATCTTTTCATCTTTCTGTATGTCACAACACGGATTAGATTTCAACCATTTCCCCTTTGCACTGAGGCGAGTCTGACTAAAGTCTTTCTTTGGAGAAAGCGTTTGCTTCTGATTTAATGGATGAAGATGTAGACAGGAATGTGTTACTGAGCAGTTTGCTCCAAGGGCAGTTTGTTCAATATCTTAAATGTGTCTTCATCATCCAGTGTCTCTTCTTTTGCTTCATTAAACAGCCTTCTAATATTGGCTACTCTGGAAATGGACCAGGTTGGATCAGATGATCTTTTGAGGTCCCTTCCAACCTGGGGCGTTCTATGAAATAATGTTACACTGGAGTCAGTGTATAATTGACCCTCAATTACAGTTTTCATAAACTAAACATATTAAACTCTTTCAGTCTCTTGCATTAAGTATTTTCTTGGACTTCGAGATACTTTCTGGGGCTTTTTTTCTGCATCTTTTCCATTTTTTCCACATTCTTGTCAAATTATGGGCACCAAAATAGAAAGTTATAGTCTGGTATTGCCTGTTCCAGTGCCAACTCTATTTTTTTATCCAGAATAATCTGATTAACTTTATTTTCCACAGTACTGCATTGGAAACTCATATTCAGTTATGACTCTTGAGCACTTTCTAAAAGCATTATTTTCCAGAACTGGAAATTGAGCAATCTCCATGTGCTATTTTACAAATTGCTCTGTTAAAAGAAAACAATGTTTGATGCCACCTATGTCAAAGAAAGGCTTGGTCATTTACTGTCCTAAATAAAAGATAGCAATAGAATTTTTAAAAATACAAAAAAAGCCTTGGTAAAAGTAATAGTCCTTGGAAATTAAGAAACAAGGCCATCTTAGACAAATAGTTCTTGCACATGCTTAGACAAAAAGCTCTTGCTTTGGCAGAGTAAAACCAGTCCAGCTGGAAAACAAGTAGTTCAATAACCTTTCAATATTAAAACATATTCCTCCTAAAGATTTTAAACCCTGGAATCATGCCAGAGGTACCTTTTTAGATTTACAGAACATCCTTTCCCATTCTGTGCTCTGCTTAATTCCACATAAGTAGCCAAATGTGTTGCATGGTGCTGGGAAAGCAAAACATTGTCATGGTCTCACTATTTATGATGGGAAATACATGACTGACCTACTTCAATTTTGTGGTGCTATCTACTTTGGCAACCAGAGCAACATAAATGCTTTCTTGTAAACAGTGGTTTTTTACGCTTCTGTATCTGTACTTGATCATGTCCCAGCAATGTTTGCATATTTGGCGGAGCAGTCGTCAAACAGATTGAAAAGCCAAACTCCAGAATACTTCAGGACAAGAATTAATGCAATTAATCCTGCAATTTCATGACAGAAGTGGTGATGTCTGTGGAAAAACTTTGCCATTTCTTATAGCAGTGTGGGGTCTGCAGGCTCAGAGACTCAATGAATTTCATTAGCAGGATGAGGGTATTTATATGTGATTATACATTGTGCTAATGTTTGTAGTTTATTGTTATTATTTCCTTTGGCTTGGGAAGGGAAGGATGGGGATAGGGATGGGGATAGGAATGGGGAACGATATCACTGGGAAGTTTTTGCTGGAATAGTTGAGAACTGGTCATTATGTTGTTCAGAGGCTGAACTTTGGCAGGAAGGAACACTTTGTACTCCTGTGTGGAGCTGGCTTCTCAGGGGTTCAGGAGCAGAGTGCGAGTGAGAAGAGCTGTGCCTTCTCCCATCTGGTCCTTGGCCCTGGGCTGAGGGAATTCTCCTTCTCCTCTCCCTCTCCCCACCTCCTCCCTCCTGAAACACAAGCTGGTGGCAGGGCCAGAAACAGAGCAGAGAAGGGAGGGAAAAGAAGAGGAGGGGAGGGAAGGAGAGGGAAGGATAGGGGAGGGGAGGACTCTGCAATCAGTCACAGTCACTGGCTAGTGTTGATCCATTGCTGAATATGGATGTGCATTGGTATGCTCAGTGGGACAATGTCTAGGGCTGAAGCCTGTGCTTAGCACATAGTGGGAATAACAGCTTCTCTGTTATGTTCCAAAAGCCTATTGCCTGCATTTATTGTTCCTGGACATCCTGAACCAAACCTTGCTCCTCACCCTGGGTGACCGAGCTGATCGGCGCTACAGTTTTGAGTCCTGTGGAGCAGCATCATGGGGAAGAGCTTTGTAAACATTCATATTGTCCGAGTCAACATCACCTCCTTGTCTCCACGTCACCATCTTGCATGCATAAATTGTCTTTTTGTCTGTCTTAAACATTGAGTTCTTTACTCACAGCCAAGAGATAATTCAACCTGAAACCTTTTTTGTTTTTGAGGAAGGACTCTAAAAGAGTCTCTAAAAGACACTGTGTACAGATGTAAGGTGAAATTAGACTGTAGACATGACTTTAGTGAGCATAGAACAAAAAATACTTTTTCATTTGGACTGGCAACTACAATTTTTCGGAAAGTTCTGTATCTACTTGGCACTGCCAAACTTGTTAGCTATCATTTGCTTTTGGGAATTGGCCAAATTCCAAAAAGCAAACGGTTCTCAGAGATTTGGAAGGGACTAAGTGGAAAAACCCTCTGCAGCAGGTATTTTACAGCTCTCTGAGTGATGCCATGCCAAAGCTTCTATAATGTTACACATGCATTCCAAATGTTCCAGTGTTTCTCCCTGTGCCTTTCAACAGATTTGCAGTGGCCTCAGAAAGTAGAGGATTTTGGTTTAGACAACTGTAATCACATGTCAGTACAATCTCTTGTTTCCTATCAATAGCATGTACAGTCCAGCAGTGGTGAAAAACATGCACTTTGCAAAAAAAAAATGTTGCTTGATTTACCATTCTCTCCTGGTATTCATTATTGTTCCAATGCAATACAATTCATCACACTAATTCTTACAAGAAAATGCATTCCTTGACAGGTATGTACCCCTTGTCTGACTCCTCACTGATGATTTATAATTTTCTTAAATCACTAGTCTATTTGGGATTTGATGGAACCAAGAGTTGTAATTTGTACTGAGAAGGGCAATTGTGAGAGAAGAGTAACTACTGAATTTGTCAGGCATTGGAACAGGCTGCCCAGGGAGGTGGTGGAGTCCCCATCTCTGGGGGTATTCAAAAGGCGTTTAGATGAGGCCCTAAGGGATATGATTTAGTGGGGGACTTGGTAGTGCTAGGTTAATGGTTGGACCCGATGATCTCGGAGGTCTCTTCCAACCAGAAAAAAAAAAAAAAAAAAAGAATTGCCACCTCCTCAGCTCTGGAAATTTACAAGATCTCATTCAGAGAAGAGAAACAAAACACATTTTGAAGTGTAGAATTCTTTGTCTACCCACCACGCTCAGCTGCATTACACACATACTTCACAGATGTCCATCTGAAGTCCAGCTCCGAGAGCAGACCCTCCTTCAGCCATAGCTCCACCGAGGTCAGTGGAACTGCCCGTGGTGTTAACACCTTCCACAAAGCTGATGTTACTCACCTCTTTTATTTTCGTTTCATATATTCTAACCGCTTCGGGTCGTTGAATACTAACACTGCTTCTTGAACATAGGTAGACAGATAATGTTTTGAAAGTCATGCTTACAAAATATATCTTTTATTTTCTTCAAATGAAAGCATGGAATTTTCATCTTTGCCATTGAGTATTTTCCTCTGTTAAAACTAAGATAAGGATGTGACTACACAAACAGTGAAATAGAAATTAAGAGTGAAATACTCATTTGAGGGGATATATACCACTCTAGAAAAAGAAAATATGAAACAGTCCATATCACTAATGTGATAAGATTGCAAAAACTAAGGAAGGAAAATGTGGCTAGACAAGAAACCATCTACGTCAAAGTGACCTAAAAGATGACGTGCTTGGGTAATGCTGGTAAAGACCACCTAACTCGATTTTGCAGAGGAACACAAACCTTGATAATTGTATCTAAAAGGTAAATAGCTCTGTGTCCTGGTTTAGGCCAGGACGGAGCTAGTTTTGTCTTCAGCAGCTCCCGTGTTTTGGATTTAGTGTGTGAAGAATGGTGATAGCACACTGATGTTGTTGGTTGCTGCTAAACGACCAAGGACATTTTGCAGTTTCCCAGGTTTTGCTAACGTGCAGATGCAAAACTTGGGAGGGGTAGAGCCAGAATAGTTGATCCAAACTGGCCAAAGAGAGTATTCCATACCATAGACGTCATGTCCGATATAAGTGAGGGTCGGCTGGTGGGCCACTAGGCTTTTAGACCCTTAACTTGCCTTAATCCTTAAGCTTCCCTTCGGGTTGCTTTTTGTTTCCCTATTTTTCCTTTTTGTTATTCGTTCGTTTGGCTGTTTGTTCCCTCGCCTGCTTTCCCTGGAACTTGCTGTTCTGGGATAGCTGGGGGGGATACCCCTGCTCCCTGCCTGCTGCTCGGGACGGGCTGTATCGGTCGTCGGGTGGTGAGAAATTGTGTATCGTTTGTTTTATATATTCTATTATCCTTATATATATCATTATTAATATCATTATTACGATATTTTTATATTTTTCCTTTGCTGTCCTGGTGAACTGTTTTTATCTCAACCCACGAGTTTTCCTTTCTCTCCGATTCTCCTCCCCACCCCACCGGGGAGGGGGGGAGTGAGCGAGCGGCTGCGTGGTATTGGGTTACAATTTGGGGTTAAACCATGGCACTCTGATAATTTGAAATCACTGTGGTAGAATTTAAGATTTGGAATCCAAAAAGGACATGATGTTTTGGCAACAAATTCCTTTGTGCTTTCTGTCTGTTCTTGATTAGCCTCTTTTGCTCCCTAGCTCCATTTTTTGTTGATGCTGTTGTGCCAGCTCTCACTGTTTCTTTACCAGTCCTTTACTACATGTCCATTCTGTAATGTAAAACCTTGGCAGACATAGATGGATGTCATCTCAAAATGTTAGCTACCTGAGCTGCTTTAGTCCCCCTTGTGCTCACAGACTTTCTAGATATACATTGAAAATGTGTATTTCCTGTTTCTTTAGTAGCAGTAGAACACATTATTTCTGTGACAGATGACAGGTTCTTCTCCAAATAGTAATTTAAGCATCAGGAACTGATGTAATTTCAAACTTGGTTTTGAAATGTGGAAGATCTGGTTGTGGGGTATAACTTTAAATTAAGTGGTCACAAGATGATTCATTTTAAGATAAAGGGAGAAATTAAGGTAGTTTTGCAACTTAGCTCCCTAATTTTGAAAGCAGAAGTGGTGATGAATTCATAGGACTTGTCAGTAAAATCAGCTGCGTTAAGTTTAGGGACTTGTATGTAGAGGAAGTCTGTAACCTGCAGCTATACAAAAGGGAAAAAACAGCTTCAAACCTACTGGATGAATAGGAAAAAGTGAGTAACAGAGACCATTTTAGCCTGCTAAACTACTTATCTGTAGTTCGGAATGCAATGGGATAACATTAGGAATGCCAAAAATCAAACCGACTCAAAGCTCATAGAGAACTTCAAAGTAAACAACAAAAGATCTTGATATGTACAAAGTAAGACAGAACAAAGAAAGAAAATGTGGATCAGCTGTATGGAAAGAAAGAGGTAAATATTAATGCTATGCTGGTGTGAACCCAAAATGAAGGGCTGGATCCAATAAAGGACATGGGTTGTGCTATAGCCAGCACCCAGTCAGGAGTGCCTGTGCAGGTGCCCGGGATTGTCACCCATTGACCAGGGAGGAGGTAAGCACTACGAATGGGATTTGTAGCACCGGAAGGTTGTAGGCTTAAGACATATCTGAGACTGTTAATAGAGAGTACCAAAGGGTGGTCTAAAATGCTGTCTCCTGGATTTAGGCATCGTATTAAGGGCTACAGAAGTGCCCCCGTGAGGCCTGGATCAGTTCTGTGCTTACTACGTACATTGGGGTGCAGGTGACTGGCTCATGGCTTCCTTAGCAAAGATGAGGAAGAGGAACAAATTGAAAAAGGCAATAATCAGTTCTGAATAATAATAATAATATACGACTTAAAGCTGTCAGCAAAGAAGTGGAAGCTCCTTCTTTGACTTGTGTAAATCCAAACCCCCAGCTCCTCAGTGAATCCTGCAGACTACGTGACCAGTGGATTACGGAGCAAGTGGGATGGAGACACAGTTCAGCTCCTGCCCAAGGCAGCTACACAGCTGCCAGTGCAAGATTCATGATTTCAGAAAAGACATCAGGCCTGACCCTGGGGCCTAGCAAGTAAGGGACTTGGTTGGATAGGGAGATACCTAACATCTAGTCTCATGTTTCAGTTCTTGTAAATTTGATGCTACCCAGTGTAACAGGATAAAAAGCTGAAATAGTTTTTGTGTGAGGGACCATCTAAACGCAGGCTGATGTAGACAGTTTAGGCTTGTGTTATCTTTATCCCTCAAAATCAGTAAAGCAGAAAAGCTTCCATCTGGTTTGTTCCCCCTCCTAATTGAGATCAGCACTTAGCGGGATACAAACTCCTTCTGCAGTGTGCAAAACTTTTTGGGATTCTTCAGGGAGATATTAAGGCAAAAATGACACATCTTTATCATTTCCACATGAGTGAGGAAATCAATGCCTCCTGCCATACAGTGCAGAAGCAATCTGTGCAGGGTTCACTTTCGGGATGCAGATTTGGGCTCTTTCTCCCGTGGCAATGCTTCAGTGCCTCTGTATGCTTCAGCTTCCAAAAGGTGCCTGCAGCGTGACCACACTGCTGGAACCACTTCTTTCTACCAAGGTCTTGAGGGAGTCATTGTCACTAGGCCAGTTTTACAAATTAAAAATTCCTGCATCTCTAATGACTGGATCATCTGCAAAATCGTTTAATCTAATTTCCAAATGTTTCAAAGTAGCAGAAGTCCCATTCTTTGCTGAAAAAAAGGAACAGCAGGTCTACCAGTCCCCCTGTTTCTTGAATAGTTTGAATAGGAGCAGGGCTTTTACCTTGCTCAGGAGACAGTCTTAAATCTTTTGATTCAGATGAAGCAAAACCAACACATTTGCTAAGATGTTTGACCTGAGCTGTATTTGGAATCTCAGGTTTGGGGTTCATGTACATGATGTCTGCTTTAAAATCTCTATCTCATGCTTTCCATGCAGTTTCAAATGGATAGAGTGCTTTACAGTGATAGGCAGTAATACTACTCTCTAATTAAAATGCAAACAAAACAATGCCTTTAAAAAGCCCAGGTTTTCTTTAAAACTCTGTTATGGTGATTTTGTTGAAAAATCTCTAATGGACTCAATTCAGGCATGCTACAAAGGTGCCACAGATTGGGCCCGTGGAGAATAACATAATAGTACATAAGAAGTTTATTGCATCTCACAACGTGTACTGTAGTCACTCATGAGGATATGTACTAAGACCCTAATCTTGCGAGAGCAAATTGGGTTTTTTTTTTGCAATTGTTTTGCAGTGATATCAAGTGGATTGCCTTAATGTACAAATATCATTGATCATCATTGCTCATGTTTGCAAAGCCCACAGACTGAGTCATGCAGATACTTACATTACATCACCTAAATTAATATATGGCCCAGGTACATACATACCCCTGCCAGTCTGGAATCCCGGGACTGCTGTCCTATTACAGCGCTCCTGGAAACGCCTTCAAGGCCAATGCCCTGTACAGCCAAACGCAACAGGAAGAGTTAAGCTTATTATGAACATATTAATGTCACAAGCAATAGCAGATAAAACAGAAAACAAAATTATCCAGTTCAGATGTAAACATAGTCCAGTGAAACAGAGTGATGACCTCACCATGGTGTGTATTAGCCACTGCCGTTAGACTGATGGCACTTTTAATGCAACAACTATATCACGTTCTTAGGTCTCGTTTGCCTGGACATAGTCCCCCTTCCCTTATTTCTTCAGCAGTAGCAAGTGGCTCGGCGTAGGCACCACAGTAGGCACCAGAACTCTCCAAAGCTGGTACACAGAAACACATGGGAGAGAAAAGTCAAATGTTCCCCATATGTCATGGCCCTTGCTGTCCCTTCCCATCACCTCTAACCAACCTGCATCTCAAAAGCCTCAAAGCTTGGCTCTGCCCTCATCTTCTCCAAAAACTGCAGCGGCAACGCACTTCTGAGAGACGAGATAGCGTAAGAAGACCCACTCACTAGCTGTCTTAACTCTTACCTAGTTTCTGGCTAGACTGGAAGCGCAAGAAGGAAACACCATTCAGTGTAGTCTGTGTCACCTAGATAGCCTAAAACCGTGTCCCCAGCACTGCTTAGTTTACTAGTACAGAAGTGGTGTTGCTCTGTCAAAGGCATCCCCAGCAGAACAGCACTAGCAAACAAGGCTTTCAGTGTTGGCTGGACGTCCTACCACTCCTCTGCAGAGATGCAGCCGCCCCCGCAGTCTAGCCCGCTTGCTCTGGGTGAGGGAAAAATACTTTCCAGGACTGTTAGAAATGCACACAGCCTGCCAGAGCTGGCGATGTGGAAAGGCACCATCTCTGACAGAAAACGAACTTTGGTCTTCTACGTCTGAGAAAAAATCTTCATGGGTTTGCCCTGGAAGAATACCAAAGCCTGGTTTTGGCAGGGGGCTGTGCCTGCAACAGCCTGCGAGCTCCTTCTGCAACGAGGGTGAAAAACAGGAACGGGCCTTGAGGCGCTGCAGGGAGCTTAGATATCTTGTTTTATCCTTGGGGCTTTCTCATTAGATAGATAGTTGTGTGTTGTTCTAACCACATTAGCTGGCTGAGTGGCCTGGGCTGAGTTGGCTGGAGCTAAAAGATATAGGTAAAGAGCACATTTGATTCAGGAGTCTTCTGTGAAAGGTATAGCCAGGCAGATTTCATCTGATGTTGCGGAGTCTTTCAGACCCCTGCCAGTTAAGTCCCAACTATCCAATGCCAAATTTCTGAGTTTTCTACGGTGGTCTGAGAGCAACAGTCCCCATGAGACACTGCCTTGGGAGGCCCACAGGGAGCAGGGGATTGCCATTCTTCGGGTGCTGGTTGTAAGGGCTGACATTTGCCCACAGCCTTTGTGAGCAGAATGAAAATGATCTGTCCTGGATATCAGCAATGGTAAGTGGCTTTCATTGGGTTGCAAACACGTCTTGTTGCAGGTGAGCTTTACTGCCCAAGGTCCTCCCTTCTGGCTTCGCCTTCGTCCCCCAAAAGGATGCGCCCTCTGCCCTCCTGTAGTCTGAGCTCTTCTGAATATGGAGCACTCAAAAAGAGGGGGACATCTAGGTGTCCTGGCAACAGTCACGGATGGAGAGAAGCACGTGGCTCACCGTGGGATGGAGTAGGGAGGCAGAAAGGTCCTGCCCCATGCCAGCACTGGGGCAGGCTGGGCCTGCAGAAATGGGTTCAGGTCAGTGACCCCAGCAGGGCTGCCAGGTATACCCCAGAAAACCCTTGGACAACAGGGAAAGCTGTTAGCCTGGAGGGCTGGTTCTTGACTTTTACCTCCCTCTTTGCTGTTAGACCCTGATGGATAAAGGCATGAGGCAGCTGTGTGACATGGTCAGCAGGTGCATCTGGAGCACACGGGGAGTGTGTGGCACAGGCACCACGTAGGAGAGGTGGGGAGCGTGGTACAGGTATGATGCTCCACCTTGGGGCCTCATCACTGTGACAGGTCTGCGGCACACACAGTGCTCTCCTGGGGAAAACTGCCTAATTGAGCAGGACTTCCTTTTTTAAAATGGTTGTTGGAGAAGATGTTATTGGTGTTGCTCATCTTTCGTACCGTGGTTAAAGCACTTGTGCATGAAGCGTGCATTTAATGTTCAAGATGGCACAGTTAGGGGGAGACTGTTTCTTTTAAAGCAGGTCCCCATGGAT
This sequence comes from Phoenicopterus ruber ruber, assembly GCA_009819775.1. Classification (NCBI taxonomy): domain Eukaryota; kingdom Metazoa; phylum Chordata; class Aves; order Phoenicopteriformes; family Phoenicopteridae; genus Phoenicopterus; species Phoenicopterus ruber. The sequence goes on from CM020215.1 coordinate 163,002,010, forward strand.
GTTGTGGCACACATTAAAATTGGGCAGTTGGTAATAAAGCTCTACATAAGGGCAGAGCAGGGATAAGTGGCTTCTTATTTCTTTGTAATTTTCAAAAAAATGCATTCACATTTAAATACTTAAGAATTTTTTTGTCTGCTGTGATCTTTCATGTCAGATCTGTTTCTGGCCAGGAGAGGAGACCAAGTGCGTGCAGACAGTTGTGTGTAGCTCTTTAGGGAAGTGGCTATGTCTGTGTCTATGTCAGAATATGTGCAGTGCATGCTTTCAATTTCGATTGCATTCTCTGATGAATATAGAAATGCATGTATGTAATCATAAAATTCTGCTTATAATAAAAATGAAAGGTTAATTATTCCAGTGCCTGTGCAGATGTTACTGATAATGCCTTTTATGTGAAAGAACATGAACAAAGCAGACCTCTGGCTTTCAAAGAAACAAAAGAAAGGAAAAACCCCAATACTGTGCCAAATTTTAAAAAGAGAAACCCTTAAGGGAAAGAAAAATAGAAAGTTTGAGAGTGCAGAGTAAAAAAGCAAATATTAAAAACTATGAAAAAAATCTTGTCACTACCACATTCATTAGAAAAATTCTATTCTGAGTACCCTTTGTAAAATATCAAAGCTTTATATCCCAGCAACAAACAAGGAACATAAATGAAATCAGGAGGGTTGAATTACATTATACATTGCTTCAGTTAAATCTTCAGTTACTTGTGTCCTCAGCCTACAAATGCACCGATTCTAGAAGATAAAAATGCTCTTTTATAGGTTCAGAAGAGTAGAAACCTTTAAACCAGATACTGCCTACATCCAGTAATAAATATAACATTCTTGGTTTGAAAAGCCATCATCCTGTTCAACATTTTACCTTCTGCTTTCTCTGTTGTTGCTCAGAGTCTGTCTGTTTTGCTTGTGGTCCTACTTAGGGCAGCAGTTCGCAGACGGTTTCGTGCAAGAAGACGCGTGAGCCTGGCAAGAGCCAGTGGCCCCCGGAGCTGAGGGGCAGGACCGCTGTTTTATAGACCCAGCAGGGTAAGTCAGGGATATCTGCCGTGCGCCATCCAATTTTAATTCAGAAAAAAACACGTGCCCCATGTACCACAAGTTTTAGAAACGTTGGTTTGGAGTCAGTTTAAAAAGAACACGTGAACCTGTAGCCCTAGAGGAGCTGAGAAATGATGCCTGCTAGTCATGGAAAGAGGATGTTGATAAAAAGCAAACTAGTGATAAATTTAAATGTGGGTCCAGAGAAATGAAATGCAGTGAGGGATTGCTTCAGGCCTAATAAAATCCAAATTAAAATTTTTGGGTCTAACAAATTGTAAACTTAATTTTTTAGTAGGGATAGGTAGAGGAACTCTGTCTCTATTGCTGATTCAGCATGAAAAGAAAGACAGGGAAGGGGATATGCAGGGATTAACACATGCCAAATAGAAAAGGAAAAAAAAAAAAAAGAAGCATTTTCTGAAGGTTCCTTGGATCATAGTTTCCTTGAAATGCATTGCAAAATGTTCAGTAGTCTTTTATGGAAAAAAAAGTAATTCTGGCAAGACAATTTGTTCTGGATTCACTGACTTGTGTCAAAAAAATCCAAATTGAGAATAACAGCAAAAGAAAAGAAAAATATTAGTTTTTATGTGAAATAAAATATTTTCATTCTTCTATTTGAAATCACTTGTTCAGTCTGGAATTTCTTTTAAGATTAAAAATGTAAAGTGCTCAGATTCACAGGCTGAATAAAAAGCTTTCTTCAACCTGAAATTAACCTTTTCTGTGAAATTACTATCAAATAATAAAAAGTATCATTCACATATGTTCATCCATCCATCTAACCACCAAAAGAGCATCCTTTTTCCACTTCCCTTACCACTTTGACTATCTTCTGTCATTTATTATTATTTAATTGTGCTGCCATTCATCCAAGCCAGGGCTGAACTGTGCTTATTGCTGCATGATTAGGTAGCAAAACCTTTAAACTGACTGTTTCACTAAAGAAATTTTTAGATTAGAGACATAAATAAAAAGGGTTTAACCAAATATTTATCACAGTGCAGTCAACCAGAAAAAAATGGTTGCCATGGCAGCTAAAATTTCCTTATATGAGTGCTGGGAGCTGTGACAGTTCACTGGTCAAGCCACAAAATTGGGACCCCCTGCTACTACAGATTTCTTCTGCGGCCATAGGAATGTAGCGTAGGTTGCGCTCTGCTTTCTTCTCTACTTGTTCAGCTGCCACCAAATTTAGGTGTGGGTTTTTTTAAGTTGCAATCTGCTAAAGAACATGTACTTTTCTGTCCTCTGTATTGGTCTGTTGTTGTCATTCATACAAATTATGTCCACCCTAAACATGCTTTGCAAATGATGCTTTTTGCATCATGTCCCATTAGGAAGATAAGGATGTGCTTACCCTAACCATTTTGCTTTATGGTCTGTACTAGTTCTCCGCTTGAAGTAAAACTCTAAACTTGTTTGCTGGCAGCATCAGCAGCAACTGAAATGCAGGCTTATATCAGTTAGGCATTTATGGAATTAGGCCATATTATATTACCATTGAGTTGATATGTGATTTTTTTTTACTTGTGGCAAAGACAGTGAGAACTGTATTTCCATGTTTCTTTTGTAATGTTGCCCACACCTTTAGAGAAAAGTACATTATCTGAAAGGTCACCTAGTTCACATAGAAGTGACAACATGTGGCATTTTGTATCTGGACTGGACTCCCAGCAGCTTAAATCCTTCTGAATAACTAAGAGCTGCAGGGATGCTTAGTGATGTATTTCATATTTGGACTCACCTGAGGGGTTGTACAAAGAATGGGAACAGGCTTTGGAGCCTACCGGGAGCTCAGTAGGATGCTAGTTTTGTTTTCATTTCCAAAAGTCCTATTTACTCCTATTTACCTATTTGGGTGCTCTCACACTAATTTATGTGCAGATGTGTCCAACAAAAGAGCTGGGTGTACCGAGTCACTCCTGCTGAATAGAAACTCTGCAGGAGGACATGGAGAGCGCTTACCCAGGTTCACCTACTCGCAAATATTCCAATGCAGAAATTACTAATGCCATGTTTGTATTATTCTGGGTGGGCCTTCCTTCAAAGAATGACTTTCCTATAAGGAAATATCATTCTTACAAAATTACTAAAGGAAAATCTCTTTAAAAATTTGGCAGGTTAAATGACTCATTCACAGGGTCATTATTTAATGTGTCGAACAAAAGCTGGCAAGATTATTCTTATTCTTTTTCTGTGATAATGTAGCTCCTGGGAATCCTGCTCCTGAAGTCGAAGCACTATGCCAGTACTGGACAATTAAAGGATGAAAAGGATAGTAAATCCCCAAAGGAGCTCAGCATCGAAGTATGAAGACAGTGATTTATCTAATCTTCTTGAAAACTCTGTGGCCTGGTTTAGGCCGGGACGGAGCTAGTTTTGTTTTCAGCAGCTCCTGTGTTTTGGATTTAGTGTGAGAAGAACGGTGATAGCACACTGATGTTGCTGGTTGCTGCTGAACCACCAAGGACATTTTGCAGTTTCCCAGGCTCTGCTAATGTGCAGATGCAAAACTTGGGAGGGGTAGAGACAGGATAGTTGATCCAAACTGGCCAAAGAGAGTATTCCATACCATAGACGTCATGCCTGATATAAGCGAGGGTCAGTCGGTGGGCCACTAGGCTTTTAGGCTTTTAGACTCTTGACTTGCCTTAATCCTTAAGCTTCCCTTCGGGTTGCTTTTTGTTTCCCTATTTTTCCTTTTTGTTATTCGTTCGTTTGGCTGTTTGTTCCCTCGCCTGCTTTCCCTGGAACTTGCTGTTCTGGGATAGCTGGGGGGGATACCCCTGCTCCCTGCCTGCTGCTCGGGACGGGCTGTATCGGTCGTCGGGTGGTGAGAAATTGTGTATTGTTTGTTTTCTATATTCTATTATCCTTATATATTATTATTATTATTATTATTAATATATTTTTTATATTTTTTCCTTTGCTGTCCTGGTGAGCTGTTTTTATCTCAACCCACGAGTTTTCCTTTCTCTCCAATTCTCCTCCCGACCCCAACAGGGAGGGGGGGGTGAGCGAGCGGCTGTGTGGTATTGGGTTACAATTTGGGGTTAAACCACGACACTCTGCATTATAAATGTTACCTGGTAGAAAAATGTTAGAGTTCACTAAGGTTTTTTACTCTCCATTTTCCTCTGTTCATCAGAAGATCTGGGAAGGAAGAGCCACCAGCACAGGTGCCATGTTGGACCAGGAATTAAAAAAAGATCCCATCTACACTGTTAGCAGCATGGCAGGTTTGTGGAAAATTAATGCAGTCAGAGCCTCCTATTGGGAAAGAATAATCATGGTGCTGCCTGCACGTAGGAGGTGGGAAGCTTTTGTGTTCCCTTTTAGTTGCTACCAGAGAAAGGGGTGGTCCTTTTGTGCAACTCCCCAATGGCTGGTCATCTCCTTTGAAGACGATCTGGAGAAGAACAGAACACAGATGGTGGCACTGACTTTATGTGTCAGGAGGGATGACAGTATAACAGTTTGCTGCTGTGGAGTGTGTTTTGAAGGGTATGAAATGCATTTGGTTACAGAAACAGAACTACAGCTATGACTGCTGATATAGCCTAAAGCTATCCCATGCACAGTGATATGAGCCTGGTCACAACTGAGGGGATTTGTAAAAGTTTCCTCTCTGTCAGTTTGGTCTTGAATTTCAGTTGTTGTCGGGACCTGATGCATATACTTGGCTTGTTGGACAAGGCAGCTATTCCACACTTCACCATCTGCTGGTCATCTTAGTACCTGACACAACCATCCTCCTTCCCTGTCCCCCTTTCATGGTTAACCTCACCTCTCTTTTGTTTTTAGCATGCTCAGTCTTCTATCCTTCTACCTCATTTTTCTTGCTTCTCTGTCTGGCACCAGTTTGGACCCACGTTCTCCCCAAGCCTTCAAGAATACTTGCGCCCAGCCCTTCTTCTGTTCTTATTCTCTGTGGTTCACCTAGCAGTCTTTACTGCCACAGCTGTTCTTATGCTGACATTTCTAACTTCATGGTTACTTCTCCTCCTTGTGCTGTGCCTGGAACTACCACTCCTCTTCTGAAAACATCCACAGCCCTTTTATATCTTTCTGGCCCGGGGTATAAAGGTTGAAAGGCCATCAGAATGAATATGCAGGCAGAGGATTTGATCAGAGAAGTAAGAATTGTTTGGCAAGGATGAGGGCACTAACAAAGAAAAGGATTAAAATGTAATGAATGCAAACACATCCACAGGATTCCCAGGAATGCTCTGCAGCTTAAGAGCAAGAGCAGAAGGTGCATATGCATGAGTTTATATCTGGCCAGTTCAAGTCATGGCATGGGAGTGCTCCCAAATTTCTCACCAATGTTAACATTTTGCATACTAGCAAACACGAGTACCTCTTTCTCTTACCTCCCACAGAATAGGAGACTGTGACTTAGTTTGGTACGACGCATCTGAAGCCATAGCATTCTTCTCTCTTTTTTACATTTATCCACCTTCCCTCTGGACTACACCCATTCTGTGCACTTGGACGTGAAGCTCTCAGCCCACAGGAAATACCATGAAGTGCAGAATACAAGGTGCACATCCCCAAGGTAACACGAAGTACTATAAACACGCATCTGTGGTCTGTTCTCTGCTTTGTCTTCCATAAACTATTGTTAAATGCAAGATCTCAGTTCTTGCCCTCCAAATGCACTGTTGCTTGTTCTCAGAGATCTAAATAGATGCCTAAACAACCAAGGTAAACATCTTCCCACCACAGAGGAAGTAGAACATCCCTCTGTAAGAGCAAGCCTCCCTGTGTAGGAGACAAAATTTTCCACCTTGGTTTGTCTGAGGCTGAGAAACAAATAGACATGGCATGGGAGCACTAAGGAAGACCTCACTGCCTTCTGTTCTGAAAGCAGTATGTATTGCTTCAATCTTTTTTTCTCTAACCTAAACACATCTGTGGGCATATTAGCCTGAAGCTGCACTAAACAAAACAGATTGAGAGCAAAAATAAACACTTGACATGTGTTAGTCATAGTACTTAATGTGTTTCTAGAAGATACCCGGATGCAACAATGATTAAGGTGTTGTGAGAATCTACACACAGAAAAACATTGGGTATGTAAATATCCTTGGTGCCTGTGAGTCAGTATATATAGACTTTTATAGTAATTGGGCTTAAATTTACAATTTTAAAGTAAACCAAATAAATAAATAAAGGCTTTAGCACAAATATAGTACAATAATTACATTACAAATCTTATAATGTAAATTCTGACTCACAAAATGCATGCAATTTCGAAAAAGATTCCTGTATTCTTGGTATCTAGTTCATCCTTGCTTCCAATACCCAAGACCGGTGTTAGGCTGTCAAGGAAGAAGAAGAGCCTTGCCCAGTGGTGTGTGGTTAGGTGAGGAGGATGTGTAGGCCAAGGATATGTGGACAAAAATTTGCCTTTTGGGGGCTCTGCATTGGCAGGTAACTGGTGACCTGCTGAGAGCTGTGCCCAGAAGTGTCAGGGAAACGTGTGTTTCTTCTCAAACTGTGGGTGCTCCAGAAAAGGTGGCAATTCTGTGTGACCCAGCCAAAAAGCCAGGCTGTGGACCTACACGTGTTAGACCCTGGTGAAGCATCCAAGAGCTAAGGAAGGCCCAGCGATAACAGTGTTGACAGACTGTGTTGGCCAAGGCTGAGAGTAACTATGTTTGCAGTCATTTAACATTGTTTGCGTTCTGATTTGACTGTCTATACTCGATGGTAAGTGCCTCATATCCAGGTCAGATGTGACATATTTTGAAGATGGCTCTGCTGGCCTTAGCTTATTTCTGTTAGGGCAGAATTGCCTTTCCCTCTTTCCATCTGTCACTAGCTTTCCAATAAAGTACTGAGAACTGAGTAAACCATCCTCTCCTTTCTCAGCAGAAAAATGAAGAACAATTGTAAAACATTGAGCCTTTTATTTATTTTTTTTTTTAATTTTCCTGCCCTTAGCATCTTGCTAGAATGGCTGGTCACCTTCTGTGCCTTCTGTTATCTAAAGCTAATGGTGTATGCACACACAGTTGTATTTGACTTTGCATTGTGAGGTTCTTATTAAAGGTAGAAATCAAGTTCTCTGTGTGCAGTGTGAGCGTGTTACATTTGCTATTAAAACTCATGTGAGTGCTTAATTTTGTGACCTCTAAATATTACTGGACCTAGCACTATTCTAGGTTTTTTCCATCTTCATCCAGGATGCTGGATGACATTAGACTTTTGCTTAGTCTACTGATGGCAGCAAATACTATCAAGGCATTTCAGAAAAAGTGAAAAAACAGATATCATAGTTTTTAGGTTCATTGTTATTTGAAGCAAGTGTGTAGACTGAAGATCTCTGCTGGCACCATCTGTAGTTTCTATTTTGAGATCAGAAGCACTGCCTTATAACAAGAGAAATTATTTTAATTATGTCCAACATCCCATCATAGTTGGTAAATCCCAGTAGGTCAAAAGCCACACTGTGCCACTCAATTTAAGAAAGCTTTTCTGTGCCTTTATATTACAGAAAGAAAAAACTCAGATCTTTGTAGTAACTTACGAATTGGCCTGTGTTGTCTTTTGTCCCCTTGCTATTGACCAAAAAAACTTTCTTAAACTTAAGTCTGGCAATGACAAATGAAATATGATCAGGATCCAGATAATCTTGACAGTGACATTTCATTCTGAAAAGTGACTTATGTGCCTTTTCTTCTGGACCTTGTTGATTATTTGTGTGATTACTAGAGGGAAAGGAATTCTTCTGTGAAGAAAGGCAATTTTGTTTGACCATCTGTACGATGTCTATTTTTCTGATTTTAGCATGGAAGCAGAGTGGCTTCAAGAACAACCAGAAATGTCTGGGCCATAATGGTGGACCTGCTGATTGATTTGCTGTGTGGCTTGTAAATGTGTGAGTGCTCACCATCTGCTTTTTCCTTCCTTCTTTACTCCTGAGGCAAGGGAGAACTTCCATGCTTCCACTTTTGATCTCTCTCCTCCCTCTCTTGCCTATTCAGGTTGACACCAAATGAATGAGATCATGCAATGGAAACCATGTACATGTAAATAAATGTGGAAAATGCAAGAGAATGCTGTAATCAAGAAAAGCTTTGAAGGAAGCACAGGTTTTACTAACTCGAGTGGAAGAATGTTGTTTGTTGATAGTTTGTTACATGTTTTCTTAGTCACTTTTGAAAACAGAGCTTTCCTACCAAAGCCACTTGAATTCTGCATTTCTCAGTGCTGTATATCCTAAACGTTGCTTTAAAAAATCAAGACAAAACTCTTATGCCTAGGATCCTCATCCGTACAGCAAGAGCACAGTATCACTGGAATCAGACCTCCATGAACTGAAGTGGAGATCTACCATTCACCTCCAGGCTCCGAAAAGAGGTCCTAAAAAATAATTTTCCCCTTTGTTGTGTGGAAGTCATGGCAACACCCTGGGAATCTTGCCTAGGCAAATGAGTCCATGGACACTGGCATTCACAGAAAACACAGATGTCAGGAGGTCAGCTAATCCACTTCCTACCCTTGGACTAGGTTGCCTATGTTGATCAACCAGCATGACAGCGATTAATCTAATCTGTTTTTTATATGTCAGGGATGGGAAGTCTTTATTTCCCTAGGCCATCAGTCACAGTCTGCACAATACTCACAGAAGTTTGTTTTCTATTTGCTGACTCACCCTTGCCCTGAAACTAGTTCAATTTACTTTTTCTGTTACTGTAATTCACCGTTGCTTGGAGATTATCCTGGGCTGCGAGGGCTAGTATTAAGCTAGAAAAGTAAGAGGTCAGGATAGGAAGAAGGCAAATAAAGTGTGAGATTTTCCACAACGTATCAGTTGATAGAAAACGTAAAGAAAGCCCGGTCTTCAGAAGCTGTATTATCAATATTAGAAATGTGGGTTAAAAACGGGAGGACTTGAAACTGTAATGAATAGAAACAGAAAGTTTAATGCCTATTACCTGGTGAGACTGGAACAGTGACATAAGCTCTTAGCTGCTTAGGAATGGATAAGAGAGGGCTATGTAGCTCAGGACAGCAATATTGTAAATACACATGGATTTAACTAATAGCACGAGGAGCTGCTGATGAAGGCCTGCTGTAAGCTCATCAAATCATCCTACAGAAGTATCAGTCTGCAAGTATCTGTGCATGAAGTACAGAGTTGAAATTGTTAGGAGGAACTGAACAGATGGTAGGTGTGCCCATTTTAACTTTTAGTACAACTTTTTCTGATACTTTTCTATTGCAACAAATATTTAATAGAAAGTAACTGGCTTGAGTCTTATTTAAGCAGATAATCAATAGAAACTACTTTCTATGGATAAATGATTGTAACATAGTTTTGTGTAAAGCAAATAATCAAACATCCAAACATCAAAATAAATAAACTATGAAAATTAACAGAAATATTGTGTGTGTACATATGTGCGTGTGTGGCATTTGGATAGAAAAATGAGAACGGAAATTAAAAGCTCTTTAGGAAGAATCATATTGGCCAAAATAACCCTAACGTGGCAGTTAAAGACGGAGAGGAATCCAGCTTAAAACCCAGACTGATTCAGTAGTGAAGATGGTAAAGGTGAGATTCAGTTGCCTAAACATAGGTGCCTACTGTAATTTATAAGGCACCAGATACATCATCACGGGATGGGCAGATATGACACAATTAATGGAAGACCTGAAACCTTCTGGAGTGGTAACTTGTGGCTGAGTGGAATACCCTACCATGTCTAAAACAGAAGAAGGCACCTATGCTTAGCCACCTGAATTGCACCATAACTTGAGGAGAATGAATAAGTCAATTGATATAAATTAGAAGCTATGGCATGTAGAAAATTGATAAAGGTTGTTAAAGCTACGGGGGAAATGGAGATGGCGAGTGGGGTAACAGGAAGAAACGGGAAAGGCATCTGAGGAAGACTGTTGGTATTATACACCGATGACCAGATCGAAATAGCAAAATTACTTACAGCTTGCTTCTGCAGCACTGACATTTCTGTTCTGCAGCTGAACAAGAACAGGCTGATATGTCTGTATTGCGGAAGGATGAGAAACTATTCTCCAGTGGGTATGTCAGCAAGATGATGAGTCAGGCCACCAGATAGTGACAAGCTGGGCTCACAGCCAGCGCGACAGCCTGCTTTCTTGCCCGTGGCACGGCAGGAAACAAGGCTGCCTGTTTGGTTTGTCAGGCAGGCATACGGCCTGGCTTTAATCGAAAAAACTAAACTCAAACAATGTACTGTCGCAAAGCCTTCGCCTTCTACTATCACAGCTTGTCTTTGGGAAACTACTCCCTCTGATGTCTTTCAAACAAACAGCTTTGAATCTGATTCTGTCCCTAGTACTGCCTCAGAGATACTACGTAGTGCTTAGCAAATCTTTTATCCAGACTTTTCAGACACACTCGTGCACGTGTGTTCTTGGTTTTCTAGGTACCTGCCTTGAGGCTTTGGGGTGCGATTTGCAGAAACTGTGCAGCTCTGAAATCAACGGCCGCTTGCCTGAAAGGGAAAGGTTATAGTGCTACATCCTCTGAAAGCTTTAGATTCCTATTGCATAATCGGGATCAGTGGCTGTATTTCACCATAAGGTCCACATGCTTTCATTCACCATCTGGAAATTAGTTGAAACTGCCCAATTATCTTCTAAGTGTTTTGAGAAAAGCAGATGTTTGTGAACTCCTCGTACTCTAGTGATAAGCACCATAGGAAATGCACATGAAGAAACTTGTCAGTCTGACTGTATTCAGAATGAGAACAGAGTAGAGCAAAGAGGGCTTAAGGCCACACATCATACAGATGCTTATTTAGTGACTATTGTCCTTCTTGTGCACTGAATAAATAGGGAATCTTGTGTGTTTGCGTGTTTGTGACATCCTCTGTGATCATCTAATTGATTTCCCTAGCACAATGCATATGCATAATGGGTTTAATTCAGATGCCATTGGCTTAATTTGGCCATCACCCTATTTAAGTAGTTGGCTTTGCTAGACTGCTACCCATATTACAGATTTACTAAGTTGCACTTTGATTAGTTTGTTATATATCTTGATCTTTCCATGTTGTGAATATACTGTTGCCATAGCAAAATATTCAATGAATAAACTGGCAGTTGCTTTTCCCCTAAAATAGAAAGAAGATTATTAATTTCATTACTGTGCTATTTTCTCTTCTCCTTCCTCTCCATATGCAATCTTAGATTTTCCTGAGCATCTCTGTTGGTAATTGCTTCACACTTCTTTATTACTGCATCAGTTTCTAATGGTTACTTGCACACTTGACAGATAGAGTTACGGATTAATTTGGCTTTCAGGATATTATTTTTTTGGTTGAATTTTATTTTCCCCTTCCCTTTTAGTTTTCCCTTCTCCAAAACTTCAAAGAGTGTTTTGTTTTGGACTTAGAGGTAAACACTAGTATTTATTTTAAAATTAAGTAGTGTCAAGATCTGTCACTGATCATGCTGGCAAAGGAAAAATGTACTTCTTAAGGTTTGTTCTTTGTCCTTTTCCTACCATTACAGTAATATTGGAAAAAGTTACTTTAATATTTTACTTTAATACTTTTAACTGTATTCTTAAAATACATTACTTGTTCATGACCAGTATTCTACTTCCTTGCCCAAACTAAGAAATGTTTGGATAATCTTTCATTGCAAGACAACTGGGCTGATACTTGACTTCACATAGGTAATGCTTCATGAATAGAAGTCAGTTTTAAGATTTACATCTTCCTTTCTCCCACTGCCTGACCCAAACTTTATTGATGTTTTGGGACTTGCATTGGGCTGTCATACCTTTTAATTCTCTTACGAGTATCTAGTTAGACAAATTTGCTTCACAGAAATCTAAACCTGCCAGATTTTGCTGATAGGCAGAGCTTTTCTTCATACATTTTGGGAGATGAATTAAATTAATTATTCAGGTTCTGGAATACATAAGTACTATTTTGTTAAAGCCTCTCCTTTCAAACCACTGCACCATTTCCGTAAATGTGTTTCCTTGGTTTAATCTCGAAGGATCTATAGACAGTTGTTGACAAGTGTACTACTTATTGCTTGCAAAATTTTGCGGCACATCCTCTATGCTCAAGCAGCGCATGCTGTTGCCAGCCCCATCAGCGTTCACTGACAGCAATCTTAAGCTTGATTTGTCTGACTTAGGGTTATTGTGATGTTCTTGCAAGCATGAACTGATGCTGTTTCTTCAATAATACAGTGTAGCCCAGACCCTACCCCTCTTTTATCTCAACGACGTGTCAACTCCGATGCCTACAATGAAAGTCAGATGCCAGCCCTGTTAATTGTTTCACTGGCAATGCATTTTAGTGGGAAGAGGTAGGGCTGGTCGCTACTGGGGGCATAGGATGAAGAAACAGAACATAAGAATGGTGCCTGTCTTGCAGCTGACTCAACTGGAGGGGGAAGCGGTCTAGGAGCTGTAATTAGTTGTACGGTCTAGTTGGAGGCCAGTAACTAGCAGTGTACACCAGGGCTCCAAAATTGGCCAACATCTTTGTTAATGATCTGGATGATGGGGCAGAGTGCACCCTCAGCAAGTCTGCTGATGATACAGAACTGTGAGGAGTCGCTGATACGCTAGGTTGGGCTGCCATCCCGAGGGACCTTGATAGGCTGGAGAAATGGGTTGATAGGAACCTCATGAAGCTCAAAAAAGGGAAGCACAAAGTCCTGCACCTAGGGAGGAACAAGCCCAGCACATGCTGGGGGCTGCCCAGCTGGAAAGCAGCTTGGCAGAAAAGGACCTGGGGTCCTGGTGGACACCAAGTTGAACATGAGCCAGCAATGTGTCCTTGAGGCAAAGAAGGCAAATGGTATCCTGGGCTGCATTAGGAGGAATGTTACCAGCAGGTTGAGGGAAGTGATCCTTCCCCTATACTTAGCGCTGGTGAGACCACACCTGGAATACTGTGTCCAGTTCTGGGCTCCCCAGTACAAGAGAGACATGGACATACTGGAGAGAGTCCAGCAAAGGGCCCCAAGGATGATGAAGACACTGGAGCATCCCTCCTAAAGGGAAAGACTGAGGGAGCTGGGACTGCTCAGCCTGGAGAAGAGAAGGCTCGGGGGATCTCAACAATGTACATAGATACCTGAAGGGAGGGTGCCAAGAGGACGGAGACAGTCTCTTTTCAGTGGTGCCCAGTGAGAGGACCAGAGGCAGTGGGCACAACCTGAAACACAGGAGGTTCCTTCTGAACATCAGGAAATGCTTTTTCACTGTGAGGGTGACTGAGCACTGGCACAGGCTGTGCAGAGAGGTTGTGGAGACCTTGGAGATCTTCAAAAGCTGTCTGGACATGGTCCCGACAACCATCTCTAGATGGCCCTGCTGGAGTAGGGGGGTTGGACCAGATGACCTCCAGAGGTCCCTTCCAGCCTCAACCATCCTGTGAATCTGACGCTGCAGTGAAATTACAGCATGGCAATAACCCATTCTACCAATTATTTTTTCATGGAGCTGAATAGTTCTTCAGTTATCTTCAGATGTATGTCCCACATTCCTATTTTCTTACGTCTCTTGTGCTTTCCTGTACTCCTTTTGGTACCGCTCCCTGTGGCAGGCCACGGTGACAGCACTGGAGATGAGTATGGTGATCACTTGCTGAACTTTTGAGAATTGCTTCAAGGATTGCTGTGATGCACCATCTCCTGGAATGAAGTAACTACTTTACTTTGTACTACCAAAGTCTCCTAAACACCGTTATCCTGAGCTACAGATAGCACTGAGGGCCTGCGGACTCAGACTTGTCTCTGGCTCATCTCCAGCTCCCTGAGTGCTGCGGCAACTGCCATCTTGAATACAGACCCTTATTTTAGGTCCCATGCCCAAATTGGAAAGATGGCAAGGAGTATTTTTTTTTAATAGCAGTATCCGTAACACCTAGGAAGGAGAGGTGACAGCAAGCGTTTCTGGCGCAGTTTGGTCCCATTAAGCTGGACTCGCCCCTGACTTGGTGCTGCGTGCACTGAGGAGATGCTTTTTATCAGCAAGGGGCACACGCAGGCGAGAAACCGGGGGGGGGAAGAGCGGAGCGCCCCCGGCCGAGACGGCCGCCTCCCCCCGGCCGCAGGCTCGGCCTGCGCTGAGGTGACCAACTCGGAGGGGGCCGCCCTCGCTTCCCTCCCGCGGGGAACCTGGCAGCGCCGCGGGGCGGCCCTCGGCCCTCCCGGGGGATGTGCGGCAGCTGAGGGGCGGCTCCCGCCCCAGCCCGGCCTCCGGGGCTGCCCGGCGCCTCGGTCTCTGCGCCGGGGCGGACGCCGCGGGTGAGCCGGGCCGGCAGGAGGCGTTCTGCGGCGGGAGGGAGGGACGAGACGGGGGGGCGGAGGAGGGGGTGCCCGCTCTCCCGGAAACAGCGCCGGCCGGCGGCAGAGCGGCGACGGCTGTGGTGGTGGGAAGTCGCGTCTGGTCCTGCGCCCTCGCCGCCGCCGGGCGGGCGGGCGGCATGGAAGCGGTGCCCCGCGAGGAGAAGCCCAACCCGCTGCGGGATGCCAACCTCTGCTCCCGGCTCTTCTTCTGGTGAGCGCTGGGCCGAGGGCAAGGCACGGGGGCGAGGACAGCGGCGCCGCGAGGTGCGGCCCCGGGGCGCCCGCCGGCTGGGAAGGCGCCGTGCCGGAGTTTAGCGCCTCTCGCCTCGCCGCTCGGCTGAGGGGCCCGGCCGGCGGCGGGGGGATGCTGAGGCCCGGCTAAGGGCCGCCCGGCTCGTACTTCGGCGGGGCTCCCGGCAGGGTCCGGGCGCCTCGGCGGCGGGCGGGAGGGGGGGATGGGAGGCGGCGGCCGGCGCTGCCCGCGCTCCTCCGTCGGCTGCCAGGGGTGACTCTGCAGCCGCGGCTGCCCCGACCTGCCCCCCGCGGGCCCGGCGCGTCAGCCCTGCCGGCCGGGGTAGCCTCTCGCACGCAGGTGGCTGCGGGGAGCGCGGCGGCAGCGAGGCGGGGCGCGGTCTCCTGAGGTGAAGCCGGCAGCCTGCGCCGGGCGGTAATTCCGGGCCGAGGTCTGGGGACAGCCCCGCCGGGTGCTTGCCCGCTTGGGGCAGGGCAGCCCTCAGCCGGGCGGGCGGCGCCGAGCACGTCCCCGTCGCCTCCTGCGAGCACATGTTTGGTTCCCTGGGTGGCTGCGGGGAGGGTGGGAGCGTCGGCCGGGTCGCCCGGCCCGGGACCGGGTGCAGGGCCGCTCGCTGGCATTGTTCTGCTTCCCCGCTTGCATAACGGATCGCGGCCAGGTGTTGCTCATCTCGGCAAGGCTTGCTAATCTCGCTTTCGGCGTGGGGCTTTCCCCCCTCCGTGAATGAGGTGGTTTCTGGGCTGCATAGTTGTGTGGGAGTTTCCCGGTGTAAGAGGTGGGTGGGCAGCAGCCTGGCTGCTCTCGTCCATGCTTCAGCTGCCTTGACTCTGAGGGGGGCTTAGGATGTCACTGAGTGAAGGCAAGGGGTGTTACGGTGTCGCCACAAACTTTTATGGGACCAGGTGACTACTAGTCCAAAGTTAGTGCTTGTTCTTTTATTAATGGGGACCTTGGTATGGGTATCTATAATTACTCAAAGCAGTGAGGAATTACAGCTCAGCAGTTTAGTTGCTTTGGGGTATAATAGGAAAAGATGTGCAAAGTGAAGTGGGAGAGCATCAAGCTTGCCTGCCTTAGCAGATCCCCTTTGGAAGAGAGCAGTGATGGGGGTACCCCTTATTCTGCTCACCTACTGTAGCCTGAGCCAGGGCGCACATGCTTGTGTTAGGTGGTGGAGGAGGGGGAAGGAAGAGAGGACATGGTATGTGAGGCTCTTTTTTTGGAAGCCTCTGAAACACCAGTAAAAAACCTCTTTGATCCTATAAGCAACTCTGAGCAGGTGCAGGAATCACTTTTGGAAGGTAGGGGGATTTTAAAAGCTCTGCGGATTTTAGCCAAACAAATTTTCAGTCAAGGATATGTCTTCACAGGTACCTTGTGCAAAAGGACAGAAAGGGGGGGGGGGGGGGGAAGGAGGTTGTATGCTTGAGCAGAACTCCCTGTGTTCAGCATTTTGACTGGTAATTTCTTCCTTGACACCAGGGGTGCCCGTGTTGGAAACAGCTTTGCTAGGAAATCCAGACAGAATGGGATGAAGCTCAGTTGGTCACACAGCATTCCAGGGCTACTTCTGGTCTGTTCCCTTTCCCTTGCCGGAATCTTGTGGTGTTACTCATAGTTCTGCCAAAAACAACCCAGCTAGATGTGAAAAGGGAAGTGTGCAGTGCTTGTAGATAGTTTTTTGACTGCTCCTATCGTCCTTTTTTTAGGCCTTTTGTATCGATCTGCATGTATTGCAGTGAAGTGTTCAACAGCAACAAGAAAGTACCTTAAATTTCTCAAGGTTTACGCAAGCACCTGAAAGGTTCCTTTTACCCCAGACACATTTGTTGGTTCTCATTGTGCAGAGGGAAGAGTAGGGGGAAGCCTGTGCTTGTGAGGTGACCTGCCTGCTGGAAGTCTAGAGATTGATTGGGATTGATTCATGCTTTGCAGTCAGATGATAGTGTACAGCTGTAGGGCTTGTGCTTTTATCAAAGGGTTTAGTGGGGTATGAAAAGCTTCAGAAATTACCCTATGTACTGTTTCTCAGGCTTTCATAGCAGTATAATTCACAGCAGTGGAAATAACCTTTTAAAGTCTCTTCTCTTGCCTGTGCTGCATGTGGTCATCAAAAATACCAGTATATCCTTGTTACTGACTAGTCAGAAAGCGTTAGTATTTTCTTAGTGAGAATTTTGGCTGAAATGACATCTGCAGTGGCTTAAATTGAGTAAGCAGGGGCCATCACTTTTCTGCGAGTTCATAGTCTTTTAGGTAGAATCAAGGAAGCATTAAAGCACCCTTCATTAGCTATAAAACTAACTTTAAGGGTAGCTTTAAGAATGGTTCTTCCTTTCTGCAAAGCGTATAGTGTCTGACAGACAGCTGTGCGAGTACTGCTTTGGCACTGCTTCATTTTAACTGCTGTCTCACACAGGATGTTCTGAGATGTTTTCAGCTGGAGAACTGGAAAAGCAGCGCTCGAGGAGGGCTGTCCTGGGAGTAGCGGCAACCACCACCATGTGGTTGCTTGAGCGTGCCTGCTCTGCTCTCCAAATCCCAGGTGTTGCCTGCTTGTTGTCAATGAGCGTAGAAAGTAGGGCATTGCAGGTAGCTGGGCAATTTTTATTTTATTTATGTTTTGCTCCAAAAGTGCAATTTCACCGCTGTAAGGAAGCACCCTCTCATTTGTTGCCAGCAGTGCAGAGGAAAAGCTAAAATTAATTGCCTGGCAGAAACAGGATCAATCTAACAGCAGAAAAGAAGTCATGTTTTCACTGAATTATAAAACTAAGGTAATGAGTGTGTAGGCTGGAGACACATTCTTCTCCCATTGTTCAAAGCTTGTCTTCTTGCTTTTGGGTTGTGACTTTGACAAGTATGAGCTTGATGAACATTAAATGCTATAGTAGTACATTCATGGGAAAGAGGAGCATCCAGATTGTGTGTGAATATTGTTGTTTTTATAATGCATCCCTTGTGTAATGTTAGTCTGGATGTTACAAGAATAAAAACCTACTTATGACAGAAGTATGAAGATGAGGGCAGTTGCAAAATATTCTTGTTTTCCATATCTCTCACTGAATTGTCTATATTAACATAGGATTATCAAAGCCCAAATTGTTGTTCTCGATGTTCCAAATACTGCTTTAACTACTGACTTTCAGAGTCACAAGTTCCCATGCTCACAAAACTTCTTTAAGCTCTGGCTGGTAGTTCAGTTACAGAGTTAGCAGCACTCGGGTGTATTTCTGATTTACTTCATCTAATTTTTTTTATTTTTTTTTTTTTTTATTGCTGGCTCAGCTTGCTGGTGAGAATGAGGGCTTTGAAGGATGGATAGGAGGATTTACTTTCTTTTTTAGGTCCATTCAAGAAAGAGAGAATTCAGTTCAGTGTGTTTCATGTTTAAACAGCTATTCCATTGTAGAAAGTGTTTTGAGTTTAAAAAGCCTTATACTCCATACTTTATGCAGTTGAGAATAGCACTTTTCACATCTTTTTTTCTGCTGGGGGGGGTGGGGATTATTAATAACTGTACACAGTAAGAGTATTTCTCTTTTCTAACTATTAACGAATCTTTGATCTTACCTGTTCATTAAGTAGCAGGTGTATTTTTATTTGCTTATAGCATTTGCTCTGTTGATTTATCAAAGATGTTCTAGCTATACAGCAGTTGAATTTTTACGCACTCTGTTGTTCAGGCATCGAATTCACTTCGGTGGAAAGTTACAAAAACGTGCTGTGAATAAATTTTTTAAAATTTTTGACTCTTTGATAACATGAGAAGGAGGGCAAGCTGGAACATCCTGGAAAGGGTATCTGGTGTTTTTGTTTCAGAGAAGTAAAAGAAATTATAAGTCCTGCTAAATTTCATATATTTATAATTTATTTTTAATAATAATAATAATTTATCTGTCACAGGCTCACTGTGCCTATGACAAGTTCTCGGCTCCTTTGGAGCACTGGACACTGTCAGCATCCTAAGGCTAGAAGTCTTTTTACATGATCACTTGACATGTGGCAATTGCCATTACAATAGCAGCATTAAAACATGAAGTGAAAACTTGCTCCAAGGCATCCGTGCAGTTATGATTCCAAGGAATAAATGATTGGTTTATCATTACATGTTGGTGTCTGACAGCATTATTCTTGGCTTACTAAACATGTGCTTTAGGGAAAATGACAAAACCACTAAGTTGTCTTCACTGCGCTGACTTGGAGTGTAGTGAGAGAAGAGTAAAAAAAAAAAAAAAAAAAATCTTTACCTTTGGGTTTAAGTGTGAACAGAATGAGGTAAGCAGAGATATGTAAGTCCCATGATTTTCAGTGATGACTGCACAGTATGTAGCTGTTGGTCTGACCAAATGCAGTCATGTCACGCACCTCTCTTGTAGCAGTGTAACTAACTACACGCTTTCCTTAACTTTTTCCTCCTCTCTTGCCCCATAGCTTAGAATCGGAAGGGCCACTGACTGATTCACTTGGACTTCTAAGCAGGCCTAAGTGTCACCTGCATTTTAGTTCTGTGACTTGGCTCTCTTCAAAAGCGTATCTTACCTTGCACTGAAAGAAGTTAGGCAAAGAATTCGTCGCCTTTCTTGGAAGTTCCAGCTGGAGTCCAGCAGTGCCACCGTTACAACTGATCCGTGTTCCTTACTGTGTCAGTGAATGGATTTGCCTGTGAGCATTTTATGTTTACTTCGGGTAACAAATGAAAATATCAAACAGCATCAGGCTCTGCGATTTGCCTGGGATCTTGCCTGATATCTAGTGAATTCCCACTGGCAATGCCTGAAATTGGTGATGGTGATGACTCCTAACAGATACCACTTTATAAAGATCTTCGAGGTAGCTAATTTTTAGTTCATTTATTGACTTATTCGTGCAGGACGATTGTGGTACTGTAAGAAACTCTAAAGAAATATGTAAGCATCTTCAGTGTCAATAAACAGAAAACACATTTTCAATAGCCAAAGAATGAAATCACACACACTTGCTTCTTTTTTCCACCTGATTGAAAGAAGACTGAGGATCATACATACAACTTTTTTAAAGATAATGACTTGTTTGTTCATTTATCAGATATTTAATATCCTGTAGTCAAATTTGAATCATTTGGTCTCTTGAACTACTGCCTTCATTTGTGAGTTTTCCTTGTTTTAGTGCAAGATAGCTGTATTATGCAGAAGAAAATATTGTTTGAAAATCATCATTTTTGAGCTAGTGAAGTTAAAATACATGGTTAAAGAGTGCTAAATAGATTATATCAACTATGGCAAGTGTGTATAAACTATCAGAACGTTAGCATTTGCTATCCACAGTAAATATCTGTGCTTAGATATGTAATTAGATGAACTGTTTGAGTATGATGAAACACTGAGGCTATTCGCCTTTGGAATGCCCTACATAAAGTATACTGTATCATTTATGAGAGAAAATGTCCCCTCATAATCCCTGCAAAACTAGGAGTATGTTGTGCTGTTGGTTTTTTCTGTTTTTCCAAAAATCAGTTTTTTTCCCTTGCTTCTAGAAAATTCTTCAAGGCCTTAAGTAGAGTGGAGGAGGGAGATAACACAATTGGATTTTGGGAGTGGAAGGTTAAAAAGACCAATCATCTATTTTTTTTGTATCCCTGGCACCCAACCACTTGTAATACTAGTGTGAACTCACAGGTGATTTTAATTCTTCCTATTTCCATTACTTGCCAGAAAGGAAGTTAATACAGAAATTGCTTCCATTAGGTTTCAGCATTTTCATTTTCTTTTGGAAATTGAAGTCAGAGACCATTATGCTCAACTAGACTTTCTGTGTAACTTTGGTTTCAGGGTTTGAGCCTTTTGTTTGTTGGGTGGTGGCTTTTTTCTATTATACGTGCATGTGAGCTATAACACGGTTTTTAGATGCATTTTTCAAGTGATGAAAGAACTGCCCACTCCAACTAAGTTGTTTCAGTAGTTATCTAAGATGAGATTAGAAACTTGTTTGGATGACCAATTCTTTTCTGCAAAATTGAAGAACTCTCTTCCCTTTGCTCTGTGTAACTACTTAGGCCTTACTTCAATAAATAGCTTGTACTAAAATGTATTGTTATAAGGCATCATCTTCAGACCTTTGCATCAAATCTTTGGTGTTTTGGATATTCTTCTTGGCATGTGGATGCTGGGTTTGGAATCAATATTTTAATAATAGTCTTTGGAATGCCACAGGTACAGGTGATGCCACTTCTCCATTCCCTGCTTCCAGGCTCTGCAGAGAATGTTAGCTGCAGTATGCTCCCCCCGCCCCCCTCGCCCTGTTTGTACTTCTGGCCATCTGGAATATCAGGAAGTATGTTAGAGTAATCAGATATTTCATACCTGGCTGATGCAGTGTCGATGAACAGCATGAAAATAGCCTGTAATAAGTGCAATCAAATACCAATTGAGTTACTGCCAGCATCAGTAAATGGATGTTCAGCAACTTAGCTGCTTACACTGTGCTGGGAAAAAGCAACCGTGTGGAAGTTGAGATGAAGCTGAGTATCAAAGGTTAATACAGTCTGGCACTGGAACTGGAAGCCTGAAGGGTGTTTTTGAGTTAATATGGCTTTGAAGTAATTTCATTGTATTCCTATTTTTTCCTACTGTAAGCAATGAGAAAATCTACTGTTTAAGCCACAGTAAGCCGGGGAGGGAAGTTGCAACCAAAACACCAGTTGAAAAGCATCTGAAGAAATACCAGAACTTACTCTTTATTAATTGTAGATGACTGCCTTGGTAAAAGGAAGCGGAAAAAGGGAGCTTACTGAAGAGAATGGGTGAGCATGTGAAATAGAGATAGGTTTAAAAGAAAAAAAAAAAAACCAAACACATGGTGACTACAAACTGTTGTGGTGATATATGTAAATTCTTGCAAAATAACACTGGAGACTGTCAGTGTGTGTCCTGTACATCCCGTCCCAGCAGCGGTCCTCTGGGCTGAGAGCTAGCACATAGCAGTTTTGGGCTCGTGTTGCTGGTGTAGAACTTCAAGTCATGAAGGTGGGTAATGTACAGTACAACAAAGCGGGTAGACACCTGAGGTAAGCTGTGGAGGGTAAGCAACGTGAATTTATAATCAAGATGTCCTGTGAGGAAACCCCATTTATTTTACAAAAAAACCCCAGCTCCAAAGTGGGTGATTTACGAGAAAGAAATATGTGTTACTTTGCAGCTTAGTAGTTGAAGTAGTGCTTCCAAGCTGCTCAAGGATGTGAAATCCTAGTGTTATGGAAGAATTTGAGTAAACAAAGACTCTCCTGTGCAACTGTTGAAAAATAACTGGACATTGAGTGTAAACAGATGATGCTTGTAATGTAATGCATGAATAGGCTTAAGAGGAATGGGGAAAATGCAGTTTGTAAACCACCTCCTTAAGGACTTAATTGATGAGGGTATACAGGATGTGGCTTTGACTGGGTACTGTAACATTACCCAGAAGTTAAACTTCTGCCTATAATTACAAATAAAGAAGGACAAAAAGAAAAGATTTTTTTAAATTAGAAAAGTAGTCCATTTAGTCTGATTTTTCTGACTTGGCCAGCAATAAAGCGAGCGCTTTTGTGAAACTGGTGAGGGCAAAATTTTGCACTTGCACAGAGGAAGGTACCGTAATACGTTAGTGACCGACTATGCTGTAACTGTTGCGGGGCTAGTCAGGGTAATTGAAGCCTGTGGGTGCACCCAGGGGCCCTGACAGACACATCCTTTGATCTTGGGACATTTCTTATTTGTGTCAGCTTTGTAATGTAATTGCAAATGCTTCTTGGCTGATGTTTTGTGACAAACTTTCTCCGTTCATGAAGAACTTGCAATATACACAGGGGTTTCTGCAAGGCTCTGCAAGCCTACTCTGCAGTGTGAGAATGGTACTTTTTTAAGCGTTTGCAAGCAGGACACAATATAAATCCAGAGGTACAGCAGGTCAGATCCCTGGGTTAATGAACCAGTTGAGCTGGACAGTGCTATTAGTTTAATCTACCTATCTATAATGTATTTCTTCCTTGGCTGAAAGGAAATTCTTTCGGGATGCTAGCAAACCTAATTTAAAAGCTTTCTCATTTAGGAAATTATATTTCATGTATGAAACAGAGTAGCATGAGTATTCTGATTGGATAATGACCCTGCCTTTCAGATAGCAGGGCCTGATTCTCTTACAAACCATCTCCGTGAAGAAGGGGATGGCTTGAGACCTCCCCTTGAGGTCTCACTTCTCTTAAGAGGGTAAGAAAACACCGTGTTTCTTAGCTTTTTCTGCAGACCTTAGAGGCTTTCTAAAATCCTGGTGGAGTTGCTCTAATGACAGCTGGTAAAAATTGCACTTTCATGAACAACCAAGTAAATTGTGGCTGGTTGACTGTGTTGTGATGTTGCAGGGCGTGTAATGTCAGGGCCCAGGAGTAGGGAATTGCAGGAAGTGAGTGTTTATATTGTGACCTTTGTGTATCTGCTGGTTCAGAAATGAGTCACTTTCTTTTTTTATCAGTGACCAAGGTACTGCTGTAGAGGTGGAAAGCTTTTTGGGGTCAGAGCAGTGAGTTACTGTTTGGCAGTTGGCTATCTCTTCATTAACTTTCACCAGGTTAGAGAGTGGTTTTTTTTTTAATTGTTTTTTTAATCTTTATTCCTAGTGACATCAGTGTTCTGGCAGTAACAGGGACTAATTCTGGGCTTCTTTCCAGACTGATGTCTTTGATCAGCTAATCGCCTTGATAGAACAGAGACATTCCCAGCAGAAGTACTCAGGATTCTTCCAGATACTCACATTTTTATGTATAGTTCATGCTAGCAAAAATTTGGGCTAAGCTCTTTGAAAGACATCATGAGAACCCTGTGTTTTGAAAGAGTGACTAAAATGAGGTGATGTGTAAGAACCAAAAAATTATTCACAATTAGCAAAAAGGAAGGTATCAGGGGAAGGAGAAGACGACGACTAAGGGGTCCCATTTTTATTCAAGTTGAACAGCTTCTTCAGAAGGAAATACAGAAATATGGGACTGAGGTGTGAGTCTTTCCTCCCTGCCACATTGCTTCTCTCTTTCTTCAGGCAATAGATTGGTAGCAAGTCCATTTTTATGTCCATCCTTGGGATAAGAGGAGTAGTTTGCATCACTGTCTATATATTCCCTCTGTTTCTCAAGGTCATCTTAATTTTTGTTTATTATTTTAGCTTTTTTATTAAAGAATAGTGCAACTTGCGCAGTTTCTGTGTTCATAACAAATTCTAATTTTTTGTGGGCTTTTTTTTATCCCCCCTTGAAGAGCTCGGCGTTAGCTGATCTCACTTTGGACAAAAGACACACCACTCTAACAAGTAGTCTTCCTTTATGGCTAAGTCGATGTTTCAGGGATGTTCTTTATGTAGGCCATTGCCTTATTTGCCAGTTTCCTTTAACAGTCCTTTTAACAGCACTCTTTAATTTAACTGAGCCTTCAGGCAAGAGAAGGGCCTGGTTCGTTTGCTTGTTAGGAGTGCGTGATTTGAGTAACAGCAGGCAGTGTGAAATAGCATGGTCTCAATTCTGCTCTAAGCGCAGAGAATTTCACAGGGCATAATCTGCATGTGGCATCCTGGTGGAAATTTTTACTTCAATGACTGAATATGGACATCTGCTAAGTCTTCTGTCTGGAAGTAGACCTTCCAGCGTGGAGTTCAGGACACATCAGTGAGGTGGTGAAACTTGAACTGTTCTTGCCGTACTGAGAATTTGCAGTGGACGAATAGAAGACCTCAGTTTTGGGCTAAAAGCTCTTAAAGGACTAAGCATAATTTGAAATATGAAAAGAAAAATTTTTAACCTTCTTCTAAAGATCTTCAAGTATAGTCTACAGTAACACAACATACTGTTAAAAACTTTTGTACTCTTAAGACCTCCATAGCAGTAGCTCTTGAAGATCAGCATTTGGGGGGAGAGTAGTCAGAAAGCTCAATGATGTGTGATTTTAAAATTTTTGTTTCTTTTTATGTGTTTGTGTTTTTTTTCCTAACCCTACAGAAACATGTGGACTTGTGCTGAGTCTTTGCTATGTTTTCCGTTATAATGAATGAGTCGCAAAGTGAATTACCAAAGTTTTCTGCATACTCTGGATTGGTTTTCCTTGCCTTCTTTAATGTTAAAATAGAGGTTGTAGTGCAATATATTACTGTTTTCAAGATTATGGTTTTAACTAACGGAAAAATGTGAGAAGCCCTGAATTTTCACTAGGTATCACTGGAACTAGTAGTCTGAACACCTTGAGATTTTTGGCTGTTTTTACCCTGCACTATTATCTCCATCTGCTACTTAGCTTGGAAATTCAGTCTCGCAGTATGTACAGTACTTGATTGGTGTGGAGATGGGGGACAGAAGGGATTTGCTACAAGCCATAAGAACTCAGTGGAGGTGGGTACATCATCAGTAAGTTTTTTTTGAGAGTTTAAGGCCAAAGGATAAGCTAGATGACTCTAGCAGTCCTGTAGACTTGAGACTGTTATCTTTCGTCCGGTTACTTTGCAAGTGGACTACACTACGGCTGTGTTCAACACTTTCTGCTGCTGTTGGCTCTACTGCTGAATCAAACTAACATCAGGATAGAGCAGTCGCCCTCAACAGAAGCATTGTTCTTCCTGTGGCCTGATTGTGGTTTTTCACCGTGTTTTGAAAAGTGTAAGTTAAAGGAATGGTGTTCTACAGAGTAACATTAAGAGCATTGTTTTATTTTTTAAAAGTGTATATATAAGTATATTTTTAAAGCGTCTTTTAATTTTCCTCTGTGCATTCTGCTACATGCCAATAACGGACAGCACTGTTCAGCACTGGTGAGGCCATACTTGGAGTCCTGAGTCCAGTTCTGGGCTCCCCAGTACAAGAGAGACATGGACATACTGGAGGGAGTCCAGCAAAGGGCCCCAAGGATGATGAAGACACTGGAGCATCCCTCCTAAGGGGAAAGGCTGAGGGAGCTGGGGCTGCTCAGCCTGGAGAAGAGAAGGCTCAGGGAGATCTCATCAATGTTTATAAATACCTGAAGGGAGGGTGCCAAGAGGACGAAGCCAGTCTCTTTTCAGTGGTGCCCAGTGAGAGGACCAGAGGCAGTGGGCACAACTTGAAACACAGGAGGTTCCTTCTGAACATCAGGAAACACTTTTTCATGATGAGAGTGACTGAGGACTGGCACAGGTTGCCCAGGGAGGTTGTGGAATCTCCCTCCTTGGAGATCTTCAAAAAGACATGGTCCTGGGCAACCGTCTCTTGGTGGCCCTGCTGGAGTAGGGGGGTTGGACCAGATGACCTCCAGAGGTCCCTTCTAACCAACCTGAGCCATTCTGTAATTCTGTAATAAATATCCTATTTATGCTCCTTGTTAAATGTCAGAATGATTTTTGTTTTCACCACCTTAGCAGCAGTAGCTAGTGAAATCTCATAACCATTTCCATAGATGTGAGAAGGATTTATCCCTCTATTTTCCTGAAAGGGCTGCCTCATCCTGATTCTCATGCTACGGGAGTTGGGGAAGATAACTTGTTCTCTGTCTTTCTCTGTCAGAAAGGAGACCTCTGACTTGTTTATGGAGTACGCTGTAGGCTAATACTTATGTTGCAAGAGGAGGTATTTGCCACATGAGTCAACTGAAGTCTGCATATCTTTCCCATAACTGTCTGTCCTGGAGCAAATAGCCTCTCTTGTCCAGCAGGCAGAAATTGTTTGAATGGCCTTGAGGTTTTTTGCCTCATGTCTGCTTTTTGCCTGTGGTCCGCAGCAAGAACTGGGGCCGAAGAAGAAATGTTTCAATGGAGCAGGTTCATTGTGTCAAACCAGGCAGAAGCTTTTCTGCTGGTTGGAGCAATTGGTCTTTGAGACATTTGGTCGGGAGCTGTAGGGAAGTTGTGGCAGTGATTCGGGCTCTGACGCTATTTGGTCATACAGTCCAAGGAGCAGACTTGTCTGACAAGTACTTTCTATTTCTAATTGTACCTTTAACATACACAGAGGATTTAACAGTTCACATATCATACAGATCTTCAGTACTCGCTCCAAGAGTTTAAAAAGGGCTGTTAGGCATCAAAGATGCCACTCTAAGGATAGAGACTTAATCTTTGAATGAGTCACACAAACACTGTGCTAACACGCTAAGTAGTGAAGGAAAAACACTATTAATCCCATTTCTTACATGCAGTTCTGCCATGGAGCCTGTGAAAAAGGTTTTTGCAACAGTTCTGTCTTTGAAGCAACTCTCTGAGACCCCTCTTCTAGTGTTCAGCCTGCCCCTCCACCCTCTCTCATCAACAAACTTCTCATAAGCCAGTGTATACAAAATTAAATTGAAACATGCCCGAGCAAGAAATGCAAAGCTAGTTGATGAGTATTCATAACCACCATTGTGGTTGTGAATAAATAAATGCCCTCATTGTAAACCATCCCAGTTTTGAATTCTCACATGTTGGCCTTCCAGAAAATAATACACTTCATCTAGTGCACCAGGTGCTCTTTTAAAAACTGTGTTGGTGCAGTCAGGGAATTATTAAGCGTAAGAAACTAAACAGCAGTTACGAACTTTCACAGGCAATCGGCATCAGACAAACATCTTGCCATGAGTGTGAGTATTTTTTTCCAAAACAGGTCGATCCCTGACCTCTTGGTTCTGATCATGTTGGCCAACTGAGAAAGTACTTGTGGGAAACAAGCCTGAGAGGCAAAATCCGTGCTTCTCCTGGAAGCCAAGTGTCGTGGATTCAGTAGAGGCAAACTAAGCGGCAAACTGCAGTTTCCCCACCTGCCCTGTTCACGTTAAGCCATGCCTGTTTCAGAGGTGTCATGCTCTTTTGCTCCCTCTCAGGAACAACGTGGTCACTTTTGTGCTCTCTGCCATGCATCTGTCTGCTCTGTGGAGCACAGCTGAAACTGTTTGGACCTCCTTGACCTGTTTCAGGCTCGAAGAATGATCTAGGTGCATAAAAGTTAGTCTTACTGTTCCCTGACAGTATTATTTGATCTAACAAAATACTGCCTTTTCCAACAAACCTACAGTAGCGCTATTACAATGTGCTTTCAAAGTGCTCTCATGAAATACTGAGCTTTTAAAAATCTGTCCACTAAGGAAATTGAGCTGTTAGACGATATTTTCCTTTTTTGAACCTACACACTGTGACAGTGTGCTTTTTCTTTATATTTCCAAACGTGGCTAAGATCAGTTCTGGTAATAATCCATTATGTACCCATTTTTACATTTGAGTGGTTGTCTTTAAATTACTGACCTTTAATATTTGTCAAGATGGCAATTGAACAGCAGTTCTTTTTTTCCTTTTGTCTTTTAAGATGTATTACAATTTTATTTACAACTTATCAATATTTCAATAGTTGGATTAAGTTCTCTTTTTTCCTAAATATTTAAACAAATGCTAATTTTCCTTAAATATAAGGAAACACTGTAAGAAAACAGTTGCCTTAAGGCCAAGAAGAGTTGTGGTGACTGTCTGGATGCCTGAGAGTAAGGTGCTATGGGGCTTAAACAGCTTTATGAAATGGGAAATGCTTTCCCATTTGTGAAATGAGGGTGACTTAAGAATTAAGTAAGAGAAAAGTGCAGTAAAATTTGTGGCCGTTGAGTGACACGGGAGAAGGGGAGGGAAGAAAGGGGTAAAAGAATTAAATTAATACGGAAAGAAATTACTCTTTTGATCTTCTGATCGTTTTATTAATAATTTGGATTTAAATAGGTGGTTGAATCCCTTATTTATTATTGGCCATAAACGGAAGCTTGAAGAAGATGATATGTATAAAGTGCTGCCAGAAGATTCCTCAGAGAAGCTTGGAGAGGAATTGCAGTGGTAAGGAGAAAAATCATTGTTCTCTTTCATTGTATTTCTGCTGGTGAAGGTGAGAGTTTTATTCCTATTCCAAAATTAAAAGAGGTTGTTGTAAAGTTTAACAAGGACTACTGTTAAAAATGCTGAAGAGCTAAGAGTAATATTTAGAACTTGTTTATCATGAAAGCATTTTATTTTTTTTCAAGTTACATATAATGAAAATGTATTAAAGTATTTCCATTATGTCATTTGTAATTAATATAACAATTTGCAGAATGGAAAAGAAGACTTTTCATCAACTGTTACTGCAGTAATCCTTAACAAATTAATGTGAGTCTTCTGGTCTGTGGTAGAATAGCTATGGAAACTTTTTAAATTTCTCTGTATAAAAGCAGGGAAAAAGTTTTAGGTTTTTTTCTTTGTTGTTTTTGGTTTTGAGCACAAACTGAATTAAATGACAGCTGTGTACCCTTTATATATGTGTGTATGTAAATATATATCACAGAATATGAGAGAGAGAGAGAGAGAGAGAGAGAGATGTTGAAAATAGGCCATTTTTTGGTAAAGTGGATAAAATGCCTGGGATGTTTAAAAGCTTGCGTCCAGGAGGTGTTTTTAATTTGTTATAAATAG
Source organism: Phoenicopterus ruber ruber (assembly GCA_009819775.1). Classification (NCBI taxonomy): domain Eukaryota; kingdom Metazoa; phylum Chordata; class Aves; order Phoenicopteriformes; family Phoenicopteridae; genus Phoenicopterus; species Phoenicopterus ruber. Next base: position 163,031,053 of record CM020215.1, read on the forward strand.
TCTTTCATGGACTGTGCACCAATTCATGTTGTCATGGGCCCAGGAGAATCTATCTCTTTTTCTTTTAATAGTGAAATATCTTCCATGAATAACAGTTTATGTACATTGTCTTGAACCTTGCAATAGAGATGATTTTTGCTTCAAATACTCTCTTGTTAAATATAATTAGAGGAAGAGGTGTCTCCCAGTGAAAGGTGACCTCTATATTAAGAAAGCATGGCCTTACTGTTTCTTGCCTTTACGCTGAAGATAGAGCAAATCAACTTTCCTAATAATTTGGTTGGGATGAGAGACTCCTCAAGAAGTAAAAAGAATTGAGAAAGGAAGGGTTATGACAAGGTCTTACATCATCCTGCTCTGGCTGAGTTAACTAAAAAAAGAGGGACAGTAATAAGCTTGCAGGAGTGCAGCTTTTAACATCTTTGTAGCTGGAGAGCTTTGCCAAATTCCATGGATGTGTCTTGAAGCAGTTCAGGGAGTTTGCTGTGGATGAATCATTGGACTCTTTCCAATGATTCTTACAGTAAAAGCACACACTTTCCATGAGTCAGGAGATGGTAGAAAATATAGCATGCAAAAAAAAAAAAAAAAAAAAGTGTAGGTTTTAATTCTTTAGTGTTCTTGGCCAAGAAGCAGAGAATATAATTTATAAATAGCCACCTAAGGAAGTCGTCTTTTCTCTCAGGACAACAAACCCCACAGAATCTATACAGTTTTGATTCTGATTCTGAAGCATTTAGACAATAACTCTTTAATTCTTCTAACAAAAAAAGAGGGTAAAAATAAAGAAAAACAGTTTTCTTAACCATACTGTATGCTTCAAACTTGTGTGCCTTGTTGCAAGATAATTTGGCTTTCATACCTTAGACTTACTTCAGCCCTGAAACTAGCAAGGTCAGAGGGCCTGGCAGGAAATATTTAGCTGCCAGAAGTAAGGGGAGTATCCTGTCTGATGACAGCGTGCTTTAAGAAGTCTCTTTAAGTTCTGATACTTTCTTGTTCATATTTAACTGAACAAAATCATGCTTGTTATTGCTGTCTTTGGTTTTAATGTGAACAGATTGTGTCCCACTTGTGGGCAGGCAGGTGGTAACGCAGAGGTCTTTGCCACTCTGCTGCTGTAATCCTTGTCTTCAGAGAGACGTGGGGAGCGTTAAGGGACAAAGCTGCTGCCGACAGTTCCCTCTGCTCTTGTGCCGTATCTGCTCGTCCTCATCGAAGCACGTGGTGGAAAAAAGAAAGGGTCAGGCATGAGAAAGGGGAAAGAAACCTTTCTGGGGAAGTGCAGACCTTATAGGAGGGTAAAGGCACTCAGTACTGCTTCAGTTTAGTCCATAGTCAGGAGATCATATGATAATACGCTCTTAACTAAGGTGAGCGACTGTCTGAAATGAGAGGAGAAGAAAGAAAGAGTTCCTCACCTGCAAATACGTCAAAGGCGATAGTAGTCGATAGTGGTGAATTGTTTGTGATTTTACAAGAGCAAATAGGCCTATAATAGTATGTGTTTATGTGAATGAGAAAACATGACTATCTGTTAGCTTATTTAGTATTTTTTTTGTTGTATAAAAGTGATCATGCCAATCTGGCTGTAAGTCTGACAGTATTTTATCAAGGTAACTCCTTATGATTTTACTGCTGTCCTCCAGCATGTTTGCATTTTGTTTGTCAGGTACTGGGATAAAGAGGTGCAAAAAGCAAAAAAGAGAGGAAAACCGCCACATTTAACAAAAGCCATTATTCTTTGTTACTGGAAATCTTATTTAGTTTTTGGAATTTTCACAATGATTGAGGTAAGTGGTGTAAAATGTCATACAACACACTTCTTAGCTAACAGCAATGTGAAACTTGGCCTCTTAGGTTGCATGATACATACTGGTGACTTCACGCTGGGCTGTTCAGAGAATCTGTAATGTTCATGTACTCTCTCAGAAAAGTAAAATCGAACTACAGCCCCGTAGAGACTGAAAAATTGAGTCGTAACTGCGGGATTATGGATGTGGAGCAGATGAGCCGATTTCAGTACAATATTTTTGAGACATTACAAGCCATTGATGTGCTTTGTAAGGCTTAGCTGTATTTTATGTATCTGAGTGGGGTGCCCCACAGAAAAAGTCTTTTTTGCTGTATGTAAAGGGCTGTAAAGGACACACTGTCATCTTTAAGAATGGAAGTATAATACTTATTAATGCAATTTTTATAACACCAAAGTTTTTATTGGTGATTGAGAGAGTTCTTTTTAAAGATTCAGCTAAATTTTTATATGGAACATAATTCAAAAAAAATATGTGTTAATAAAAATTGGCTTGACATTTTAGAGTACAATAAAGACAAAATAATACGTGATGTGACTTGGCGCAGTATTTGGCTCTTGTTTGCCCCGTTACAAACTTGGGTAGCATGGTATGATATGAAATTCTTAATATGTTTTCCTCTTCTTTTTCTTTCAGGAAACCCTCAAAATAATTCAGCCAATATTTTTGGGAAAAATTATTAGTTTTTTTGAAAACTATAATTCCTCAGATGAGGTAGCTTTGAATTTTGCATATTGCTACGCAGCTGCTCTGTCTGTGTGCACGCTTATTCTAGCTATAATGCACCACTTATACTTCTATCATGTACAGCGGGCTGGCATGAAGCTGAGGGTAGCTATGTGCCATATGATTTATAGGAAGGTAAGCAAACCTGTTTACAGGTATATTTGACATTTCATTAGAATAGTTTAAAAATACAGTTACTTGTTACATTTGTGCTTGCGATTCCAATGAAGTTACTCGTTTGTAGAAATGTAATGCATGCTAATATGTATCAGACCTCAAATGTATATATGTGCTTTTACTCTCTCTTTGGTAATACGGTGTCTGAATGGCAGCTTCAGTCCTCCTAGTGAAAGTGGTGAATTAAATAGCCCTAAAGCCTAGGAGGAGCTGCTGATTTTCACCTGCTCGTGCTGTCGGAGAGGAGCCCCCCCCCCCGCCTTGTTGCTGGTGGAAGGGTTGTGTGCTGGAGCGGTAAGAGGCCGTCAGCATACAGCAGGAGAGGGGCAGAGCTCCCAGGGATGCAGGCGGTTACTCAGCTCTGCAGTTTCATCCCTGGGGAGGACGTTGTGCTTGGCTGTCACCATCTGCTTCAGCACTCTCAGTTGCCTGGGAATTGCTCCACTGTCTAGTTTCCACCCTCCCCCTGCCCCTGCTGTGGTTAATGGTGGGATTTATCTATATTTTCTTCCAGCAATGCTGTAGGGCTAGTGAGTTGCCTCCTTTGCAGATCAGAGAGGCTGCCCCCCTCTCTGGGGCATCCCTCAGGTTAGTCTGGGGAGAGGCAGCAGTGCTGCGGTACTGCTGCTGCCCTCTCCAGGCTGCAGGGGATGCTCGGCGTCTTCGCAGGCAGGTCCCTTTAGTATCCCTCCTGCTTGTGGGGTGAAGAAAGAGAGGAGCAGGCAGAGGAGAGACAGTTCAGAATCGAGATGAATCCTAAAGGCAGGGTAGAGCCGTTTTTTAGTATCAATTACTGGTTTTGCTGTGGGAGCACTGGAGTCCTTCGCTGAAGCCAATGAAGTGTGAGAAGGGACGTATGTTCAGTAAGCTGGGGTTTCTTTGCTGCCTGTGTGTCCTGATCAAGAAATAGCTGTTGTCGCCAACAGACGGAGCTGAGGCCGCTGTCAGATGGAAAGCGGAACTAGAGAAGTTTCCTCCTACAGGAAGGAGTTGAGTGACATCCAGGATGAAATGCTGGCCTTGGTGTGTTCTGGGGAGCTAGCAACCCAGTTGTAAATGTCTGCTTCCCTCTTCTGAAGCCGTTGGCAATACCCAAACCATTGAGCCCATCTCTGCTTCCAAGCAGGAAGCCCCTGCTGGGGTTGCTGGAAGAGAAAATGCCCTATCTTTCAAGCTTCAGTGCTGCTAGTTCTTATCTCAGCAAAGAAGTTTAATTGAAGGATCAGGACTGTAAAGTTTCTTTAGAATGTAAAGAAATCCATGGTATTTTAACCATTAAACATCAGTGCCATGCACTTAAGACAAACACTTGTACTACTGGTGTAGGTCATGTGAAGGTTTTGGGCAAAGCAGTAAAGTGAGGAGAGTAAAAATGTCCCCATTGTGAGGGGTGATTGCTTTTCAAGCACATATTTATTCTCCTCCCTTTTCTGATACCTTGGAAATTATCCTCTGGGAACTCAGCTCTAACATGGCACACTGCTTTCTTGTACATAAACATCTCTCGAAGGTATTAATTTACTAAACTGATTATCATAACAGTTTGAAATTCATGAAATATGTATATAGCGATGTTGTTTGTTGCTGTGTTGATAGTAGCTTAGAAGCTTGGAAAAGAAATGTTCATAATGTGCACCCTTATTCTAGAGATGTGTTTAAATGGAAAGTTAATCTCCCCTCATCTCATAAATGTTTACTCCTGAGGGTGAAGGCTGAGGTCACAGCAGAACATTGATAAACCTTTCTAATCATTTGTCTTCATTATCTGAGGCTTATAGATAGGTCATATTTTCTCTTTATCCTCATATAGGCTTTTGAAAGAATCTGGATGCTAATTTACCAGCAGTTTTGCGGTGTTCATTGATTACTGTAGTAAATAAAAACTTGGTTTTGCAAGGATAAATGGGTTGGATGAGAGAGCATCCTTAATAGAGAACTTCAAATGCTCATAATTCTTAAGTTTTAGACCCTTTTTCATTTCCTGGAAAGTTAAAATCTCATTTGAAGAAACCCTGTATTCAAACTCCAAGATGTTTTGTGATCAGTAAGAAGTATTAGTGATGCACTCGGGGATCTTGTAACAAAAATGAAAATAGAATCTGTCTCATGACTTGCAATCTCATGGTTTAAAACTAAAGGCTACTTATGAGAGGCTAACTTTTAATTTTTTTTTTTTTTTTGAAGACTTAACTTTTAGAAATTCTTTGAGGTTGAGAATAAACACAAAAGCAGTTTAAGCTGTGGAGTAGTTGATTGGGAGAGGAAGCAGCCAAAAAGATGTCAGGCGTTATTTGACTGAACAGTTATATTATTCCTTTCTATAATCAGTTCTCCCTTTTTAATGTGCTTTTAAATTAACTGTTTGGGGCAGGGAGAGATTAAAACACTAAGATGGGACTGCGGAAGGCAAAGAATGGTTAAAGGATTGAAATTGGGCCTGTGCAATTACATCTGGGGGAAAAAAAAAAGTTTAACCTAAGACATCAAGCGTACAAACTGCTCTCATGAGTTCATACAATTAAAACCTATTTTCCTCAAGAAAGGATGCTTGCTGGGAAATACATCTGTATGGAAAATTTACAGACAGAAAATCAAGCAGATCTTTGTGCTGAAAACAGACATAATTGGCAAATGTAAAATAAAATGTAAATTCCAACTACAGTTGCTTTTTAAAAAGGTATGTGGCTCCAGATAATCTTCAGTAGCATTTCTTACCTTTGGAGTGAATTTCTAAATGTTATGGCCAAAGCAGTATTTAAAGCCATAGTGTACTGGCTTTGGCTGGGATAGAGTTAATTTTCTTCATAGCAGCTTGTCTGGTGCCGTTTTTGGATGTAGTAGAAAGGGAAAATACCAAAACAGGACTATTTGGTAGGAATCGGTTATATAAGTAAAACTGCTGCTTTGTGTCCAATGTTTCCATTTCCTTCTGTATACGTTGCAGTCTAGACAGGTCCATTCAGCCAGGAAAATGTAATGCTTATTTCACTTTAAAAAAAAAAAAAAATCAAAACCCAGTGCTACTTCAAAAGTAGTTTTCAGGACCTTCTTCAGAATATTTACCTAACCCATGTGTTATCTAAGGTTCTTGAACTGTGCCCAGATATTCTCAGGCAAAAGCTGAGATGTGCCTTCAGCTTTTGTCCCGGTGTTGTATTTGTGTATTGAGTCTTCTGTGTGTAGGTGTACTGTGCTCTATAAGCTGTGACAATTTGGCACTGTTCTGACTTTTTTAGGCACTTCGTCTCAGTAATGTAGCTATGGCAAAAACTACCACTGGTCAAATAGTAAATCTTCTGTCAAATGATGTGAACAAATTTGATCAGGTAAGAATTACTACAGGTCTTTCCATGGGGCTGAAGCTGAAGAAATTGTGGGGTTTCGGTTATCAGTTGTAAACAAAAACTTCTTGATAAGTGTTTCTTATGAACATTTCTTCTAGTTGTTTCTCGAACATCATAGGAAGAGAAATATTCTCTTAAAATATGGGAGAAAAATATACTTCCCCCCCTTAAATATTTTCCTGCTGTTTTCCTAAGCTCAGAGAAGTGTTGGTGCATGAAGATAAAACAAAATCAATGTGGTAATTTGCTTACTTTCTGGAGATTAGGCACCTCTGTGCATATCTAGGTCTTTGAATCTGGTGCAGAATTCTCACGGGATGCCTCAGTACCTGCTGCAGGCAAAGGTCCTTCCTCAACTTTGATGTTATTAAGATTTAATTTTTTAGCTAAGACCAAAAGCTAATTTTTGTTTCTTAACTATTTGCCTAGGTAACGATTTTCTTGCACTTCTTGTGGGCTGGACCAATTCAAGCTGTAGCAGTAACAGTACTTCTCTGGATGGAGATAGGCCCATCATGTCTTGCAGGAATGGCAGTTCTGATTATTCTTCTTCCTGTCCAGACCTGCATTGGGAGGCTTTTTTCTTCCCTAAGGTAAGGTCGCATGTGTTGAGTTGTAGGTATTTTCTGTCCTGGGTTTTAAAATGTGCATACTGGATGGAGGTGGAGTACTGCTCTGAGATCAGCTTCCATCTGGTGAGGTTTTTTTGCGTTGTTTTTTATCTTTACCAATGTTTTTCATAGCCACTAATGTGAGATTTCTGAATTCCTGTTTAGGGACTTGAAGTGGTCTGTCTTCCAGACATGCTGAAAATATCTGCTACTCATTAGCTGTCCATATATTAAAGGAGTTGGGCTACTTCTATAGCTGCCTTGCTGTACATCTTGGCATAGACTTGTGTAACTCCTTGAGCTTTGCCTTCCTACATTGATGCTCAGGGGGTGGTTACTAAAAGGCAATACTGTCAGTCCTGCCTGAGTTTGACTTCTTGCGGTGATACAGGAGTTGCAGCAGAAAGCTCTGAAGCTTTCATGTTCAAAGATCTTGCTCTCTCTCCTCCAAGACAAAGATGAAGAGAGGAAGAAGGGGAAGGAACTGAGAGAGAGAGGAAGAACAAAATTGTCATGGTGGTTTTGATGCCAGCTATGAGGTTTCTAACTGTAAGGTTCTAGGCTTTGGAGATAGGAGTTTGCGGTAATTTTCCATTATCAGCCAAATTTCATTTGTTTTTCTGTGACTTCCTCCTAAAAAAACCCCCTTGCCTCAAATGGAAGTATTGAATTATCTTCAATGTTCTCACTTCCTAACTTTCTTTTTCTTGTGTAATTAATCATGCTCTACTTACATAATGAGTTTGTAAATGGCTTTTGTATCTAAATGGGAATATTTTTGTGTTCCTTTACTGTGTACGCATATGCTTAGTAGGGTTATGCATCTTTGTTGCATTTGTACTCAGGGTGAATGGGTTCCTCCTAGCTCTTTGGATAAGTGAAACTTTTTTTAGTGAGTTACTGTTGTTGTCAAGTTGTATTTTAAGACAAGTTTTCCAGAGGTATTGAGACTGGCATTACCATTGCATGGCTAGGTATGAAGAGAGAGCTGAGAATTACAAAATGAGACCAACTTGTAGACTTGCTTCTATTTGTAACCACTGTGATAGTCTTCAGTTATTATGCTCACGTGCTATTTCTCAAATAATGAGCCATTCAGTGTTCTCTGTCAAATTCTTAGGGTTTTTTTATGATAAAACCTGTTTGCAGAACACTTCCAATGTATTCTTACATGTGCATTTTCACTGCATGTGTAATATGCATGCATAAGTATCAAGCTACTTCACTGCTGGGTTTTTTGAGTTTTAAGTTTTTGAGGTTTTGAGCTTTGAGTCAATCGTTAAAATACTTAGCACTTAACTAGTGCCTTATCCATGGTGGTAAGCGTTATTATCCCCATTTTACAGATGGGAAACTGAGGCACAAAGAGATTAAGGGACTTGTCCAGGGTCAGACAACAAGGTGACAAAAATCTCTTCTCGAAGGTATGTATTTTAAAAGTTAATCAGTGGCAATGTAATGTTGTTTGGGTTTTTCCCCCATTTATTAACAGCCACTTGTTTGGATGCAGTGCAAGGGAAAGAATTTGTTAACCAGAAAAACTTCTAGTTGTCTATGTGTGCACAGATCTTTGTGAATAGAAATGTGCAGTGAACAGAAGGAGTTAATGGAAAAACGGAAATGGATTCCAGCTCCATAATGATTAGTGTGTTCACATGGCAGTTGCTGGGAATCTGCATGGATTTAAGGAAATCAGCCTATGAAGAAGTAATTTAAGGATTAAAGCTTTTGCTAAAATCCAGGCATGCTCAGTGTGGCAGCTAATTTGTGCTATTATTTGGCATTGTACTTGTGACCCCATGTTGTAAACACATATATGCACACCAGTTTATGATGCAGGCATTAGCTTCAGTGCTGTAGGAGATTGCAGAAACGGACTCAGTATCCTGTGGAATGGTATACACTGTATTATGCAGTATTGCTTTTACCTGCACAAGTACTAGAAGTTTTACAAAATACACGTGACCTCATATATTATTTGAGAAATAGTTCAATTACTGGTCTGAAGACCATTTTATGTATATTTATTCACAAGAGCTCAACCCTTTCACTGCTTAGCCATGCAACTGTAATATTTATAGCCCTTTTATTTTTTTTTAAGAGAAAAACTATGCGGAACTGTTGTGTCAGACATGATTAAAACCCACCAAATACATCTCATGAAAGCAAAAAGGAATTCCACAGCTTGCTTAATTTAGAATGGTTATTAGTATCATAAAGGGGACTTAAGACATTTGAAGAATTTTTAGGTCCTTTCCTATTGTGCTCTTAAGCACGCTATGTGAGCATGTGTTTCCCAGTCATCCTGATCTGCATGTATTCTGAACTTAATGTTTTTACAACTGCGGGCACGTCTTCCTCTGCTGTAAATTGCCATCAGTGCACTGGAAGTCTGTGTACTTTAACCCATTATATAATATCCCTGAGACTGTGGCTTCTGGTATGTATGTACAAAATATGCTTTTTGCAATGTAGAAGAGTGTAACTTAAAAAAACAAAGAAAAATACCCACCCCCCCCCCCCCGAATATTTTAAAGCAATTTGAAAGAGAGTGATTACTATGATAACATTTCAGTGGGAAAACTGAAAAATTGGTTTATGAGAACTATAGCCTTTTTGAGTCACACCATTTAAAAAAGAAACCTCTGTTAACTTTATTATTTTGAATCATCTTCAACCTTCTGTTATCTGGAGACCAAGCCTGGAAGTTAGGTCTGAGAGGTGACTGTTTCCAAAGATTGCAGGTGAGAATTGTTATTTGCTGCTGCAGAGACACGAACAACATGGGCTGAAGTTTGCCTTTGGTAGTGGTGGTGTGAGTATGGGGAAGAAAGGATGAGCTCTCGCATTCTTTGAGGAATTGTTTTTCTTTTACTGTTTCTCTTTGAAAAAGGAAAAGAGGACTTAGCAAAGATAATATCGTTCCATGTCAGTGCAGTTGGTTTAGGCTAAACTACCTTCCTCGTCTTAATAAGAAGCCTTGATTGTATTAGGGCCAAGTTCCTACATTTCTTTTGTCAGTTTTCTTGTATAAATATTTCTTCATACCCTGCTTCAGCCATCCCAACATTTATGGAACGCTGATGCTAAGAAGTTTTTTTTTAAAATGGTGAGCAGGTGCCTGAAATTCTTTCTACTTAAGTGCTTTAAACATGGCTATTTCTTCCAGAGTGTCAGAGAAATCGTACAGGGGGCAGGTTAAGCGGACAAAACCCAGCTACCCCTTCTGAAGAGGTTTTGTTTTGGTTTTGTTTTAAATACGATCTCTGAATCTTAACTTTCATTGGTATATACAAAAATAAGTAATTTAGCAGGAAAAGGTATGTTTTATCAAAATAAGTCCTACCCCTAGTTCACTATATGCGAAGTATATTTGTCTACATGAATGAATTCAGAATTGTAATAAGCTTTATTAGCATGGTTTATGCATTCATTACATGGCTTCTAACTTTCAATGCTTTTTTCCTAATTAAAACTGTGACTTTATTATTTAATTATATATTTTTTCCAGTTTGTTCATCAGTGCAAACATAATGTGGGACTAAAATAGCTATATTTATGTTAGTGTTAATTACAATTAATGCTTAAATAATATTTATTTGTTAAAGAAAAACATACCTAGATTAGCTCTCCTAAATTATAGCTCATGTACTCAGTAAGAGTTAACTAGAGTTAATCTTAAAAAGGCACAAACGCAGGCCAGTTTCTTTAACAACATCAAAAGAGCTTTATGAGAAGGGTTGCTATTTTGGCATTTCAAAACCATTTTTAAAAGTAATTTTCTGATTTTTGTTTAGTTCTAAATTTAATATTAATTTTTTTTATTTGAGGGTTTTTTTTGTACACAAATACATTGTTTAAAGAATACCATGTGTTGGCGCAAGCTGACATATAATTCTGAACGTTGAATCAACTCACAGTTCCCTGAGAATAGGGAATACCAGGAATACAGACATACCAAGTCTGTCTGCTATGTGTCAGCTTTAAGATACTGTTGTAGGAAGACTCTTTAATGCCATTACAATTATATGAATGCTCTTTACAAGTAAAAGCAAAAACTTCATTAATATGAGTATGTTATGTGATCATAAGTAGTCTCTCTCCTTTTGAGAATCTGAGAATTTTTACTTTGTGCTATTTACAGAAGCAAGACAGCCGCCTTAACAGATGTCAGGATAAGGACCATGAATGAAGTCATAAGTGGTATGAAGATAATAAAGATGTATGCTTGGGAAAAATCATTTGCAGAACTTGTGAATGGTTTAAGAAGGTAATCCTGGAAATATACAGCTTGGTATATGATCTATATCTGTTTCCATTTTTTTTTTTACATGTCAGTGAGGGCATTATTTTGTGCTTTAAAGTGCAGTTTACTTGAACTTCTTTTGGCATTTTTTTTTAACCTTTCTATAGCAAGAGTGAAGGAATGAAAATATTTCCTAAGGAGGCAGGAAAAAAAAACCTTTGGTATTTATAAATTCTGGGTGTTTTTATGCTTCCTCTTACAATGGTGTTTGAAACCAGCAACTAATAAACTGTAGTAGTTCTAATTGAACAGTTTCATCCTCGCAGTTCTGTAAACTAATAGCAAGGAACCAATAAGCAAACATTTCTGAGAAGTATATGGAATCTGACTTTCTATCCTAAAGGATAGCATCCTCAGGTAGTACTCTGCTTCCCTTTCTGCATTTTGAAGTATTGCTCAAGCCATCTGGGAAGGGTGGAGGGGAGAAAGACAGCAGCTCAGAAATTCTCTAGTTGTTCAACTGGCAAGGCCAGCTGAGTTTGGTATCCTAAGACATTTAATTTCAGAGGTCTGTCAGCATCTGATTAAAACTTATTCATAAATTTGATTTTTCAATCAATATTTATGCTTTTACTTGACACTGTAAGAGCATTCACTGCTAAAGGATAACTGTAGGAGTTCAGGTGCATATTTCTCATAATTTAATTTGCATGTTATTTCACTCTCCGGTGTATGAAGAAGGTTGTTATCCTACTGTAGATTCTCTGATTTTTTTTTTTTTTTTTTTAGTTTATTTTATTTGGAATTCCTTTTTTTAAAGGATTTTTTTCCTTTACATCCATGTGTAGGCTTGCAAACTTGCTAATGTTCCCCGAGATGTTTCTTCCCATGCACATAATCCTTACCTCCTTCAGATTATAGGATCCTGTGCTGATTGAATGTTCTTGATCGATTGAAAGCTTTGCTCTCTTGCGTGGAGCCAGAGAGGATATTTCTTTCTTGAAAGCTTCCTGAATGGGCGTATGCACATCGCTAAACTTTAGATTTCCAAGTTCAACACCTCATTAGGATCAGAGGCTTCCTTTTGAATGATGGAGAGAAATAAGCTCTTCCAAAACACATCTTGAGCCCTCTTTCTTTTCTTTAACTGCACTGTGGAAAACTGTAGTTAAAAGTCTTAAATGCAGCCAGGTGATTTATTGCCCGGTATTTCCACAGTGGCCCTTGACAGTTGCTAAGACGACATCTGAACTCCTCCGTTGCTCTTTTTTCCTGTGGCTGTCTGTATTAGTTTCCTTTGATACAACTCCATGCCTTAAGACAGTGTAGTATATTGTAAACAGCCTGCGGGTAGGCTGTAATTTATCTGATATTTGTGGAGAGTAGCACAAAGAACTTGCTGATTATCCACAGATAGTGAGAGGATTATTAAGGATTATTAGAGGGTGGGAAAAGAGTTTCATCCAGGATTGTAGAACTAATTGAATTAGACCCAATTCAAATAGTTTATATACAAATGTTCTTTCACTGTACTCTGGAGCAGAGATCAGAGATTGTGAGCCCTTAAGATGAAAAAATAAGTCTTTGAAACTCTTTGAAAGTCTGTCAATTCAGCCAGTTTGGCAAGTACAGTGGGAAAGTTGCTTCACTAATTTTCCAGTAGTGCATCCTGCATCCTTCTCTGTTAAGGGAGGACTTAATTTACTTCAGATTGTATAATTATAACTTGAATTTCTAATTTTAGTATATAGTTCCAAGTGGAAGGTAATGAAAATGATCAAGATTTTCCCTGAGAATTGCCAGAATATTTGGGAAGAGAAATTAGGAATTATTTCGGGATTTTATATTCTATATTATTTCAAGCAGATAAAATTAGAATATATGGGGAAGGAGTAAGTTGTTACGGCTCTCTTGATAAAGAAAAAACTATTATTTTAATAAGAAGTTAAGCCTGATGGCATCCACATTGTAGATAGCGCAGTAACATTTTGAGGATTGGACTTGATGAGTCATTTAGAAGTGGAAACTGAAATTTAACTGAAGTGCAAATTGAGAACATATGCATCAGCAACTTTTTGGTTGCTGGAGGGAAACTTATGTGTCTGTGCACTACTTCAATCACTATTTAGCTCGGGTAATGGCTGGCAGAATAATTGGCCTCACAGATCAGTGTTTTCTGAGTTACGAACCAGAATTCCTAGAGCAAAAGAAGCCAGGAGCAGGGTCCAAATCGTAAAGGATTTAGACTGAGATCAAAGGAAATACTGCAAATCCTGTGATGCAGCTTGAGGAGCAGCAGCTGAATAACGGCAGATACTTGGGCCATGGGTGGACTCTTGGTCTTTTGGAAGTTGCCTTGTTTTTTCAGCCGCAGAGTAGGTGTTGATCTTATCAGGAGTTCTGTGACTGAACCCTCCTGGATTTTGATATTGGAAGGATAAGGAGTTTGTGGGTGCTTGGCCTTTATACAGAGTTTTCTTCCTCTTTGCTCTTGTACACAACCCGGAAAGAGTCAAAGCAGATTAGAATCTGAATTAAAATAGTAGTTTGACCAAAGCAGAAAAAAGAGTATTTTGGTTTTCTGTCTCTGAAAAATAATTATTTTCTATAGCTACTAAGATACTAATTATAATAATCCCCCCCCCCCCCCCCCATTTCTAAGCCTTTTAAATTTGCTTTTGTTATTTACCGTATAACATACTTTCTTAACAGTTATTTTTGAGTACAATTCTTTACATATGAGTTGAGGTGGTGCGAGGGGAGGAGAAAGAATATAAAAGTAAAATCCTGAGAGTGGGTTTCCTTCATCCTGTTGTTGAGGACAGCTGTAATGAGAGAGATTGATGTGATTGTTTATATTTTGCATTTTTAGGAAGGAGATTGCCATGGTTATGAAAAGCTCCTACCTTCGAGGACTGAACTTAGCCTCTTTCTTTGTGGCAAGCAAAATAACAGTGTTCATGACTTTCATGGCATACGTACTACTTGGCAATGTTATCTCTGCAAGTCGGGTGTTTGTTGCAGTGTCCCTGTATGGTGCAGTAAGACTGACGGTAACTCTGTTCTTCCCTGCGGCTGTTGAGAGAGTATCCGAGGCAGTGATTAGCATACGACGCATCAAGGTATGGTTATTGGTTTGAATGGTACGTGGATTTCTTCTCTTATTCTAACATTGTTTTAATGTCACTGACAAAAGCAGCCTTATTTTAGTTTTGCAGAGTTTGGGATTTTTAATGAAATAACCTATTTTCAAAACTGAATGTGTTGCTGTGTAAGCACGTGCAAAAACATGAGATGCACTGCAGGGCAGGCTGAAACGTAGGAGAAAAGTGTATGTGCAAAGAGGTGTTGTAGACATTTTTGACTAAGAGGAATGTGTGTGCAGATACATTGGAACTGGGAATTGGAGGACAAAGAAGGCAGATGGGAGCTGCAAGATTCATATTCCACGTGCACTGCACTGCCTTGTCAGCTATGGAGGACAGGTGTGAGCCCTAGCTGGTGTCTTGTGGCTGCTTTCAGTACTGGAGTGAGGACTCCAATTCAGTAAGGATCAACGTCAGAAATGCTCCTGTTTTTTGGCAGAGGGACTTTATTTTGCTTGGTTTGCTGTGTTTGGTGTAATAGTCAATTTTGGCAATAGTCATGTTTGCTGTATGTACCAGTACTTTAGCATAAACTACAAGAGCGAAAGATTTAAATGCAAATTGTGTTTTGCATGTAAAACTTAAAAAATCCCGAATTGTCAGGTTATCGAAATACAGAATTAAAGCATGCCAGCCATGTTAGAACTTAATTTTGCAAAAAAGTCAGGTTAATCTAGTCTAGAATGGGGAAAACAGAAACGCTTTACATGTAATCATGCGGCTTTGCATAGTGTCACTATGCCATTTGTTGATGAAAGTAGCTTAAAATCGCCTGTTTTATTTTCTTCTCCATGTGCTTGAGTATAATAAATCAGTTTGTTGATAAATTTGCTAATTGTACTAAGCCCACAGATAAACTATGTGTTAAACAGGTAATCTTTGCACTTCAAAGAAGCATTTTGTAAAAGTTGATGCAAATGGAGTTAGAAAAGGTTAATGTATGAAAATCACGACTACAGCAATGTTGTAGGCAGTAACATTTATTATTACTGCTTAAACTAAACTGTGGGAGGGGAGAGAAGTGTTTGGGATACTGAATGTTGCACACTGTCTTTTCAGTACTCTCATACACCCTGTGTTCAGGTCCAGGGCAATGCTTTTTCATGGGATCTTTCAAGCTGTGGAGGTTGAGAGACATGGATGGCTGAAAAAGATGCCTTAGGAACGGTACTTGAGCAGAGGCAGTGATGATCTGTTCCTCTTTTTCCTCCTGTCTCCTTTTCCAGCATATCCTAGAGGTCGCAAGATTTTGCTTCTAACAGCTGGCTCCAACTCACCTGCACTTATGATTCTTTAAGGATGGGGAAACCAGCTCCAGAATCGAGATTTATTGGGCAAAGAATTGTCCTAAAGAATCTGTAGCATCTTTGATGCTGTCACCAACTTTTTAGCTTCCATTTCCCAAACAGCACAGTTCTTTAGGGTTGAACTGAATGGAAAGATGCTGCCTGACCAAAGATATGTTATTGAAATGTAAATAAGTGGAAAGGAATTAGGAGGAGAAGAGAGTAGGAAATACAGAAAAACTGATTAAGACGATGGCTGGGTATATTTGGGCAAAACTGAAAATAATATTTTTTTTTTAAGAGGGTGCTTTCTCTTAGGTTTTGTAGAACAAGTGAGGTTTCTGCACTGATCTTAAAGTACACTCATATGGAGAGAAGAAAGTGGGAGATACTATGTTTCAGGTGACAATAAAGAACAGTAGTCAGATGGGGGGTAGTAGCCTTTCTTCCATATTTATATGTACATAGGAACTGTGTGGCAAAAAGAACATTGTGGTCTCCTTATTGTGTTTTTTACCTAAGCGCTTTTTTCCCCTCGCCCTAGCCACACATTTGAGAGCTGGCCTGCATCTCTTCTTGAAGCTCATCCACTCTTTCGTGATGGAGCAGTAGGCTCAAGGTCCCCTTGTGAAACAAAGTGAAAGCAATTGTTTTTCAGAGGGTTATTTTGGCAGACATGCAGAAAAGAGGATAAGTTTTAGCCAGGTACAAAAGATAGAGATTTCTCTTTCAAGGACACAGTCGTATCTCAAGCTAATGTTTGCTTCTCAGCATCCTGAGGATGGTAGCAACTTTATTTTTCCCTGCATGGAAGATTATTAAGTACAAAAAGAATGGAAGAATGTTTTAAGACAACTTAAAGTCTCTAAGGCTTGAATTATTTTACTGCATTTGAAAGTTTTATTTCTAGGGTTGATTTTTTCCTCCACTGTTTAAAATTCATGGTGTTAACCGTGTAACTTTTTTCTTCATTTCTACTAGTTTTATTTGAAATCTTCCATATGTGATACTGTAACATTTTTGAGTTAAATGGCTGGCTAGGATTTATACCCGAGATGAATGCTACTGCTAGAAGAGAAATTCCTGGTAAACACAGAAGCAACGAAAGACCGATTCCTTGCTTCTAAGTGCTGTGGTATTTCAGCCATCATCTAAATCCAAATCACACTTCTGAGGTCTTTTCTCAAGCCGCACACCCCAGTACTGATCTAGGCTGTCTGGAGTTTCTTTCCCTGCCTACCATGCTCTTATCCTGAGTTTTCTCTTAGCCATGTACCCATTTGGGCCTGCCCATCTAAAGCAGTGCTCAGCAATACTCACCTGGCTGGAGAGCTCAGGCATGTGTGGCTTTGCACTTTGGCTTTTTCGCAGAGATGTATGTATATGTGCATTGAATTTGGAGACTGCTGCATTAAAACACTTGACTTCTCACTGCTCTCTGAAGCGATAGCTGCCAGCTGGAGTTTGAGTGGTACCTCTGTGCCTGTTAACACCTAGCAGTACTCTTGCTGTCCTCCCATTGCTCCTGGCATCCTCCTGGTTCCTCTTAGTCACTGACTTCTGTAAGTCTTCAGCAGCTATCTCACATCTGCAAATTCTTAGCTCAGTACTTGTTAACTAGTCTTGGCTTCTAAGATCAAGGCCTTCCTTCTTTTCTCAAAATACTGTCTGCTAGAGCCTATTTAAGGTCTTTATGCTCTATGATTCAAAGCGTGATAGAATTGTTCTGATTTTGTCTTAGAATTGTGGTAACTGTTATCCTTGAAAGTTTTCTCTACAATTTGCCCCTTTCCTTTCTAAATGTATTTGAGCTATTAATAATCTAGCATCAGGCAAGGTGTGCTACAATTGTGGCTGTGGTACAGAAGTGCATGCCTATGCAACTTGAAGGAAAGGTTCTCTGACTGCGATATGATGTAGAAGTGCAGTAGTGAAAGTGCAATGAACCGGTTATGCAGGCGTAAGCAATTTTTTTTGTTAATGCCTTGGACTTTAAAAGGAGGAGAGGTTTGGATAGTGTTCTGTAGCCTTTTTGTCACTTGAAGAATGCTTAAACTAGTTAGAGATACACTGTTGAAGGAGTTGCGTGTTGCTTTGGGAATGCAATTCCTTGATCAGTTTGCGGTTGTCGTGTCTCTCCCCCCCCCTCCCCCATCCCGCCCCCAAATTAATGTTCTGTATGCTGCTTCCAAAAACACGTGCTTGGGTTCCTTTCCCGTTCTCAGTCTCACATTAGGCAATATCCTGTGCTTTTCTTTAATTGCAGAACTTTCTGATACTTGATGAAGTCTCACACTTCAAGCCACAACTGCATGGTAATAATGAGAATGTCATTCTTCATGTTCAGGATTTGACTTGCTATTGGGATAAGGTAAATTTACTTCTACTAAATGTAAAGTATATTGGCGCTGCAGGCATTTTAAGTCTAAAAAGCAGTAAGTCCATGTATAGTGTGCTGATGTTTTGTATTCCATCTTTTGTGTATGAGAATCCTTTTAATATGCTAAGCTAACTCTGTAGAATAGTATTGAAAACACTATCAAGTGCATCTTAAAAGTAGCTATTCCTGAGTATTATACTAAATGAAAATCTGTGCGTTTCTACATGAAAATATCTCTTGTTATTAAACAGCACTGTATTGTAGCTGAGATACTTAAAATGGAGTTAAGGACAGACAGCACAGTAAGCTGGGCCTTAGCGTGTGGGTTTTTTTCTGTGAACTGAATACTGATCAGTCCATTAGTCTACAACCAGTACAATATTTCACTTCTTCTCATAACAGATTTGAAAGCTTTAGAGACTAGTCTGCACATTTTTGTTACTCTGTGTATTTTAATTGAGACTGTTCAGCTACAAATTGTTCTCTGCTTAAAATGCACCAAAACCACCGAAATGACTAGAAAAAGGGGCAATACACAGGTGATAAATCTATTATGCATACTTTTCTGTAAGAATGGCAAAGATTGACTGTTATTTCGGTTTTCAAACTGCAATTGCTATGGTAAGCAGCAATTTGTGATGAATTGTTGGAGCTATTATGAGCTGCCAGTATCCTTGCACAAGAGAAGCTTCAGTCTCCATAAGAAATGCTGGAAGCTCTAAAAATGAATTTTGCATATAAATGTAATGCAAATAAGACGTCATGTATTTCCCTTTATATGCCCCCTTCCCCTACATGTGCTGTGTCCCAAGGAAGATAAAGTGTGAAAAGATAGGTGAGGATCTAGCTCCTACTGCTACTAAGCTACAAAAGAAAATTGCTATATTATTGTGCTTTACTTTCTCAGAGTTGTCTCTGTGACATAAATCTTTCTGAGATACTGAACAATTTTTTTAAAAATTAATCGATATGAAAAACTTAATGGTGACTACATTCTAATGCAAAATGGAATGTATTTCTTAGTCTTTGTTTTCTTCCCAAACCAACATTGGTACCACTGTTAAAAATTTATAGGAAATGGTTGCGTAATATGCCCATAAAACACTTTCTTCTTTTTTTTTTTTTTTTTTTTTTCATGAGTTGTTTATATTGCATAAAGCAGGGCAGCATGACTGGAATTACTGGTTTCCTTTCAATTTAAAAAAAACTCAAACCAACAAACCACCCACAAAACTGTTAATGTAGTTTTCATTTTGATATTTAATTGCAGTGTGCATGGGAGAAGAATAGTTCTCCCAGAACTATTAAGAGCTGCTCAGAAAGTTTCTCAATGCAAAATTATTTTATGGAGTTGCTCACTGAAAAGATGATGGGTTCTGAAAGAGGGGAATAATAAAAATATGCTATCCTTTGTCAAGTAACTGACTTAACTTGCTACCCTGACTAGGTTTCTCAAGACTCTTTGGATCTCTGTACAGACACTGTACAGCTGGATGATATTTTTTTTTATTTTTAAAGATTGTGAGCCAAAAGAGATACTAAAAAAACCCAACAACCCACAAATTCAAAATCACTGGAAGTAAAAAAAGAGATTATTAGCTAGACTTTTAGGAAAACAACCTAACATGGTGTATTACAGTTTATCAAAAGATAAACAAAACCAATTAATTCATGGTCACACTCTTGTTTTACTAAGGTAAGTATTATCTTGAATCCCACAGGCTAATCTGATACCAGCATGGAACTAGGGATTCTTCAGCGCAGGTTTTTACTGATGTGCCTTGAGCTTACAGAGCAGTCTGTCTGCTCAACTGAGCAACTTTGGATTTGAAATTCAAGCATTTGAACAGAGGCCGAATTTATCCCTTGTAATTTTAGTCACTTAAATGAGGAGCCTAAGTAGTATAGTACTTCTATGCAATATATGATCTCTGCATCCCTTAGATGGGATGAATTGCTGCTTTCTCTTGACTGTAGGACATGTAAGGTCTGCCCAAGCTCACCTAAGGAGTTGCTACCCCTGAAGGGATCATTCTTGTGTCCTTCTGTCCTCGCACTCTGCGTCTCTGTTCCCTCCCTTATGCGGGTGTTAATGCTCGTATGGACGACCCTGTGGTGAACCAGTTCAGAGGGATAAAGCAATAGAAAATGAATCACTTCTAAGGAGATTTGTTTTCTGATAGCTGAGTCCCGTGAACAACCCGTCTGCAAGAACAAGTGGCAGAGGAATGGAAGTGAAAGACGCGGGTAGTTTGACCAGGGCACAGGGGAGCTGGGACATTTCTGGTAATGAGCTGTCAGATGAACCTAGCTGTGATATTAGTTTGTGCTCTAATTTAAGTGCCTCAGTTTAGTGCCTAAAAATAGGTGTAATGAATTTAGGACAAATTATAAGGAATGCTCTTTTGCAAAAATACCATGCCCCTTAGGTGTTTGTGGCCATGCTGTTTGCTTACTTTTGTATAGGATCTATGATATCTTACAGTACCACTTTAATATATAATATTTGGGTAATAGTTTAAAAACTTTTTTGAAATTTTCTGTAATGTTTTTAGGCTCTTACGATACAGTTTTTGAAAAACCTGAATGTGGGAAGAAATATCTTTGCACTTTTGTGAATACAGAAGCATAACCTTCTGTAGAGGTTTGCATTAAAAAAAAAAAAGCCTTGGCTGCCATAAGTTGGTAGAATCCCCTGACCTTAGCACTAGGTGAGCACTTGAACTGTGTACTCTGAACCGAGAAATCAAATTCATGGTAAAATGCTGATTGGGGGGGCGGGTGGAGAAAAGGAAAAAAGCCCCGTTGATGCCACCTTGTGGAAATTAATAATAGCAACAAAAGTAGCTTTGCAGAGTTGCACAAAGCGCACAAGTTTGGGTTTTCACAGTGTGACTCTGATTTCATGTGAACCCTGCGGTGCTTCTGCGAGGTGGGAGCTGTGATGGGGGACGTGCAGCTTTGAGCTCTGGGTGTGCTGCTGCCTGACCGAGTATTTCTCCTGGCACGAGCGGACACGTGCCTGCTAGCCCAGCTCTCCCAGCCATCATAGGTGTGAATGGATACTGTACTTGTGTCTCTCCCAAATAATGTGAAACGAGTTGCAAGCTCCCCCTTTTCACAGTCCCAGAACTTGGTCATGCGGCATCTTTTGTGTGGGGTTAGGTGGTGGCCTCTTCAGCCTTTAGAGCTTCAGAGGGTGGCTGGAGATTTTAAGCAGCCTGCAAGCTGTTAAGAGGTACACATTCTTCACCTTGCTCTTCTTTCTTGAAGCTTAAGGCTGGGTTTTGATTTGATCCTTTAATAGAAATGCTGCTTTTTTTTTTCTTTTTCTTTTTTTTTTTTTTTAAAATGCATATATTTTCCTGTTTGCATTTTAGTGTCAGTCATGCTTAGTGCGGTCTAAGATGCATGTAAAGGCAGATCCTGTTACAAGGGTGTTTTGCTTTAATGAGAGGGAGCTGCACCAGGCCCTTAGGAGTTGCGGTTTAGCATAGCTATTAAAGACATGAGCATCCTTTCTTTTCACAAGAAATAGGCATTTTTACAAAGTCGATAGGAGAGGTGCAAAATATGTTGGGAAATAAGCTCTTATCAGTAGTGTAGCATAAAGGATAGGCGTACTAAAAACGAATATTAAACAAAATCCTGGGGTAGTATATTTTCACACAAATAGCCCACTATGTTGTCCGTGAAAAGTCTCTGAGCATCCACGATATACAAGATGAAGTTGTGTAAAATCAAATGGCATTTTTCTGTTTTCACTTTGGATAGAGCCTTGACTAGAGCACACACAGACCTGGCTTTCCTGGGGCTCTGAGAGCGCTTCAGCCCTCCCTTTTTCCAACATTTGTCCGGCTACTCGGAGTCACCGGGCGTGCGGTGCTGGGGCCATGGATGCCGGCGCGATGGCCACCAGAGAGCTCCTGTTTCCGAGGCTGCCACCCCAGCCTCGTGCTGAGCTGCAGCGAGGATGCGTGGGCTTTGAGGAAGCACTGCTTCTGCTGCCGTTCGGTTCCTTATTCCTCGAACGCTGTTTTGTCTGCGTTGCTTCTTTGTGGTGAAGGACCAGGGTCTTTCAAAAGTGTTTGTGAATTACTGAAGAGGCAAACTGTATGCCTGAAAATATGGTGGGCCTATGGGTTGCTAATTAATAGTGATTTATGTGCATTGTTTTCTGTTTCTAAAGAGTGGTTTTGATGGTGCGTATTTCATTACTGAGGAAGCCTAACTTTTTCTCAAATCCATAGAGTTTAGAAAGCCCAGCACTTCAACAACTTTCATTTACTGTCAGACGAGGGGAATTGTTGGCTGTGATTGGTCCTGTAGGAGCTGGAAAAGTAAGTCTTAATGTTTACTCCATTCTGTGAGGTTTTTATGAGTCTGTTAAACATGACTAGAAACTTGACAATGTACAGTTCCTTTTTGTGTATAATAACACGCGTGACATCAAGGTACTGGCATTCAAGAAAGGCAGATGTCCTGCTGGAGGTGGGGAGGAGATGGCTCGGAGTTAAACAGTACTTTGTACGTTGCTTCTAGGCTGCATGTAGAGGGTACTAGTGCTCTTCTACTGTTAGCAGTAGTTTGAGTGACAGGGTGAAATAGGCCATCGTGCCAGTAAACACTGCTCAATCTCTGTGATGTCTTTAATGCAGTCAAACTTTTCAATTTTTATTTTATTTTTTTAATCTTTTCCAGTCTTCGCTCTTAAGTGCTGTGCTTGGTGAGCTGCCTAAAGACAAAGGTTTGATAAACGTTAATGGAAGAATCGCCTATGTATCTCAGCAGCCTTGGGTGTTTTCTGGTACAGTAAGAAGTAATATACTGTTTGACAAGGAATATGAGAAAGAAAAATACGAAAAAGTTTTAAAAGTCTGTGCTCTTAAAAAGGTATGGTTTTCTCTTTGTGTTTTATTTTCATGATCTTTATTTTTATTTTAGTGTTCTTTCAGATTTGTGGTATGTGCTGCAATATATAATGTATAGAATTGATTATTAGTAGTAGCATGTGAAATAAATCCTATTGCTTAACAGAAATATGTGTAATTATTTTTGACGTCCGTGTGTAAGCACATTCTTGTAATTCCTAAAACTTTCACTAGAGGGAGGTGTAGCTTATGTGAAGCAGAGACAAATTTGGAAAAAAGCTATTCCCAATTATTTAATTTCATAATCATGTTTAGCCCTTTTCACTGGTATTATGGTAGGGGTGTATGTGTGTAAATGCAATAAAAGGTGGAAAACAAATGGTCAAGCTAGCACTATTTGTGACTTCCATTTTGTAAATATCCTATGTACTTTTTTTGAAATAAATAAATGTATATCATGTATTGTGCATTGCTAACGGCTATCAAAAGAACCTTAGTGCTATGTATTGGAGAACTTGCTGAGCCCAAGTAGTTTTATGAAAAAATATTTTTGAAAGGTCTGTGTGCAAAGGAGTTTGTGACATGAGATATAGAAGAGGATTATGCCAGATTTGTCAAGAAACAGACATTTTGCTTGGCAGCTAAAAAGGTTTTATGCAGCATGTTAAGATATTCCTGTCAGCAGCGACACAGGTGAAAAGCAGATGGTTGCTGTGATGAAAATTTTTTTGCAAGGTTTTTACACATGGTAGATAGAGTTTCAATATCTCCTGATGATATTCAGTCATATGCTGTTGTCTAAAATTAAGGTTTTAGTGACTTTAAAAGACAGAAAACTGCATTTAAAAAAACCCCACTTCATATTTGATGGTAGATTTGCTTTCATAGTTTTCTTTCAAACTTATGTGTCTTGTAAAAGCTGTGAATAAACGTTCAGAATATGTTTTATAGCTTAATATAAAACTTCTGTATTTCCTGAATAGGGAATACAATAATATGACATGGAACACTATAATTTTGTTCTCTTACTCATAGACCCAAGCCCTGTAAATTAACCAAATTTGTGTGATGTATGTTGTGGTTATTTCTCTTGGGTACATTGCAGTAAGAATAAAAGTAATGCAATTCTTAGGGACATTGGCAAATGGAAGGGAATTTACTGATAATGGTTAGTTCAGTTTTGTTTATTGTGACAGCTCATTTTGTTCTAGTAAAAAAATAATTTATTTACTGTTATACTTCATAATTTTTAGTTTGATTTTTCTGAATCACCAGCAAATATTCCTTGTAACACTAAGAACAGAAGTGCACTTCCCTCTGGCAAAGCTGTAGAAAAAGTGAAGTTTAAGATCTCACCTATTTTTCCTGTTTTCTTAATTATCTTTTGCTGAAGGTACAAAGTCATAAAGTAGCTGCAGATATTTCATTTAGTATGGATCCTTGTATTTTAATGTGAGATGATAAGTTAACACTTTTCAAATAATAATATGTTGAAGCAGGTTTGTCGGTCTTTGAAGTTAAAATGATTTTAAAAATAAATAAATAAAATCTTGCTATCCGTTCTTTCACATTCACAGGACTTGGAATTATTAGCAAATGGTGACCTAACAGTAATAGGAGATCGTGGAGCTACGCTGAGTGGGGGACAGAAGGCCCGTGTAAATCTGGCCAGGCTAGTGTTCTTTGCTGTTTCTAAAATTTACAAATTGTCAGACTTTAGTGACTAAAGTAAACAAATGTAAGACTTTCTGATACTGACTTTGCTTTAAACCTTTTAGAGCTGTGTATCAAGATGCAGACATCTATCTTCTGGATGATCCACTGAGTGCAGTAGATGCTGAAGTTGGGAGACATTTGTTTGAAAAGTATGTTACTGCTTTATTTTCATTTAAAATACAACTGTTATCTTTGAATTCTTTATAGAAAAACTTGAGAAAGCATTTTTGGGGAGATGGATCTCTTCACAAAACTTAATGCATTTATTTTCCCTCTATTTTTTGTCTTTGGAAGACGTATAGTTTTTCTCCTGTGTGTGTCTTTCATTTTGTTCTTTATTTTTAAAAGCCCTGTAAAAGTCTGTTTTGAAGATACTAGAATTATTCTTAAGGGAATATATGCCATTTTCTTGAGGAAAATGTCAGATTTTCACACATGAGTATTGGGGTTTATGAATACTGGGTTTTATGAATATTAGTACTGAGTGAAGAATAATATGGGGTGGGATTTTAAATCACTTCTTAGTTTGCTGCAACTTTATTTGTGTAGTAATAAGCACTTAATTCAAGTGGCTAAAAAACCCGATAGAACTCTCTTAGATTCTTGAGCGATTTTTCATTTTAGTTCTTGAAGGGTTGAAATTTCTGTCAGGTAGGTGAAACAGAGAATCATGGCCTGCAGAGTAGACTGTGGGGGGCAGAAATAGAGGAAAAGAGAATGTATAAGCTTACTATGAAAGAGAGAGATATTGGACTTTCCTCCATTCCGGGAGAAATAGGAGAGTGTTCATTAAAAGTCAGGTTCCCTTCCCAATAAATTGCCTTTTCTTCATCTCTCTTCTTTCAAACTGCCTGCTCTATGGCACATAGTGAGTATGAGAATAATCCAGTTATTCCCAGCCAGTGTTTCGTCCTGGCTTCTTCATAGCCTGTGGCTCTCAGTATCAAAAGGTATAATCTAGTATTTATTAGAAGTGAAAGGAAAAAATTCCATTGACTGAATTCAGTGGGCTTTGGTTGAAGCCTTAAATGAGAGCATTTTCTTGAGCATACTTACGTCCTTTGAATTCCACACTCCAAATACATGAATTAATTTGGTTTTACTGTTGTTCCATCCTCTTCACTCCTAGACAATCATAAAAACTTGTCTTGCAGAAATGGTTGCAGAATTTGCATTGACAAGCATTGCATGCGTGTTCTTTATCCCCATGCGGGGAAGTTTTTAGTATCTAAATTTGAAAATTGTGCATCCTGTTGATGTTTGCAGTTTCAAATCTGGAGATCCCTCTGAAACCCCATCAACGTTTTGTTTTATTTTATTGATTTCTTCACGTGGCTACTGTTTGTTTCCATCAGCCAGTATGGAGTAAGAGTTTTATGATGCATAGGCTTTATGTTCATTATTCTGTGCAGGATCATTTTCACCTGCCATGACTGATAGATGGAGTTCATTACTTCTGTAGTTCACATGTTCTACCAAATTCCTTTAATGCCTGTTGAAGCTGTCTAGGCTTTAGCTGCTGCTTTTCTGTTTCTGCATGAGATCACTCTACAACGCCAGCATCTGCCTGTATCAGTGCCTGAGTTCTGAAAGCGTGCCCACCTGAGCTGTTAACCTGTCTCTCCCTTAAGTTGTAAGGTCTTTTCACAAAGAGGAAAACAGGAAAGTACAGTAGTGCCTTGCAAAGGAGGTCGGGTTGCCTCTTCAATTTATTCTACATTTTATGCGAGCTGTGACATTGGGAGCACCTACATCCCCCTGCAAAACTGGAAGTCTGGATTTTTGTACATGCAAAACCATAAAGGAGCGAGAAACCATTGCTCTGTGAGCACAGCGTATGTTTTGCTGGTAAATGCGTGGAGATGAGGAGTAATAAGGAGATTATCTCGGAGAATTTGAAACTCGGAAAACTAGCTGGGGTTCTTCCTTTTACTTCCGTTTACTCTTCCTCCCCAACTCTAGATCAGTTTGAGCGAAACAGATAAAAGTAGAATGAAAGCATTTTGTGGAGAAAATAGACTGGGTGGAGTAGTAGTGGCAAGGAAAACTGAGCAATGCCTCCCTGTTCAAGATCTTAAGGGAGGGCTTTTTTGCAAACAGAAGTTGTCTTCTGAGGCCTTCATGGCAGCTATAAAAGGTGCTGGGGGTAGTGGGGAGAGTGTTATGTTCAGTAGCGTGCTTTGAAAAACAAGGCAGGGCTTCCTGAATAGTGCTAGAAATGTGGAGAAGAGAGAGAGCACTTGAGCAAGAATGATTTCTTAGAACATGGTGCTGAGGAATGTCCGAGACACGACTTCATACAAGCTGCCCCCAGGAGTCCAAACCGCGAGGCATAAAACAATGGACGAGATGGAAGAAACAGAGGGTTATTTAATGAGAATCTGAAGTGGATATTGTTCAGTTCACTTGCTCTTTTTTTTTTTCCTCCTTGTAATTTTATATTAATGTTTAATTTTTTTAGAAGCGTCTAGTCTATGTGTTTACATCAAAGATAGGTATATTCCTAGCAGTTCCCTGAAGCTATGGTCTGCGGATGGCTGGTTCATTACATTTGCTGCTTCTACCCGTTCTGTTCAGCTACTGCAGTAAACAGTTTAAAATATATAAATACTCTTCAAATGAGAAAGAATTGCAAGTAGCACAGCTCCAGTGGGAAAACAGTCCACAATATTATTAATTGTGTCTCTTAAGATTGTGTCTCTTAAGAATTTCTCCATAATACAGACAAGTTGTTCCGTGGACGATGGAGCAGATAAAGCCAGTTTTCCAATGAATTCCTCTCTCCTGGTCAGATTCCTTGGGGCCTAGTAAGGTATAAACTGGAGATTCCCTATTTTTATGTTATTTGTAGCCTCTTTTCCTGTGAGTTCTCTTGATAGTTAACAGTAGGCATGCTTTAGCCTTTTCCCAATGGGGGGGCACCAGTGCAGTTTTATGGTTTTGTATATATTTGTGTGTATATATGAAAATGTGCGTATATTTTTATATATATATAAAAAAATAAAAATAGTTTTTTATTAACTTTTAAGGAATGTGGTATTTTGAGACCTCTAGTTTTGAAATGAGACACAGCCTTACAGACACAGTAGCACGTTTCCTTGTATGACGAAGTTTGGAATAGCCTGTGATGTTCTAAGACAATCATTCAGTCGTACTTGGATCCCAAGAAAATTCCTGCTCTCCCTGTGCATCTTTGTAAACATATTTATATAGATTATATGGTTTCAGATCACCTTTGGATAGAAATTAAATTGTGTCCCATCAGTGGTACTGACTCAAAAATGGTGTTTTTAAGAGTGAGATTTATATTCCATCAGTCTATTGAGACAGATGCTCTTTTCTAGGTCTTGTTCTTCCCTTGTATCTTTTCCAGTGACAGGAGCTGTGTGCCAGGTTCAGTTGATGATCAGCCTGACTTCTTTCTGTTCCTCCTCTGTGCTTGTGAGAGTAGACAGAGTTGCAGGACAGTTTGGGAATCTTTTAAAATCAGACCTAAAGTTGTGATGATACTTGGAAGTGGTATGGACAGGTGTATCATTCCTACTATCAAACAGAATTCTGCAAATCTTTTTTTAGCAGGAAGCTATTTAGAATGTGTGGTCTCTTGTCTTTTCCCCTCTCAATTTTGCCTCTGGAAGTAGAGAAAAGCTGCAGCAGAAATCACTGCGTTTATCACAGCACAGTAATGAACCTGAGCATCTATCTATTCAGGTGGAGCACCTTGGTACTAGGTGATGGCCTCCCGTAGGAACTCAAGGAACATGTAACTGGGCAATGACTTGTGGGGTAACCATATGTTGAGGCTGACTGGAGAGTCACCTGGAAAGTTGACCAGGTGTCCTGAAAAGTAAACTCTCTCCATTGCCATCTGAGGTAACTGAGTCTTCCTCTGCAAGAGAGGGAGGGGGGCAGTCATGGTTTTGTAGCAAAGGTGTCCTTTGCAATTGCAGAAAAAGGTGAGGAAGAATTGAAGTGACGGCAAAGAAGAGTGGGAAATTCCATTGTGCAAAGTGTGTGAATTAAGAGATCCTGAATTCCTCAGTGCATTCTTACCTAAGCCCCAGAAGTGCTTGAGGGGAGGAGCAAAATGAAGCAGGGAGAATGAGTAAAAAGGGGTGGGTTTTTTGTTGTTCTTGGGTTTTTTTAATTAGATATACAGAGCTGAATATTTACTTTATCTGTTTAAAGTAACTTGATTTTTGGAAGCCTTAGGAGTCCGTGAATGGTTCCAGTCTCATATCTCTCAAAGTGGGATATGCTTGTAGATCTCCTGTAATGTTGGAACTTTGAGGAAAAAGTGCTATTATGGTGGTGTAGGTAATTAAAAGCAAGTGGAGCTCATCAGTCCTGTAAATCTAGCAGATAAAAGCTAGCACGTCTCGTTTCTGTAGGGGGATTACAGACACAATCAGTGTGTCAGAGGAACCAAGCAAAGATAACCCTGGCATGTACTTGCCAGTGCTGAGTTTAAAGGCATATACATATTACATGCTTTGTCCACTGATGACAAGTGTACAGGGGAGTTGGTGTGTAAATGTAAGGATTTCACTCTGCTCCTTTTCAGGTAGGATCTCTCTAAATCAAGGCTATTTCTAAGGCTTCCCACTTTGTGTTTCACACCTGGTCTGTGCTCATTATGCCTCTGATACCACTGCAATGGTTACAGCCCTAATAAGTACTGGGCCAACTTGAATGCCATGTAGCTCTTTTTTTGTATTACCGGTGTTGCTCTTAAAAACGTATTAGTTACACCTTTACATTTAGATGATACAATTGAAATTCTTCGAGCTTCGTTGTGTTTATTGTAGGGAATATGTTTAAAAGGTATGAATATGTTGTAGTAATGTTACTTGGGGTCTTGGAGTTTGGGGGGTTTTGTTGTTTTGTTTGGGTTTTTCCCAGAAAGTGAAAAGCATAAGTGTGATCACTGTATGTTTTGTGTTTTCAAAAAACTGTAAAATTTTTCAGTTTTTATCTCACAGAAATGTGTGTGGTGGTGGTTTTTTGTTGTTTTTGTTTTGGTGTTTGTGGTTTTGGTTAGTTTTTTTTTTTTTTTAAATCATGCAATACGAAAGCAAAAAACCCCACTTGCAGAACCCCAGTGTGGTTTTGTGCTTTAGTGGTCTGTGGGTGCAGTTGCGAAACAGTATTACGAATACTAAGCCAGAAATGGGCTCAAGAAGGAGGTATGTAAATTAACGTAGGAAAAGTTCACAAAGAGCTACTTAAGCACTAAGATCTCTGCCTCAAAAAGTCCCTAATATATGGACTCTGGAAGCTGGAAATGTGTACCAAAAGAGTAGCATCACTGTATGTTCGCTTATATACTTTCTCCAGCCGTCTGCTGCTGGCTGGTGCCTGGGACAGGGCAATGGGTTTTGTGGACCCATTGTCCTTACATGTTAGCCCAGTGGAGGCTGGGACTTGTCATGAGATGGAGATAAATGGTTAGGAAGATAAGCATAGAAATAGAAACAGCATAGTAGAAGTAGGTGTGGGTCTTTTTGTTTCTGGCAAACGTATCATACCTTTTTTTTTTTTGGTGGTTGTTTTTGTTCTGAAATTTTGTAAACTTTGAAATGTACAGAAGCAACTGGGGGACTGTTCTCCCTAAACCACTTAAATTTAAAGGGAAAGGAGAGGAAAGCAAATGCAGTGAGTAAATTAATATAACAAAGACTTTATGCCTGTAAGCACTTCTGCAAGTGCTTTAATTTCATTTCAGTGGTTATTTCCATTGAAACGAATATAAGCAGTAACTAGAGTAAAGTTAAACTTGCATGTGAACTTCCAAAAAGGAGAGGCAAAAAGAATGGTAAGGAAGAAAGTGGAATCATTAAAGAAGAGACACTTCGCAGAGGTGAAAGAAAGCTGGTTCTTGGAGATAAAAACTTAAAAAAGATTAAAGAACAACTTGTGTCAAAGAAAAGAAAACCTGATAGGGAAGGAAGAACAAATGAGGATTTGTATGCACGAAAGCGCCAAGACACTGCCTTTGCAAAGAGGAGCACTGTGTTGTTGTAGACCCCCTTCTGAGTGTCTTCTGCTGCATACTCTGCAGTATCAAAGCTCAAGCTATTTTTTTTTTAATTGTATAGAAGTTTGCTGTCAAAGTGCAATGTTTTTTTTTTAATGAGTGATAGTATACTGTTACTTAGGTTTGTTAACTTAAAATATTGTTTGTTTGTTTATTTTTGTCAAATTAGAAGAGTGTAATTTCTGGAGAGATCTATCCTGAGTCTGATATTCCTGATGATGAATGAAGGTCATTGATGCTACATTTTCAGGTGATAGAAAATCACCTGGAGATGGACAGGGATTTGGAAAGTCGTGGTTACAGGATGTGTATTAATAGATGCACGCAGCAGGGATAAGTGCAAAGTGTTGACTCCATGAGCAGGGATCAGTAGTGTGGCAGCTTTATGGAAAAGGAGGTGCAGATTGCAGTCGATCACAAATCCAGTATGAGTCAGCAACATGATGCTCTTGTTAAGGAAACTGTGCCCTGGGATTTATAAGCAGCACTGTATCTGGCAGTACAGGTAAAGTAATCCTCCTATTATGTTTTGTACCTGTAAGGTCTCAACTGGAATAATGTTTCAATTTTGTGCACTTCCAAAAAATGTAGACCAGCTTCAGACCCTAGTGTAGCCCATCAAGAAAATTCAGGTGTCAAGGGCTGGGGGGAAAAAAAAAAACCCAACAAACTATTTGTCACTTAAAAGAAAAAAAAAGTAGTATATTTGGGGGACTTGGCCCCTCCCCCATCTGGAGGAGAAAGATGTAATGTATGAAGGGACTGCATACATTGGGAATAAACTGGTCTACTGACCTTTGGGAAGTAGTGGATTGAAATTGCACCAAAAGATGTAAACTTGGACTTCAGAGAAAAATTTTGAAATCGTGAAGGTAGCTTGCCCCTGGAATACATTTTCAAGGATGTTGAAATTTCTGTTGTTGAGCTTAAACATGCAGAACAACCCATCTAACATCTGTCAGGAACGCTTTTAAGTTTAAATTGATTCTTACTTGGGGAAGAGGATGCCACTTTCATAGTCCCTTCATCCCCCTTTTCTTTGTACTGAAGAGGCTGAAGACCCTTTGGGTCTTCCCTGTCTGGATCTCATCTGGCTGCGTGCGCACGTGTGTATCTGTGTGTGCTTGTGTATTTATTAAATGTGGCAACGGCGACTGCAGTTTGTGCAGTAACTTGTCCTGCTGTCGTGCATTAAATGTGCTCACAGTCTAACTAACAGAGTATGCCTCTCGAGAGTAACGGAGAAGCACAGGGAGGGTGAACTTCGTGGGGTTTTAAACAGCAAGTGAAAAGGTGGTGGCAGTTCTGGGCGTACTCGGGCAGATGTCTGAACCCTTGGACCAGGTACGTCCCCTGCTGAGGCAGGCTTTCCCTGGGTTCTCTGTATCATCAGTGAGAAAGGGAGACACTGTCAGATGGTGGTTCACCTAGAACTGGGTGTTTCACCTAGAACTGATGGTTGCTTTTCTTCACCTACACAGAGCAGTATTTCTAAAAGTAGATGTGTGATGGAACTAAGCTTTAGTGAACCGTTTAAAAACATAAGCACTTATGGACTGTTTTGGGGTTTGTTTTTTTTTCTTTTTCAGTTCTAAGACAATACCAAGTTTTCACTAATAAGAATTCAGCAAGCTCTCTGACTTTTGTGCCAGTCCTTTTATCACATTCAGTTTTGTTGAGCCTCTCTTTGAACTCTGGCTTCAGTCTTCTGTGGCAGCCAAGGCAGCGTACAAACTTAATGCTCACTGTAAACTGCAGAATGGATGTTGTCAAGTGGGAGAGAGAATATTTAAAATAAATTAAAATTAATAAAAAGCTTTCAAACATAAAACTCAAGCAGTTTGATGTTTTGAAGCAGGCATTAAGTATATACTTAGTATTTTACTAGTTTTGCAACTTCTGTGCTTCACAATGATACAGTATTTTAAATGGCAAAATTTTCTAGTGAGGTGTCTGAGCAGTGAGTTGTTTAACTCGGTAATGGATCTAAGTATACACTCTTTGTTGCGATTTTTCCTCCCTGTGCTCATGCCAATGAATTGTGACAACAATTTTTCTACTCGCCTGTTATCAACAAACTATTCAGCTAGCTTCTTTCTACCCAGATAGACATCAAGTTGAGAGCTGTTGTTTTTTTTAAAAAAAATTCTCAATTGAATGAACTGATATATCAGTGGAAATATACATTTCCACAGAGGTCATTTTTTGCCTTCTCTCCTGAGATCAAGATCATGCAGGATGCTGTGCTGACAGCTCTGACAGTTCTAACTGGTTTGCTCTGACGCTGCGATAACCCACTTTTTTTTTCCTCTTCTTTTTTTCCCCTCCAAATGCAAACTTAAAAGTGCAGTGGGCTCACCGTGACTCAGGATCAAGATTTAAAGGTTTTCAGCCATCGGATTTTCTAGTGGCTAGTTTGTCCCAGTAAGCTGTTAGACACACATCTGGCACACAGAAAATTCAGTGATCAAAGTGGTATATAGGCTGTAGGACTATGTAAGGGAAAGCTAGATCTCTTCAGGGCGAATACCTGATATATTCTCTTCTGGCAGCTTTCCTGCTAGGCAAGTAAATATCCTGTAGCCTCTCTGATCTTTGTCCCGTTCTCTGGATAGGTTTTGTTGAAGATTATGTTTTGTTGTGTGTTTTCATCTGGTGCTCTGGTTGCCATGTGGTTTGTTTCAGTGGCTGCTCAGAGGGTGGACAGTAACCACACCAGAATAATACTCCTGAAGAGCTTGGTGTATAAATAGTCGCAACTGCTCAAATAGTTATGCTGCTGCAAATACCTTGATTAATTGCTATCTTGGCCACCTAAGAATGACATCATGGTTTTATAGTTGCTTCTTGAATGCTGCATAGCAAGCATATAACTTTCTTGGGAAGAGTGTTGCTTTTAACTTAATTTTACTGCACAGTTTATTTGGAACACTATAATATACTTTCTGCATGTAACTATGCTGACTAGTACTATTATTAACCATTTTATAGTACTCTACTTCCTACAGTCTTTGTAGGAGTGATAAAATAGATGTTAAAAGCTGCGTAGGGAGTTAGTTTGATATACAACATGAATGTATGAAACACAGTAAGCAGTATGGTATCATTGCTGTTAAGATCATGTTCTTTTTCTTCCTTACTCCCCTTA
This sequence comes from Phoenicopterus ruber ruber, assembly GCA_009819775.1. Lineage (NCBI taxonomy): Eukaryota > Metazoa > Chordata > Aves > Phoenicopteriformes > Phoenicopteridae > Phoenicopterus > Phoenicopterus ruber. Next base: position 163,064,555 of record CM020215.1, read on the forward strand.
CTGCTTGTTTGCATTTCTGTATTGAATTTGTACTATTGGATTGCTGTGGTTTTGCTTGTGGTTTTTTTGGAGAATGGGGAGAGAGAATTTGTGTGTGAGGGGTTTTTTGTTTGTTTTTCTTTTGTGGTGGGTGCCACCCTCCTGTGTCACGTTAGCAAATGGGAGTTAGCACGTTAGCAAAAAAGAGCCAGCAGTAGCGGATCAGTGGAGAAAAACGTGTGGTGCTGAGGTCCCTGTGCAGTTCAGAAGGTTCTGCTTTGAGCAGGCTGCAGCCTGGCCCTTCAGGCTTCGTTCCTCGTCAGCTGAACACTGAGGAGGTGTGCTACCGAGGTGTATGTTCCCCCTTGGTTTTGTCTAGAAGTCCAGTTCATGGGCCCCAGTACCACTCAACAGTATGAGCAACAGCAGATTGAGTTGAGACAGCTGGGAGACGATCTTCAAAAAGGCACTCCTGATCCAAATGGAAAATGCTAATGTATACACCTTCACTGGACATTTCAGTTCTAAACAATATGAATCTTCCTTGTTTTCTTAAGCTAGCGAGTTGTTGAGAAAGGGGCGTCCTCTTGAAGGGTTTGTCTCCCTGCTGTGTTGCTGTGGGGATGAAGGCAATGAGAGTGGTGGTAGTGTGGGATCTCAGTTGTGTCCGTGCCGTCCCTGTTGTACATGAAGAGCGTGCTTGCAGACCTCTGCACTTGTAAACCATTGCTCCACTGCTATGTTTTGGGGTGGTTTTTTTGGCTTTGGTGGCCTTTCAGGGCTCAGCTGAAAAGATGCCAGATATCTTTTCTGCTAAAACTGTGTGGGATTGAACTGCACTTGCCGACTGGTTCTGGTGTGCCCAGTCCCCTCTTTGTTTCTCTCTCCAAATCCCAAACTTCTGGGGACGCCTCTAGGGTAAGCAGGTAAGGTACTGGAGAGGGAGATAAGCCCCGATACCATGGGAAAAGGTTTGGTTGAACGAGATGGTTGAAGGATCTCACTCCTCTACTTCAATACATACGTGGATGTAGCTCAAATGAGTAGTACTGTTTACTTCTCCAGAACTCTCAGTGGCTCACTGTTACAGCCACTCTGAAAGGTCATCTCAAAGAAGTTGCTTCTATTGGCTGTATTTTTCCATAATTGTCCACAGTACGTTGCCCTGCTTTCTCTTTCTCTTTTTGTTAGTTTAATTTTTGTTAAATACCCTCTTTGCAATTCAACTTGTGACATGTACATTTGTTAGGAGGGTGTTTAAGACAATTTTAATGAAATGTCCTTAAGATATTTCCTCCTCTTTCACCCCAGACCAGAAATATGAAATTTTTTTTCCCTACTGCAAAAACTTAAATAAGGAACATTTGTTAAGTGTAATTTTTATAAATCTAATAAGCATGAGCATCTTTTTTTTTTCTTATTGTAAACACTGTATAATTGAATAGAAAACATTTTCCAGAAATAGTCAAAATGTTTTAGGACACTTTGGTTTTTAATTAATTTTTCCATCTCTTTGCAGATGTATTTGTCAGGCCTTACATCAGAAGATCTCTGTTTTAGTCACTCACCAGTTGCAGTATCTCCATGCTGCAAATCAGATTTTAATTTTAAAAGATGTAAGTGATTTCAGTGTCTATACTTTTATATCTCACTTTTATATACTTTCTAATTATCCTTTTTAATCTAAGAATGGAAAAAAACAGCTAAAGATTTTTATTTTTAGTTTCTAAAATATATTTTCTGTCTGCTAATGACCATATGTGTTTTTAAAGATTTATAATTATTAATGAAATAAGTTGATTTTTCTTAGAATAACTTCCCTGAAAAATCTGTTTCTGAATTTTATCATGCATATATGTAATCTTACATACTGATTTTTATCTTACGTAAGTATAATATACTGTGAGAGAATTACTTATTTTGAGACTATGTTAATAATTGGCTTTTATTCTTGTTTTTTACATTTTTGTGTGAATTAAGAACTACGTTGATTTTTCAACAAGTCCCTTTTTTAAATTAAGGCTGAGAAATGGTCACGGGCACCTTTGAGAACGAGCAGGCCTTCAGTGAAACTGGTTCCTTCCAAACTTTGTTACTCATATACGCAGTATTTGTTATTCAGATATCCAAACCAGATATTCATGGGTAGAGGGGAAATGTAAGAACTTCAGCTGTGGGTTTTGGTTTTGTGTTTGGGTTTTTTGTTTTTTGGGGTGTTTTTTGTTTGTTTGTTTGGGTTTTTTTGAGTTGTGTAGTAAAGGTGAGTAGTGAAGTATGTGAAATTACTTTTGATGCATCACAGAGTTGCAAAAAAGGACACTAGCTGTCTTTGTCCTCCCATTCAGATCTCTTAAAAAGTTATGGCAGCTTTCTAGAAATGAGATTGTGATAGAACTGTAAGAAGTCGTATGGAAATGGTCTGTGTTGCTCCTTTTAGAGCTCTGTAAGGACCAGAAAATTAAGCTGCTGTTTACCCCTAGCCTGGGGTAATATAAAAAGACTATTGGTTACGTATGTAGTTCAACAGCTTGTCCTAAAGCTGCCTGGCTGTCTCCTGCAGCTTCTCCAAGGAGGTAATTCTCACGTGTCTCTAACTGGGGCCTTTGTCATCCGTTTGTACGCTCCTTGGCCTGGTTAGCTGCTGGGAGGGGACTGGTTAGAGGGGGAAGAGCTTGTTTCTGCTCTTCTAAATGAGGAACTGATAGTTAGAGGCTTCAGCTCAGTTACTGCAGTGGGATGTGTGCTCAGCAACTGCAGAACCCCAGAGGCAGAAAAGATAGATAGAAAAAATTGTCCTTTACAGAAAGTGTATAATGAAGATAATCAAAGCTTATATTAATTGTAGGGTAAAATGGTGGGGAAAGGTACCTATTCAGAGTTCCTGAGATCTGGCATCGACTTTGCTTCCCTTTTGAAAAAAGATGAGGAGGTAGAACAGCTGTCGGTTCCAGGAACTCCCAACCTGAAGTCTGCCAGGAGCCGAACCTTCTCGGAGTCCTCTGTCTGGTCCCAGGATTCTTCTGTCCACTCACAGAAAGATGGAGCAGTGGAACAAACACCTGTGAGTGCTCAAAGGATAGACGTGTCTCAATTGTTGTCTGGTTGGTTTTTAAGTTAAACTTCCACAAGGGCTTTTCCTGCTGCATTTGAATTTCAGGGAACGTTGGATTGCAGGTGAGAGCTCACCCATGGTGGGTCTGCCCAGCGCTGTGCTTGGCCAGCAGTCCTGCCACCTGGGCTGCGGAGGGCAGGCATCCCATAGCTCTGCGCTTTTCTGTTCTGTTCAAACCCAGAGTGAGTTTGTTTAGGTTCAGCATCAGCTGGGCTGGATGTAGGAAGCATTCCTGTAGGTGTCCAGAGACACCGCACTGTGCTTCCTTCATCCTGTCCTCTGACAGTGGTGCTTTAAAGGGCCAATACCACCGTATCAGGTGGGTTCTGTCTGTTCGTGCAGTGCTGAGCTCAAATTAGTGCTTTCCCTGAAATCCTGAGCTCTGGGAAGTGCATGCAGAAGCGGTGGCTTTATACAAAGCCTACATTTGCATGGCTGGCATTAACATACCCACATGATCTTGAGCTGCCCCTGAGGGGGTAACCTTGGGACACCACAGCATTGCCCTCCCCAGCCCTTCTGTCGGTGAAGACAGAACACTTTGTATGGTGCCAGCTTGGTTTCCAGGTGCCTTGTTATTTCTTGGTCTGCATAGTGCAAAAGCGGCCGTAAGGTTTTGGTACCAGAGGTGGCCTTCTGCTGGTTGCATTCACGCCAAACAGCACAGGAGCCCTGCATCCCTGCTGGACTTGTGCTAGCACTGCAGCCATGGAACACATGGAACAAGTAATCTCTGTATTGTGTCCCTGATGATTGTCACCTTTATGCTATGAATATATACTATTTCTCTTTCTTTTCTATAATGAAAAGCAGTGAGATTAAAAAAAAAAAATCTTACAGACTTTCGTTTTTCATACCTTTTTGGAGGAATGGTTTTATGCCCAAAAGCAGTAAACTTATCTGATATTATTAATGTCCCAGTGGTGACGCCACTATTAAATCCACAAAGGTGTGCCAAACTTTTTAGCAGCATTAGAGCTGTTGGATGGGGCAGGGGGAGGCTGGAGAAACAAAAAACCAAGATAGGCTTCTGTTCTTTTATAGGTGAGTAGGTGGGATTTCTTTTTTCACATCTGAGTCAGGTCTGTTGATTCCACTGCTCTTGTACAGCCATGTCTGCTGACAACAAAATCAAGTGTTATGTGTCCCCTGAACTAGCACTAGTTTTTCTGTGACATATACTGTAAAAAAAAAAAAAAAAAAAAAAAAAAATCAGAATTTTGTTCATTTGAATAGTTCATTTACCTTCTTTATGCCTGTCTCATTTTTTACTTTTCTGTCTTTCAGTGTCCCCCATTGCTTAATATAATTTCTGGTTTGTCATTTTACTTTTTTTCCCTATTAACAGATGCTTTGTTGGTACTTGCAGGGAGGTGATTAGAACTTTATGAGTAATTTGTTACTCTGGGCATATGTTGATTGATTTTGGTGCATACTTGCAGAAAAGTATTTACTCTAAATACTGTTGAAAGTATTCTGAAAAGGAAAAGTTACACACACTTGCATTCTGAAAACAGAATCTTTCCAAAGTCAAGGCCTTAGTTTCCAGAGCTGTTATGACTGAAGGTAGTGTATCAGAAAAGAAAAACCTGGTTTATGGTCAGTTAGAGTAAATATTTCTGGCTGTAAATGAAGTTATGTTACATGCTGTGACGCAATGCAAAATAAAATACAGTGTCATTTTGCAGAGTAGATTTTTCAGTATTACTGCACTGAGACTAATTTTTTTGTCAAAGCTATAGTTCTTATATTTAAAGTTTTTATATGTGTAATCACTTTATCTCCTTATTTAATTGTTTGCTAATTCTGAACCATGACTTTCAAGTGGCTTAGTCTGAATCTATAACTGCAAGATTGATATTTTTTTATTCTGGTGGGGGGGTTTTATTTTTGTTTGTTTGTTTTCAGGCTGAAAATGCACTGACTGCAGTGCCAGAGGAGAGTCGCTCTGAAGGAAAAATAAACTTTAAGGTTTACAGAAAATATTTCACTGCAGGAGCAAACTACTTTGTGATTTTTATACTTTTAGTATTCAATATTTTGGCACAGGTAAGTTGTTGGGAGCCACAAATAATATTGAATGTATTTTGTATTTGCCTTTTTTTCTTTTTTCTTTTTTCTTCTTTTTTCTTTTTTCTTCTTTTTTCTTTTTTCTTTTTTCTTTTTTCTTTTTTCTTTTTTCTTTTTTCTTTTTTCTTTTTTCTTTTTTCTTTTTTCTTTTTTCTTTTTTCTTTTTTCTTTTTCTTTTTTCTTTTTTCTTTTTTCTTTTTTCTTTTTTCTTTTTTTTTTCACACAGTGTATGCTTGTTATGTGATGCTTCAGCTAAAATGTTTGGGAACATGGTGTTCTTTAATAATTTTGTGGTGTACTCATTAAATTTTATATACCGGCGTGGAGTTTTGGTACAGCATTGAGAGGTTTTGCACTGATCCTTATTTCAACCCTTTTAATACTTCAATAAAATAATTATTTTACTGGCAGCATGGCACAAATTATAAGTGAGTGTAATTTTTGGAGACAGAGAACAAAACCATAAGGTGTATAAAGTAGTGTTTAACAAATCTGAACAATCAGTATGTTTCTAGTTGAAGGAGGGTAAAGAGATTGACTGGGTATGGGAGGACCATAAGTGACCATAAGTAACAGAAGTGTTAAAAGCTCATCTGCTGATAAGTGCAGGTTATGAGAAGGGCTAGAAGGAGGGTCGCTGTTCAGCAGAAGAAGAAAGTGAGCAAGAGGATAGGCAAATATTGTGTGTAATGCAGACTGCAGCAGATATGTAAAAGAATTTTTAAACAAGGAAAATTGTTTTGAAACTTACTGAAAGAAATGGTGAGCCGAGGAAGCTGCGTGAAGATACCTTATTGCCTTTTTCTCTGTTTCCTGCTGAGAAAGCTTAAATTCATTTCATGGAAATTATTGGTCTTGGCTGTAAAAAATAGTCTATATATTTAGACATGTTACTTCCTTTTTGCTTGTCCTTGAATTGAGTCTGTTGACAAGATAGCTGAGCAAGATCAAATCTCTGCAGTAGACTGCCCAGAACTTTAAATTCACGTGAACAGAGGTGTATTTTGAGATAATAACCCTGTTACAAGTTTGCAGTCACCTCATAGCGCAGAAGGAAGGTGGCAGTAGGAGTTTTTCCCTCCCTCTCTTCTCTCATCTTCCTTCAACCCTGTTTCTGGTAATTATCTCCCGTAAACACAAATTTCTGGACTGGTAACATCAGAAAGTTTGTTAATCAAAAAACATTTTGAAATATCTCTAGTAGCAAATTTAGGAACTGAAAAATGAGTTCTTTAATGTGCAATTAACATACATTAGGAAGAGCTACTATATTTTGTTTTCTTAAGTGTATTGCTTTCCTTTAGTTTGCTATCATGTAAGGTAATTTAAGGTAACTTCTTTCTTTGTAGAGGGTTCTAATGCACTTTCTAATGTGCTTTGCAAATTGCTTCTGGTCTTGAAAGACTGGATGGCATACTTTCCTGAATATGTGATGTTTTCCCAGAGAACATGAAAGAATAGCAAGGAAATTTAATTTTCTAATGTGTTTCTCATTTTGTAAGATGATTCTTGTATTTGCCTCTTTTACTCAAGGTGGCATATGTGCTCCAGGACTGGTGGCTTTCTTACTGGTAAGTTGATGGTAATAACTGGTCAGTCATTTCTACCTTTTCAGTCAAGTGCTGTTTGTGTAATAAAAATCAGTGTTGTATGGGGGGGGGGGGGGTGGAACCTGTTCTAGGAAGCTTCGCAATATGCTTGATCTTTTTCTGATCTCCACTCATTTTGTGTGTGGAAAAAAAAATTAAACTTTATGCTGAAGTGTAGCCTGTGATAGCTTCTACTCATGGTGTGATGCATGAAGACATTGGTAGATGGGATCTTTTGAACTAAAGATTTCAACAGAGTTGAATCTAGAAACAGTTAAATGTGCTCATGAATATTTGCTGAATGTGATTTGATGATTGTTATCTTCTGCATGCATTTCCACAGGGCAAATCATCAAGAAAAGTTGAATGTCACAACAAATGTTAATAATGGAGCAAATGAGACTGAACATCTAGACCTTAACTTTTATTTGGGAATTTACGCAGGTAATTACACATGCATGTGTGTGTGTGTCTAAAGAACTATTTATTATCTGACCTATTATAATAAACAGTTTTGAGAGGTGCGAAGCAACAACAATATGGGGAAATGTGATTTCTAGCAGTAACTGAGTAATGTCTTAACAGATTAGCAGCCTGAGTCTTGCTTTCTGACTAAATTAATTTGAATAAATAAAATAAAAAAATCTAACTGAAGAAATAGGTTGAATGCAGACTCTTAATTTGCTTTGCCTGGATTTTGGAAAGTAAACTAGGAATTGAGTATTCAAAAAGTCAGTCAGCGTAAGGTTGTGGTTATTGTCTCTACTAATAGGTCATTCAGCTAAATCTTCAGTCATTATATGGATGGGCAAGAGGGATTAGAAATGGATCTTCATTCTGCGCTGTTCTAAAACTTGGCATGGCTACATTCCTTCTGAAGTGCCATAGCAAAAGAACCAGTTTTTAAAAAGCATCTGAAGATGGGTATGCAAAGCAGGATGTTAAAAAACATTTCAATATATTTCAATAGGCAGTCATATGCTTCTGAATATCCAGAAAAGGACATTGATCCTTGTACTTGGGCATCCAAACATCTTGAAATACTGCTCTGAAACGTAGTAAAAATTGACATAGAAGAATCATGTGTAGAAATATGCTCTCAGACTCTGCTATTTAGCACTTCCTAGTAAGGTACAGTTTTGTGTGGTATGGTAATTTCTTGATGGAGATGTAAATGGTAGGTCTGAGAAAACAGGTGTAATACCAGAAGAATATGCATTGAATGTATTCAGAAACACCTCTCATGGGTGAGAGAATAGGTGGAGGCTTTTTTGTTCGGGTTTTTTTCTGGGAATCCACGTGATCTAAGTGCTTGACGGAAAACATTGTGCTTGGCCTGGGAAAAAAACAATTTAGGAGCCAGATAAACTTGGCTCTTATTTTCTCTGTGTAATGTTTTATTTCATGAGCTGTTCCAGTGGACTGCACAGTATGATTAAGTGTGGCAGACTTGGCTTTCTCTGACCATATAACCTAAACCACGTTACAGGAAATTTTATCCTTTAAGGCAAATTTTGTTCTTGATAGCAGAACAGCAAAAGTTACCTTTATATTGAAATGTTCAGATGGCTTAGTGAGATACTTGCAATAGTTGAACAGACAGCATTGAGTTACCTACACAAAATTTTAAGTGAAGTTGAAAAAGTTATAGAAAGATAGTACGTTTCATATGAAGTACATAGTAGTCTGACTTACCTTTTTCTATAACCTCTGAAACTGTATAAAATAATTTAACATTTTTATTTCTGATTCTCAATGTTTGGGGGAAAAAATAAATCACCATGGTAGTTCCTTCCTAGACCTTCTTGTTTCTTTGAGACAAAAATTTAGAAAAGTAAAATTTCTGTTAATGGGAGTCCCCATTGGCCGGAACTGGGGTACCATTTCCACACCTTTTCTATAAAGTGAGTGTGCAAAGAGTCCTTGTGTGTCTCATACTGAGGTGGTAAACTTGTGAACAGGGAAGGCAAAAACCTTCGGCGCGAGACAGACCGGATGAAGGGCTTGAAAGTAAGTCTCGTTCCTCTCCCTTCTGCCCCAGCCGTTAGGGCTTTTCAGGTGATTCATTTGGTGAGAGTCATGCCAGCAGCTTCCAGTGGCTTCCAAGCCCTAGTGAAGTTGTACAGAAATGTGGGGTTCCCAGGACGTGCTCCCCTCTCCTCCCATCGCCCCCACAGACTGCTGTTAGGCATGGGCTCTGCCACAGCCTCCTGCTTAGTACCTCTTCTGCTCCCTTTTTTGCATGACCCAGCTTTCCTGTTTGGGTATGTGCAGTTACTCTTGAAAAAGTTTCTTCTACCTGGCCTGGAATACAGCAGTCAGGACAAGGCAGACAAGCTCTCATCCCAGCCACATGCTTATTTTCTTAAAAACAGCACCGCACCGAACATGGGCAATAGATTGCAAGCAGACAAATGAAATAGTGATACCTTTTTTTACATCCTGGGAGGATACAGCAGTAAGCAGGATGGAATAACTCATTGACTTAACCACATCATGTAATTTAAAACCTCACTCTTTCCCACTGGTACTGTAGCTGTACCTGAATTGTGTCCAGTTTTAACCTGTCCTTAGAATAGGCAATGTTTTATGTTGATAGTTAGGGCCTAACTTAAGGGTGTCCTCAAGGCCTGAGCATCTGGGCTTATGGTAGCTATGCTTAGTTTCTGGAGCAGGTCACCTGGAGCCTAGAAGCACTGCCAAATTAAGGTTAACACCTTCACTGTTCACTTTCATCGACTGGGAATTTTGGGCAGCCACATTGGAGATTACACACAGCAAACAGAGCAGCAGCAATCTCATCATTCTTTGTTTCCATCTTTTGCCCCGTAGCATCCCTATCTTGTAAGTGGAGATGTGCCCAGAAGAAAGACAAACAGTCTGCAGACCAATTCCCTAGAAGAGCTCTATTTCACATGGCATAAGGGATGCATCTTGTACTGTGTTAAAGAAATACACATAATTTAAATGATTTGATGTGGTTTACAAGGGGAAGAATGGCATGAGTCGTTCGGGCTGATTGAGAATAACTCAAGGTTGTCTCTAAATAGCCATGTATATATTACTTGGTTAATACCTGCTGGCAAATGTTGAATCTTCACAGTGACCTCTGCAAGCCACAATTATACACGGCACTGTGAAATGAATTTCTTAGCAGAGCTGTTATGCAGAAGGTTTTAATACAGATTTATTTCATGGGTTAACAGACATTTCCTACATTTCTATAAAGTACCAATTCTTTCAAACCAAAAAAGAGAAATTGTTTAAATCGCTGATATGATAGTAACTGAAGCTAGTGACAAATGTAAGATATCTATGTTCTGTCCCTAGGCTTAAGTTTGGATTCTTGCTATATACAGAAGTCAACAAAATTTGGTTTTAGTTCAATTTTATTTTTTAAATTCTTTTCCTTGTGAAGATTCATATCTGTATGTGTGCTCTGTCCATGTTGTTTTTATTTCAGGTTTAACGGTGGCTACAATACTGTTTGGCATAATAAGAAGTCTTCTGGTGTTTCAAGTTCTTGTTAATTCTGGTCAGACTTTGCACAACAAAATGTTTCAATCCATTTTGAAAGCTCCTGTCTTGTTTTTTGACAGAAATCCTATAGGTAAGTTTAATAGTAAAAAACCCCTTAACATTTATTGTACCTCATTGATTATGTTAACTATACTATTTCTGGGCAATTACGATTTTATAGTATTTTTGCACATTTGTGGGGGTTTTTTTCTTCTTTTATTTAAAATCTTTAAATTTAACAGTGTGGTCTTTTTAAATTTAAAAGTCAGAATGTTGACTGCTTATTGATGGTTGATCTTAACTCTCTTCAAATGCAGTTTACAGAAAAATTAATTACCTGTGGCTTTGGTGTTGTACATTGACCTGCTAGTTGCATTGCTGTTCTGGTTCAGTTACACAGGGGTGTCTTCCATATACTGAATGTACACGCATGCATTTTGTGGGGATGCCTTTCTTGTGCTTTTCTTTGAAAGCTTAACCCCAACAATTATTTGCTCTTTTAAAAAATAATTTTAAACGTGTGGTAATTCACAGTTTTGAGGAACTGTGTAGCTTACTATCCTTCCAGAATGCACAAAAGCGTAAAGCATGCAATTTAAAACTGTAATCCAGATCCTTATGTTCTTCAAAAGAAATGAGAGAGAAGCCGGAGCACAGTGAAGAGACTGGGGAAGTGGGGTGGTACTGATTTACTAGCCAGTCTTACATGAGAAAGAGAAATCTGGTGGTCTTCACTCCCTTGAAGAAAAGGAACATAGGCTTGTTCTCATAGTTCCAGAAGCCGTTTAATGATTGTAAGGGTATATAGGGATGGCTTTATTGTTTCAGAGAAATTAGTAATATTTTCGGGAAAAAAATACTCATGTGGAGAAAAGGTTCATGTCCATAATACGATGAATGAAACATGTACAATTTCCCCTTTAAAAAAAAAAAATCTACAACTGCAGAAGTTTAAGGCTGTGTTACATGGTCTACTTGTACTGTGAGTCTGTGGTAGTGTAAATTCAAAGCCACTGCAAAGGATTAGAAGTGAAGCCATAAGCTCAGGAGAGAGGTTAGTGGAGAGATAGTGGGAGCACATACATCAGAAGAAATCGTAGTATGGATGGGGTTTGTTGTCAGATAGGCAGGGATTTTCCTCTTCTCTCTCACTCTCTCCCCCCCGCCCCCCCCGTGGTGTGCACAGCGTATGCAGTAACTGTATTTTTGAAGGAATACATAATCATCTTGTACAATACCCATAAACCTGGCTCATCATAACAAACTAAGAACTACAGAGTAAACATCAGGGACAATGTAGAGTAATAAATAACAGTTTGCCTTGTGACATATTGTGAAGCTCAAATTAGCAGTGCTTTGTAAAAGTGACGTTCATAAAATCTGCCTATCGCTGGTATTCGCACACTGTCGTGACCTACAGATGTGTGTTTCTATTTATCAGCAGATATTTTATAATAGAAGATTAACTTCAGTGTGCATATATTTCTTTCCCTTCATCTTTCTTTTGGTCATGGTAGCATGCAAAGGTACTGCTGTTCTGATCTATACATCTTTTGAAAAAGGAAAAAAGAAAAGGGAAAAGGTGACATGTGAGACAATATTCTTGTTCAGAACTGTGACATGTAGCAGTTCTGAAATTCTTTTTTTAACATCTGTGTTTCATTGTCCGATTTATGTGGTTTTTTACTGTGTATTTATCTTGGAACTTCAGATGCTTTTTTTTGCGTTGGGGTGAGATTTGTTTAAGTAGAAGTCTTTTCTTTTTTCTTTCTTTTTTTAATATGCCTTACTATGACAGACATACTAAAAAGAAATTGAAATTATTAAAGACTCCTTTTTCTAGGGTTGTGATTGTAATAGCCAAGCCAAACTATTATTTATCATATCCCATGTTAGCAAAGCTGATATTGCAGTGACAGATCTGTCACTTAAGCATCCAGCGTATTCTCAGTATTTGTGTGAGGTCTCTAAGACCTTAGCTGAACTGACTTTTGCTGTTTTATTTATCCAAAAATAATCGGCAATTAAAAAATGCCATGGCCAGTATTTTGAACACACAGTAATCCATGTTTCAAAGTCAAGGAAGGAAACTTAAATAAATAGACTTCGCAAGCTCTCGATAGTTCTTATTGGAGAAACACACTAATGAGCAGCATCAGGGAGTCGACATTAGGAAATGGAAATACGTGGTGAATCATGACGTGTCTGTCAGCTCCCAACAGTGTAGATCCAATCAGTCGTGGTGAATAAACAAGATGACTTATTTCTAAAAAAATTATACTTTGTGAATCAGTTTAGGCATGAGCCCAAGATCTCTCGTTATAGATTGCGTTAGCGATATATAGGGAGGGGAAGGTTGTAAAGGGAATAGCAACGAGCATCTTACCCAGATGATATAAGAATTTGAATGTATTTTTGGAACCTGGATTACATAGCAGCAACAGAAGAGGAATATGAGGACCCCTCCCCTTTCTCCCTTCCCACCCAGAAATATTTGTATGTACACAGATTTCACGTTTCTGTAATTTGGCATAGATCTAAAAATAGTTAGATGTTGCTGCTTTAAGTATGTTTTGCATTGGAAGAACCTTATTAATAAACAACTGTCTCTTTCTTTCTTAAGCACTTAACCTAACCCTGTTGAGCTAATAATCCTAAGTGACTAAAGCTTATTGTGTTATCCAGCATTCAGAAAGAATGATCAGATATTTATGACTCAAATTCAAATTTGTCAGCAGGTATCTATACAGCATCACTTAAACAGCTATAGTGAAACCTTGATGGGAAGTTAGAGATTAAGTGGTTGTATTTTGGGCTTTATCACATCTGACTTGTCTGCGTTTGTTGACAGAACTTGTTTATTTTTTTGGAGTGAAGAATTTGACTCTCTTGAAACTTCCTTTGCTCTTCTATCCATATCCCAGTAAGGGAACTGCATGCATGTCAAGGTATCTGTGACGAGGAAAACTTGGACGTTTTCTACTTCATAGTGAATGCTTTATATATTCCTCTTCATGTGTCACTTGCAGGAATAAAGGGATTGATTTCTGTGCACATCTAGCACAAGAGGGCAGCATGATCTGTTTTATCCCAGTCTAGCATTACAACAGCTTGTTAGAAGGATAACAAAATTTATCTGTTATGTTTTTAGAGATGATATTTGAGGAGTGAATTTTCAACCTCCCCACTGAGGAACAGTAATGTGGTTCCGTTCAGTTGTCCTCATTATCTGCAAGTATAATACTTTCACGTAATCTTTTACACAGTAAGCTTTTCAGCTTCATGTGATGCTGAGTTCAGGAACTTTGTTGGCTTTGTAGTTAGTGGCCAAAAGTCAGATAACCCTATAGAGTCTGATGCTTTGGTCCCATCAAGACCTTCTTCATCCATTATTCCTTTTAATTTCTTTTTCAAGATGCTTGTAACATTTCAAAACAAATTTGGTAGAATTTGATAGGTAAAAGGGACCAGGACTTCAGCAGCAATGACTTGAATTGGGAGTTCTCTCTTCTGAAATTAGTTTCTTATTGATAGTTCAGGAGATCCTAGTTTTGACAAGCTTCAGGATTTGATTCAAGATTACTTGCTTAGGTTGTAAATGAATTGTTCTTTTCTGGGATTTGGGGACAGAGATTTCTTTAGAGAAGGGATGCTAATGTGTAACTGCATCACTTTCAGTAATGGTAGTTTTATTGGAGACGGTGTGTAATTTTGAATTGCATTGAGTTTAGGAAACTGAAACCTGCTGCTGCTGTGCTGATGGGTGCTGTAAGGATGAATGAATGATATGCATTAATTTGTTCAGATAAAATAGGAATCTCTTCCTCCTCCACAGATCTGTCTAAAATTCAAATTGAACCAGAACCACTACAGAAACGCATATGAAAATCTAGCTCTTTTTTTTTTTTCTTTTTTTTTTAATTGTATCTCTCCAAACTCTTGGTTCTCACAGTTCATAGAAGGAGGAGAAATGTTTTGGCAGACATTACAGCATTTCTGGCCTTCCTAGAAGCAGAAAGCACTGAATTCTGTGATAGTTGTCCTCTACCTGTTAAATTAGCAGATATTTTTTTCCCCACAAATGCTTTGTAGAAGCATTAAATAAACATTGATCCCTTTGGGTGCTTACCTAGACTTTGAGATTTGACCAGGTTATAAAGAGAAATATTCTCCTCTTTTGGCAGCCAGAAATGACATGCCGAACTGATAGCTAATAGCAGCACATAAAAGCAAACTCAAAATATTAAAGGATAAAAATGTGAAAGAAAGCTGTTGTTATAATGAAGAGTTTGTTTTTCTTTAAGGCATAAGGATTTTAATTATAGTGTTCATAAATCAAGTGTTGAAACACCTGTAATTTAACAGAGAAAGTTTCTTTATAGGATTAAAAGCAAGTTCATCAATGCACAAGTGCCTATCTGCATTTTATCTGACAGAAGTGTCAAATGGGCAATGTTGTTAGTGTTTAAGCCGTATAATATTTGTGACAAATATGATATTTCAGCAGTCTGAAAATTACAATGCTGATAATGAGGTTGTTAAATTATACTCTATCAGTTGGATAGTGAAACTACTCTAGTTAGTGTACATTAATGTATGCTTGTTCACACAAGTGATTCTGCTGAACAAGTAGCATGTTTAAACAAGAAATACTGGTCTTAAACCCTGTGATTTACAGTAGGTGGTGTTTTGGCATATCATGCAGTTAACAAGGCAAAGCTTCATGTTAAAGTATTTCGTTTGTAGTCTCATTCGTCACTGATATAAATATTCAGTAGCGCTGCCAGAAAATGTATTGTATTCCTATTTGACTCAATGACTCGATTGCTTTCTTTTTTTCGGAAACAAGATCTATGCTTTCTGATGCAGTTTTCAGGTATTTCCTTGTGGTCAAGATGAATTCTGTGGCATTGTGAAAAACCATACCAGTTCTTTTGACAGCTTTCACGTTCTCTTAAGCTAATACAAAAACCCACGTTGTTCTTAAAGCAGCAGAGGCTTTGTTTTTGACTCTCTGTGCCAAGCTCTAAAGCACGTTCACGTGTGCACAGGTTTGTTAGTTTATGTTGAAAAGAAGTCCCTATAGGACAGCCTTTTGTTGTAAAATAAAAACACAGATTCTTTCTTCCGTGTTGGTAATCACTTGCATTTGTTGTTATTAAGATTGCAACACAATAGGTTCCATCAATCATCAAGATCCTTAACAACCGCACAACGTTGTAAATATTATATTTGGGTGTTTGAGTGGAACAGCTCGTCACTGAAGTAGGTGTGGTAATTAAAACCTGTTAGGTTGCTACATGTGTTAAAAAAAAAAACTTTAATGTTTTTTCATATAACAATGGCGATATGTACTTTAAACCTTATCAGGGCGTGATTATTAAATGATATTTTGTGGGAGTTGCTCATTTACTGTTAGTATTATCATGGCTTTTGTTAAGAGTTTAAATAGTCTTACGCTTCCCTGTGTTTTATCACCATTATGATTCTGTCAGGAACCTTATAAAGTTGATTGCTATAGGAGTAGTCTCTAAAGTTAGTAAATAGTATTCTGGAGTTATGTTTACGTTTATTATCTATTAGCATAACTCAATTCAACTCTATCCTATTTTTCTCTGCAATAGTAATTGAATGAAACTTGGCCGTAAACTGATGAGACAAGCCCATTACATTTTCAGTTCACAGAGTCAGTGCTCACCCTATTTATGCTTAATACGGGAGATAAAATTAAAAGGTTTATGGAAAAGCTGTTTGTAGGAGGGGATGGGACATTATTTGATAGGGAAATAGCGTGAAGCTTGCACTGACAACCACTTCCAAGTGCAGTCTCCTGCTTTCCTGGCACAAGATTTCACGTCCCTTCACAGAGATTTTCTATCTTCTTCACATTAAGATCCCCTGGTGGGCAAAACGGCCTGCTGCGAAACTCATTTCTGACCATATGCTGACCTGCCCAGATACTGCAAAGTCTATTTTTTTCATTTGCTAAAGCAACTGCAGAGAGAGCTGCTCTCGCCCCACCGCAGCTGAGCAAAAAGGAGGCATGGAGGAGTCGACCAAGACAGAGAAATCTAATTAAAAGTATTGGCTTTAGAAGACTGCACAGAAACCGTTCAGAGACATATCTTTCCCGCAAGTGTAGCAAGAGAGTAAAAATGGAGTTATGTTTTAGTCTTGCATAAACGGCAGACTGTTAGACAAGATTTGTGGCAAGGAGGAAGGAAATGTTGGTTGGAGACACTTGAAAACAGAGGGAGAGACAGCAATAATATCGATGGAAAAATTGTGAGGGGCTTAAAAGAGGGCCTCGCTGAGGTGACGCAGCTGCAAATAAGCTTTTGGAGGTAATCTGAAGGATGGAGGGGTTTTTTGGTTTTGATAATAACTATTTTAAATATTTACTTTTTTTGCTATTTTTAATCTGCTTAAAAATTGCTGGATGGTGCTGTGACTGTTGTGGACAGTGAGGATTGGAGGTTCTGCGTGGATAGGACCTCCTCTCTTGCTGTTCATGGATGCCTGTTCTGAGTGGGAAATGAGCATTTTGAGGAAAAACTTATCAAAACCCCACTTTCGTTCCACCTTGGAACAAGGCAGAAGCATTTCCCAAAAAATTATTTTGGGGAAGAGCAGGGCAGGGATAACGAATAGCCAGGTGGTGAGAGCATGTATGTGGAATGTGGGGAAAGCAGCCCAGATCTCTTCTCTCTCTGATTTAATATGGGCCTTGAATGCGTGGCTCCTCCATCCCAGGTGAAAGCCCTCCACATCAGGCTCTTGGCTCTTCTGGGCTCTTTCCCCTGCCATAACCTTTCACTGCTGTCTCTTACGGACACACAGACACAGTTAGACCACTGTGATGTTCACAGAAAAAACAGCCTTTTTTTTTTTTTTTTTTAATCTGAATGGCTGTAAATTAAAAGAAAACAAAGACTAGCACAGTGCAAACTCATTTCATTAGCACTGTTGTTCTGCTTTATACTGCACAGAAATCTTTCTCCCAGATGATCCTAGGTAATCTGCACTGCAGCATCTGGGTGAATTAATTAGTCTTTCTTTTTTTCAGATTGCCATCATCTTGCAGATTATGCAACAAGTGAAGATTAGCTTGTGCCTGTGGTGATCTTGAAGAGTGTTTGGAAACAAAAGGCACTGCTCAATCCAAAATTAATATTTTAGTGTAGGAAAGAATGGATGTTGTATGTGAATCTGCTCTTTCTGGTAATCCAGAATAAAAAATGAAGGATGGAAATCAACAGTTAGGGAAGTGGAGGTATTGAATCGAGCTTGACTTTAGTGTGCTGTTCAGTTTAAAAAATACAAACTTGATACAGTTAATTACTAAGCTATTTGCGAATAGCACAAGACAACATTACTTGCTTGCTTCCACCATGTCTTCTCCAGGTGTTGTTCTTTTTCCATCAGAATCAAGTATTTTGTCAGAGGCTTTTTGTTATGTATTCAGGTGAATACATATGCAGGACCTCCTTCAGGTTTAGATTTTTGATGTCATTTTATGCAAGATAATGTTGTAGTTGGAGGAGGCAGCAAATGAAGTATTTTAAAATAGAACCAAACATACGAAGAACACTTTTTTTGTTTGTTCTATTAGTTACCAAACAATAGTCCTGTAATTAGAATAGTGGTATGTAATGGACATTAATTATTGCTTGTGGCAATACCAATCTTAAGGTAGGTAGCTTAAATCTGGAAACTGCAGGTTCATGGAGGTTTGTTTTAATGTTCATTTAAATTTGGGGTCTTGTTGAACATTTTCCTAAGTGATTCTCATTTGCGTGTTTTGTTGCCATAGCTTTTGATTTTGGCTTGAGCAGAATATGTAGTTGTGGTGGTCCCTAACAAAAGGTTGTGGAGTGAGGAGATTTCTGAAACGTCTGGAGAAGCTGAGGCTGCTTTAGCTGTTACTCACCCAGTGCTGGGTAGGAAATTGTATTCACAGAGCCAGCGTGCGAAGCAAGCTGACTGGTATATGGGAGAAAGGTGTCAAAGCCTTCATTCTCAACTGTTTGGTTCAGAGAAGCACATTGTATACTAAGGAGGTGGTTTTGTTTTTGTGTTGGACTTTTCACTGCTATAGAAGACTCATGAATGACTACTGACCTGCTTGTCTTCTAGTTGTAGCATCCCCTCATCCTTCCTCGTTTGCCGGTTAAAAAAGAATATAGAGGCCACTAATACTCCTCAAACGTGAGCTTTTATCATGTGCTACTTGTGCAACATTTAGGACATTCATAAACTCAAAGGAAGTTTAAAGTTAAATTCCTCATAAGTTCATGTTTTTTCTGTCCACTGGTATGGTCCTTGTCATTTTTCACCCACTGTGTACCTGAATTTATCCTCTGCTTTCTGTGCCTGGGAATGCTGCTCTTCCATCTCTCCCAACCCCTTTCCACTGTCTTCTGCATATGTCCTGCCCTCCTTCAAGCATAAATCTTCACTAGCCTGTGTTAGTGTTGGGGCACAGAGTGCAGAATAATCTGAAGGTGCATGGAAAACTGAGAAAGTGAAGATTTGGAACGTGGACATTATTGCTAGCAATTATAAGGTATAATGGATGGAGGATAGATAGCCTAACTCTTGTATTCTTCAGTTTTCTTTTTATCAGATATGATGAGATTTCTCTCTGTGTGTGGTAAACCTGTTTTTTCTCAATGAAGTTATTGTCTGTTTAATATGCAAATGATGCAATGCAGAATATTGCTAATTCGTGCGTAGGCAAGAAAAAACCCTCTGCTTTGTGGTAAGCTTCCCTTCATCGGGAATACATATTCCTTTGTCCCTGCATGTATTCATTTCTCAGCATAATTTCATGTTCATCAGTTTGAATGTTCACAACTCAAAATAGATACAATTCAGTCTAGATTTTCAGACAAAGTTCCTACATCTGTTTTTAAGATGTCATAAGTAATTTCTCATACAGGAATACTATTCCTGCCCCATCCTTTCTAGGACATGCCCAGAGGACAGTAGGTGATTAGATGCCAGGGGCATGTGCTCAGTGTTGTGGTTTTTTCCCTCTCTCCTTTTTAATACGAACATTTAAAGCTGTGAATAAACTTTACACTATCTCATTCATCTCTCCTTCCAGTGCTCTTATTTTATGTTTATAATCTGTCACGCTGGTCTTTAGAGAGAAGGTGGTGAGTGTCTGTCTTCACTTAGAGAGACTGTGTTTAAAATGTTAAATGTTTTGTGTGCAGTGATCTTCTCATTACATGGGATAATGAACAGTTTCAGGAGTAATGTTGCTGTCTATCACTCGTGTTTGCTTTCTCTTCCCTTTCACTGAAACAAGGGGATATATCCTTAATGCTGGGCAACTTAATGAAGAACCTTCTATTTTTGTTATGACCTGTAAACGCGAGTAAATCTGTGCATCACCTAATGAGACAGGAGCCTAACTTTCTTTCAGTTTACTGAAGGAGAAACTAAAAGCAAACTGAAGTGCTGTGGTCACTGTGCTTGTTCAGACCAGATTTGCTGTATGGCACTTACTTGGTTAAGTTATTGTTAAGTATGAAGTACAAACAGCATCTTGGTTATGGTAAGATTATCCTTTCAGTAATGGATGTTAAGGGTTCAGTGAGTAAAAATATACAATTTTCTGGCATAAAATAATAGAACTTCTTCAAATCCATGATTATTTCTATTTTCTAGCCATTTAGGATTCCAGTTTGAAGAGTATGTATAATGAGGAATGACCAGGCAAAGAAGGGTATTCACAAAGGTTAACATTAGCCTAGGTTTACCAGGTATATGATAGAGAGGCAGGCTCTTCCAGGGCATTCTTGAGAGCACCAGTGTTAGGCTTTTGCTCTAAATATTGTTGGAAGAGATCTGTCTTTCCTATCCACTGCAGTGTGGGGGTTCAGGGTACCTAGCTGTCTGTATGCTTAAGGATGGATATCTTAAAATCTTCAGTATTCTGAATTTACCACTAAATTTAAGAGAAAGGAATGAACCATAATTTTAATATTTATTTTTTTATATATATACACAGACACGCATGTATAAAATATATAATAAAATAAATATATATATAAAAAAACCCCCATACGTTTTGCCTGTTAGTATAATGCTTCTTTCCTTTCTCCCTTCCTTCGTTCCGCAGTCTCCTCTTAGAAGAACAATTCTCCCTCCCCTCAGTCTCAACAACCAGCCAAAAGTAAACAATTACTCTTAGCCTTCCAGAATATTTCTGGTATTTCCTGACTAAAAAAAA
This sequence comes from Phoenicopterus ruber ruber, assembly GCA_009819775.1. Taxonomy (NCBI): domain Eukaryota; kingdom Metazoa; phylum Chordata; class Aves; order Phoenicopteriformes; family Phoenicopteridae; genus Phoenicopterus; species Phoenicopterus ruber. The sequence goes on from CM020215.1 coordinate 163,085,067, forward strand.
CGGTAAAATGGTTTAAGGAAGAGTTGGTAGTAGTTACCTTTAGTTGGCTAATGTTCCCTTACCATTGGAGAAAAAAAAAATATTTGATGCAGGACAAAAGATACCTTCAGAAACCTCTGCCAATTGAAAGCATCAGAACTGTGAAACATAGATGGTTTTAGCTTTAAAAGTGTCATCTTTTTTCCTATTGAACTAACAATACAGAGGGAACATTTTTTTCCCCAATATTTTCGACAGAAAACTAGTTATACTAGACTTGTTCTAATATTAAGAAATCTTATCTAAGGAGCACTTTCAAAATAAAACCAAATTTGAGAGAAAAAAGTGCCTTGAGGTTTTTATAAAGCTGACAAGTTTTAATATTCCAAATACGTAGTGACAATGATCTTTTTTCATAATTAAGCTACGAGTATGGTTTAATACTGAATTCAAAGCCATTCACTAAATGCCGCTTATATTTAAACCCCCAAAAATCCCCAACAGAAAAAATGGAAAAAACAATCCCAACATATTTTTTTTTTAAACAGATAAGAAAAAATAAACTCTGCTGCACCTCGGTTTAATAACCAGTGTTGCTCAGCTACTACCGAAAGCTTAAGGAACAGTGTTTAGAAATGACTGTTCAGAAATACGTGTTTCTCAAAGATTATGAGGGCTTATACTGATGTTTTTGTTCACCTGCTGAGTGTTTGAGAGTAGAAATGTCCAATCTGACACTTCCCAGATGTGTGCGTTTGCTTAGAAAAATAGAAACATTGCTGTGGAAAAATAGGATTTCATTAATTGTTTTCCCATCACGCAATAAAGCAATATTATTGTGTACTTTTAATGGAGTCACGAACATTTTGTGAAGTGCAAACTCCCAAGTTTCTGAAATGATCTGAGATGTTTTCAGCTTAAAATGTAGTGCTGTAGTGCTGTGAGCACTGCTTAATTTGTTAATACCTTTGCACTCTGTTTCTGTTGTTTGTACTTGTCATGAGATACAAGGCGTTTCAAATGCTTATTGACTGTTTTTTATTAATTGTACAGTAGGCATGGAGGTGTTTTGAATAGAAATCTTATGTATCTTTCAATTAAATGGGCAGAAGGAGAAGTAGTTAGTATTTTGGTTCTTGGAAAAACAGAAGAATATATTCATTCTTTGACTCCATGAGGAGGAGATGCAAGAATATTATCCCAGCTAGTGACCTCCTGCACCAGAATAGAATAGGATTTGCAAACTTCTTTGGGTTGTATCTGAATTACTACAAAGTAAATGCGATGGCTTTCAGCATGGAAGGAAAAGGCTTAAAAGGCCCTTCACACCCCTTAGATTTGGTGTACAGCAGTGATTCATACTTGGTTTTCATCTCATCTTTAAAGGGATGGTGGTTCTTCATAATGAAGCTTGACCAGCAGGATAGACCAAGTATGCTGTTGGTGTAAGAGGAAGTGTGATGGGTATAACGCTTGCTCCTTAGACCAAATTGGCCTCTTGCTATACGTCTTTCTGCTGTAATACCAAAGCAATTCAGAGTGGAAACAGAGCAAGGAAGGCAGTTATTTTAATTAGTGAATTCTAGACTATCCTCAAAGGCTCTGATACTTTGATCTAATTCAGCCTTCTGATTTTCTGTTGATTCTTCCAAATGCTTCAGACTTGCTCAGACAAAAGCCTCTTTCTTCACAATTGTCAAATTTCATTGAATCTCAAGTCTTGGTGATAGAGCTTAATTGTCAGCAAAATAAGTCTTGGTTTCTGTAAATTGTTTGATCCTCAATTGGTTTAGAAGTGACAATGTACTTTCTTTTACTGAGTTTAGATATTGTTTCCATGTGGCATATGGAGCAAAGTTGGACCAACTAAAGAAATTATTTCAATTGTTTTCTATCAGGAAGGCTTAGACAAAGAGCTTAGTCTCAGATCCTTTAAAGTTCAAGTATCTGCCACTAGGGGCAAAAATTATTTTCCTGTAGGCATTCATCTTTTATTGTAGATTTACTGTTCTGCTTCACTTGGTTGATAATCTAATTTAAACCTCAGACATGAGTCATACCTCCTCAATAGGATTCACGGCTAGTTTAAATTCTCTGATGTCAGAACCTTTCAGTTTTTCCAGGATCACTTTTCTGAACATAATGGTCCTTTGGTTGTCTGAATGCGCTGAGGAGGAAAGAATGTGACCCATGCAAGCGGTAACACTTTAGTGATATTGTTTACAACATACCTCAAGTTTTGTTTTCAATATTTGTTTGGCTTTCTAGTTCAGGTAATATGTGATGCCTTGACTTAATTTAGGTCCTGATCATGCCAAGTGGTCCATTGTGGACGGACTTCTGCAGGTTTGAGGGTGGTACCCTGCTGAAGTAAGGAACCTTCTGGAAGGTGGAATAGACCTCACCACAGGGATCATGTGCCGTACTAGAGACTTTTGTTTCATAGGACCAGCATTTTCTATACCAACTGTGATATGATGGTTTTCCAGAAAACACTGGATTATGAAAGGGTACAAAACCTTGATGTCAAGAGACATTTCAGTCTCCTTTCTTTGGAAAAGCGAAACAAACCAACCAATTCCCAATTGTCCCAAAGGTCCTGAAAGGTTTTGGAGTGATCCAAACACTTAAGCTTGTTCGTGACCTCTTCCTGAAAGCATGACCACTGTATAGTTGACCACTAAGAACTTTAGGAATTGAATGTTCATATTTGGAATGTGAATTGCTATTTAAGGTCTTCCTCTCCAGAGTCAGTCAAGGACAAAATAGACATTCAGAAAGTTAAGAGGCATTGTGAATACCATTCAGCTGTGATGAAAAGTTTATTGGATGCTTTTCATATGTATTCTAAAGTTAAGCTACATTTTGAAAACCATCAGAGCCAACATTCATTCTCTAAATATTATAATTAAATATCTACAATGCTAAATTGTTACTCATTAATACTCTAATATTAATAGTGGTTGGGTTACACAATTTTGCCTTCCGTGGTTTTCTTTACTTGAAGTTATACTTTTGTTTCATATGTTTTAACGATGTATCCACAAATTGATCCAGAATCAAGTTCTGTGCTCATGCTGTTTTGTGAAGAAGGAAGGAAAAACATAAGATATTTTTCTGTCATTTAATTTCACTATTATATGTGTATTTTTCCATTTTAATCCTGTCTTATCATAGATTTGTTTAATGCCTTTTTTTAACGCAGAATAACGGCAAAGCAGTTGTTTTAAAACAGCCTTTCCCAAAATGTCTGGGATCAGATTATCATCAATGATTATTTGCAAAATTTGTAGTGTTTTTTCCAAAATATAACTTGTGCTTTAGGTTCATGAGAGGATTTTTGTAGTGTTTTATATATTGGATATGGATACCTGAAAGATAGGTATTTTTGTCATAGTCTTTGCATTGCTCCTCTGGTTGTCCAGTTCCTTCCAGTCCTGGAACTTTTTTCATCCTAATGTGTCTGATGTAGTTTCAGCAGAGAAGCTGCTGATTTAAAAACAAAACCAAACTGTGGTGAAAATGGGTGTCAGAGAAACGAAATGAATGCATAAATAAGTGAACTGTTAAGACCCAAAGACAGACATGTTTATTTTGAAGGAAGAAAGAAAACTTTTACTGAGAATTCCTCTACCTGAAATCTTAATTGGTCTTGTGAAATCTTAAGACCCTGTGTGAATGAAATTAAGCAAACTAATTAGAGTATACTGTAAAGATTAACTTGAGACATAGCCAGCTGTTGCCCCTGCAGTTGTGTAGTTGGCAGCGTGAAATACGCTCCTGTAAGAGCGGTTTAAGGCAAGGAGTCACTAAAATCCTCTGAATTGTTTTCTGAAGGCATCTCTCTCAATAGATAATGATTCTTGCCTCGTCTGTCTAAGTATGACCTTGTGAATAGTCTCTATGTCGCCAATGCGTAGCTATGCGGTATGTCCTGGATGCGCTTTGCCATCTCCCTTCAGGTGATGGTGGCCTTTTGGCTTCCACAGTTTTAATTTGGGAACTGTTTCAGAACCTGATCTCTCACTCGCTGTAGGGATTTCCCTTGTTTTTCAGTGTAAAACACCCTTCCTGTTGCCTTTACGGCTTGCGTAGTTATTGTAGTTCCCCTGTCTGGCTCTTTTTGTCATTCAGCGTTTCCAAAACATTAATTCAGGCACTCTTCTAGTTTAAGTGTTGCAGCCACCTTCTGTTCACCTTCTCTTCTCACTTGCTTTGTTCCAAACTCTTCCACGCTTCCTAGCCTGTGCCTCGCTGTGTCACGCTTCGTGTCTTGGTTGTGTGTGGGATGGCGTTCTCTCCTCTTTTTCAAACGTGCTTATTTCTATCCAGAACTTGTGCCATTCCGTGGAGAAGGGGAATGGAAGAAGCAGTGTTGAAGGAAGAGGGATGAGAGGAAACGGGGAGTGGGTATGCAGTGAATGAAGCACAGGGTGAAGCAGAGGGCACGTGCAAGCAGCCGGTCTGCACAGGGCAAAAATTCAAGTCAGTATGTACAAAGCTCTCTTGGTATCCAAACATCCCAAGTTCAGCAACTTCTGTGACTGTTACTACCAGCTAGTCTTCTGACAGTTCTGTCTTGCAGCTCCTCCCCAGGGCCAGATGGAGAGAAGGCTTTTTCTTTATCTTAGGGCCCCGGTGTACTTTGAGGGAGTCTACCGGGAGGCGTAGAAAGGAGTGTGGCTTCATTTGAGCATTAGCCTTCTTCCCATGCAAAGCTTTTACTATTTCTGCACCTGGTAACTGGAGCTATTGGCACATTCCTCTGTTTTTTATTCCTCCCTCCAACATCGTTTTGCCTGCTTATCTTTCATGCTTACATCTTTAACTTCCTGCTTTCTGTGCAGTAAAGTTCATCTGCAAGCTGGCTCTTCTTCATCTTAAAATCATCTCTCAAGATACACCAGTATCATTGTAATCACAGTATAACTGTAAACTGACAATAGTTAAACATATGGGTGGAGAAACTCATTCATTCCCTGACCCCTTTGTTTTCCCATGCTTAAAAAAAAAGGGGGGGGGGGCATAAAGGCACACATCTTGTCCTGCAACTTTCTGTTCCAGCTTACTGCTACATCTTCCTTTTGCTTGTTGTTCCTTTTGTAGTCAATTGTGTTGGTTTCTCTTAACTGACACAACAAACTCTTCAGGGCAGGGCATGCTGCTGGCTACGTGATGGTCCAGCGTGCATCCTAGTGAGGCTCTGCCTCTCACTTCAGATATATTAACCCTCTTTTGGGTGTTTCTGTCATGCAGAACAAATGGCAATGTTCTCAGGAGTCCCTTGTTGCGAGCGGCACTATTCTATTTTTGCCTATTTATTTATTTAGGAGTTCATAGTGCTGGATAGCTGTAAATCAGAGCTTCACAGTGAAGTCTGTCTTTGAATTGAACAAAGACAAAATAGATTGTAAATTGTATTCACTTTTGCTTGAATGACTGTTCAGTGAAGCCATTTTTTTCTCCTTGATGTGTGTGAATTTTTTTCTCTGTTTATAGAAAAGTGAAGAAATGTTGCTGTTAACATATTTATGTTTATCATTCTAAGTTTCTTTCTTATTACTTAAAAGCCATGAAAAAATAGAAAATTGTAGGGCTATGTTAGATTTTTCTTTAATTTTAAGCAATGTATATATAAGCATATGTTTTTAAAATAATTTAACCTCTAGCATTCAGCTGTCAAAAAATCTAGGGGGATGAATTTAAGGTATATTTCTACATGAACATTAAAGATTCGTTGGTTTTGATTTATACACTACTAGTGTTTTAGTATGGTCAGCAGCTACTTACTCCTCATTTGCAGCTACTTACTCCTGGTATGTTTTTCTTTTTTGTTTTTGAGGTGAAGCTTTCTAATAGTTGCCCAGTAGAGGGGGTACTGTAAAGTCATAATGCAGCGCAATATAACTTTTCACAATGCTTAGCATTTAGTCAGTTAATAATTAACATTTCTTTCTTTTGATGTAATGAATATAATATACAGTAGAGAAGAGGTCATATTTTCTTTTTTTTTTCTCATTTGAATGTATATTATACCCCACATTTCCATTTCAGTGTCATTAATTATAGTTTAGGCTGTAAAGAGGTTTACATTATAGTGATATTTTTTCCCCAGAAGCTGATGGCCCAAAGAAATGCATTGTCAGACTATATCTAGATTCCTTTGGACAGCACTCCTTGCTTGAAGAAAATGCTTGGGATGTGGTTGCCTTCAGCTTTTCTGAGACAAAAGATTTTTGGTTGTTTCTCAGGTGAGATTTGCAAGTGGAATTTGGTGCCAATCACAAAACCGAAGAGGAGGTGAAGTCATCCCTCCTTATACCCTACAGCCCGCTCTGCGGGAAAGGATCCATTCCGTGCCCTAAGTTAGGCCAAAAAAAAAAAAAGAGATTTGAATCCAGCCGTAGTCCGTGCCATGCTGATTGCCGTAGCCTTCAGGCACGCGCTCATTTGCCGCCTTCTGGAGCCATACTTACTGATTCATCCGAAGGGAGAGCAGCTTCAAGAGCGGAGGCTGAAGGAGGCCTACCGCAGAATTGCCTCTAGTAGAGCAATTAACACGCTCGCTGGAGAGGTGGGCGGCCCACATTCAGTGCATGCTCTGTGACTGGTAAAAATAACACGTTCCCTTGCATCTCTGCCCAACCTTCACCTCTCATGTGAGTGTCCTGACCCCTGGGCTTGGCTGTACCTTTCTAAACAGGACGACGGGTTTCCCAATACCTTCTTCCTTTGTGGTTTTGTGAATGGTACCTAAGTTGTGAATCTAGCTGTTCCCAAATTTTCTGTGGCTTTGCTCTAACATGTGGTTTACAGTGTCCTAAATTGAAGCGAGATTTTTAATTTCATGGGGGGGTGTCTTTTTTAACACACAGCAAATTGTCCAAGCAAACACTTTGATTATTTGCACAGCAAACTAAAAGAGACGCAGTTCTAATTTTCTGATAGTTATACTAGAATTTCTCTTGAGTTCAGTAGTAATGACATTTCATGTGAGACAGGAAAAAAAACCCACTGAAAATTACCCAGTGTCATCCACTGTGAATTCTGGATAGCCAAACCCGTGTTGTTGCAGTGGCTTTTTTATAGTATGAGTAGTTAAAAAGGAAAAGGTATTTCAGGAATCATTACATGGATACATAACGAACGAACTTTAGAGAAAATCTCTCCTTGCCAAACAATTCACATTTTCCAGAAGAAGAGAGAAAGAAAAAGAAACTGAAGCTAAAGAAAAATGAACGATTGAACCAAAGGAACATGCCAAGCAGAAGATGAGGGTTTACAAAGTCGGATGAAGACATGAAATGCTGCTGCTTGAGCTGCCCAAAGGCTTTATCCTCGAAATGGATGGGCTAGGTAGAGGCCAGAAGTCTTGGCTTGGCTTTCACAGCAACAGTCCATATAGAATTCCTTTCTATGGTTTCAAAAAAGGAAGAAAATGGATGGACTACATCCAGAATAATTCTCTTCAGTGTGTGGGAAGGTCTCTGAGTACATATGATGGGTAAAATACAGGATAATATTTGTTTTCTGAATGGTAACTGTATCAGCCAGATAGCAGTTTCAACTGAAGATTTCAGGAGGCAAAAGCTTTATATTCAGTAATGTCCTACTTGGTTATTGTCATCTTAGACTGGAGTGATGATTGAGCCCTTCTAACTTCAACACCTAAAAAAAGGGGGGGGGGGGGGGACCACATTAAAAAGAAGCAAATTAAGATACTTATTCAGTGAATTATCTTTAGGAGATGGAACGGCAAGAAAGTCAACAACTATACGCAGATTTGCAAGAGCTATGTGAGATTCCCCCCTCCCGCCAATATTTTCTGAAATACAGTATTTAAAGCCTATTGTGAATCTCGTCTTGACAGTTTAAATAGCACAGGCAAACTCCTTTTTGTTGTTGGAAAAACCTTACCAGAAAGGTGACACGTATTTCCATTTTTGTTTTAATCCTTGTATTGATGTATATTTATATATAACCCTCAAATCTGAAAGTAGCTCTAAAAGCTGGTTTTCTCCTCTCATGTAAAAATTCCAGCAATAGAATACTCTTCAGATATTTTCATCCATCTTGATTTGTAGTGTTCAGTTTAATTCATTGTAAGCCCCCCCTCCAGCAAAACACCACTTTGGGCATATTTTCAATCCAAATTGGATTTATAGTAGAAAGGAGAACTAGACTACACAAATGCTCTTTCAGAAGTGGGTGTGTTTGTGGTTAAATAGTTTAGCAAAGAATTAAATTCATAATCTTGCTAGTAAAAAGCCAATATAGGACTATATTTTGTATATACTATTCCAGGTTTCTATTATAGTGATGCTTTGTATTGTGGCGAGAAGTTTGTAGGTAACTTTACATCTGGAAAAGAAAAAGAAGGTGGTGTAAATCAACAGAAAATTATGTAGATAGTGTACAACTTGACATCTTTTTAAAGGCCAGTTGATAAGAAGTTGCAAGTGGTTACCTTCCCCCCCCCCCCCCCCCCCCCCCCCTCCCTTCAGGAGGGGGAAAGGAGGCCAGTGTCAACTCTTCTGTACCCACTCCTCTGTTTAAGTACTTTTTTTTTTTTGGTTCAGTTGGACTGTGTGCCTTAAAAATATCTTCTTGCTTATGTTGTAGTATACAGCAGAAATTAAGTTGTGCTGTATTTTGGCAGTACATTAGAGTTGGTGGCTTGGTTTTAGGGTTTTTTGTTTTGTTATGTTTAAATGTAGATTTTATTCATTAAACTCAGGATAACTCCAGTGAATAAAAATGAGTTTAAAAAGAAGCAGAAAGGATATCCAGAGCTTAACTTCTGGAATTGTTAGAACTTTATTCTGGCAATCTTCATCACAGAATTACGTATGAATGTTTTAATATTACTCCAGGGATTGGGGGACGGGGGGCGGGTAGGTGTCTGCTTTTATTGTCATTCTAATTACAAAACAGAGATGTAGCTTTGTACTCAGGTTTGGGGATAAAACTTTGTTATATAGCCAGAAGTTTGTTCTTTTGAATAATTCCAATACTTTCTGTCACAATAAATTACAAAAGAAAAAATCTGTGAATGTTAATTATTGGGGTGGGGGATATCATTGCAGGGATCAATAATTTGAAAGTTGCTAATGAATATATTATCCCAGATCTATCATGCTTTTGTAAAAGAGATTGTTTCATTAGCAAATACAATACAGCACCAAAGTGAAATTCTGTTTTGCAAATTCTGTTACAGCTGAAATCGTAGCCAACTTGGTTAGCTGGTAATGATGTATAATATGAAAGGCAGTTACAATGCAGAAGGTATTTCGAGATTTCTCATCAAAGCAATTTGAGAAAGAAGGAAAGTTGTACTTTTTTTTTTCCCAATCAAGATGTTTTTCTTTATGTGCTTCTGTTTTTAATGAAGATTTCATATATCCTTTCTGCATTGTATCGTAAGTGAGGAGATAGACTTTGGCTGGTGATAACTGATGTTAATACACATGCTCTTCTGAGCACACCCAGGAAAAAAGACAAATCAACTGTACCACATAATTTAGCAAAGGGATAAGTCAACTTGCATGGAGCATTGACCTGTTTTGATTTTCTACAAGCAGGATAACTCTAATCAGTAGGTCATTAAAGTACTGCGTGTTTCTAATGGACTGGAAAGCTCAAGAAACAACTGTACAGTTAGGATCAATGTATTCATACTAGGTAATGTAGACATCTCCGTCAGCAGTAAAAATAGAAATTAATTTCCAAAGAAGCCTGTTTTCCATTCTTATCTTTGTTGTAGTTATCCTTCTTTCTTTAAATCCTACACTTAAAAATAAGATCAAACACAGTGTTCATGTTTTCTTCTCATTTCCTAACTGTTTTCCTGTTTGACAGCATTTGTGTAAAAAGTCCTTTTCAAGTAGTAAATTAATTTGGATAGAAGGCATCCCACCTGAAATCATTACATGCTGGCAGTTTAGATAAATGGATATTATGATTTCAGCATATTTTGGCCCAGCACCACTGTGCCCATTTGCAAATGTCTAAGAAAGTGATAATATTCCTGTCAGTTTCAGGCTGCTAAAGAAAAAAAATGGGGTAGAATTTCCTATTTATATTTGTAGGATGCCTGTGGGGAAGACAGTAATGCTGTATATGGCAGTTTGTGTGGACATGTGGTGCTAAACATATATTAAAAAAAGATAACAGACCTATTGACGTTTCTTTGTAGAAATATGGAAGAAAAGCCAGAGTAGATCAGTAATTGACAGCTATGCAGGAGATGCATTTCCAGATTTCTTTCTGAAGAAATATTTCACAAACTTACAATTCCTTTCAATGTCGGTAATCCATCTTTAATTATTTTGTTGATTTCATAGTTGTATTTTACAAGGTTGATGTAATGTCTGCTTCCTGCCAACATTTGATATGGACAATCCCCTTTGTCGCTGCTTTGATGAAACGGAAGGCTGCTTGTAGTTGCGGTACTTTTTTTTTCTTTTTTTTTCCAGCATATGTGTGTGAACTGAGCACAAGTGACTTATCAGTCACTGAATGCCATAGCTTGACAGCAATATATGTGGGGAGCTGTCGATTTATACCACTGACAGAAGGGGAAACGCATTCAATGTAGTTAAATTGACGAGCGTTTAAACATACCCAGTTCCGTGCAACTATTTCTTTTATTCCTACTTTTAAATATGCTTTTATTACCCCATATACACTTCTGAGCATTATTTCACTACCACGCGTACGTTTAAAACGGCTTTGGTTTTATAAGCTGTGATGTGGACTGTTGAAGTACGCGGTTTCTCTCTGTAGGGTGAGTTAACACCTGTAGCTGTAGAGCACGCGAGGCGCGTTCTGTTGCGGCGCGGCGACGAGGCCCTGCCGCGGCGGCCGCCCCCGCGCAGGCGGTGCCCCGACGCCTGGCGCCGGCGGAGCGTGATGCACGGGGGGCCGCTCCTCCTCGCTGAGCGAAGCGGGCGGCTGCGAAGTGCGCGCTTGCGGCTGTCCCACCTGGGTCCCTCTGAATTAAAGTTGTCTTAGACCAGAGGAACATCTCTGTGGCGTTGACTGCCTTCAAGCAAGCGCGCCATCGCGGTTGGGGTTGCTTACGTGTAGTTGTACATGTATGACTAAGTACCTTCTCGAATCCATTCCTAGCGGTACAGGTTGCTTTCAGGCAGGTTTCTGCGAGTTTGCAGTGAGGAATGGGAGATAATAGTGTTTAATTTGTTACTTTTTCTTCATGGAGGCTGGGCGGTGGGGGAGTGTTCCTGGCTTCACTGTTGCAGAGTAGATAAAGAGATTTTGAATATTTCTTTCCTCTGGTAAATGCAGTGTACTTGTATGTGGAAGTTGATGCTTAGGCCAATTGCCATGGGGGAGTTTACGTTACTATGCAGAGCGGCATTTATTAATAACATTTGTGTATTGAACTAAAGTGTGATGCAATTAAAATTCCCTGGATCGAGGATTAGCCTGATCTCTGAGGGGAAAAAAAATTCCAAGAGCATGCACCCGTGCACACACAAGTAGCAAAAGCTTTCTATCCCTAGAAGGTCCTTCTCTCAAAACCTTTTTCTTTTCCAAAGAGGCAAATCAGTGAACTAGAGAAGTAGCAACAAAGTATTTCTGCAATGTGTGATGAAGCAACTGGGTATAAAGGCTTTGTAAACTCTTTGCAAGGTATATAAAATCAATCTGCCCACTCTGTTGTGTTACACAGAAGTATTTCAGTGAATGCGCTGGCCAACAAAGTATACTAGAAATGCCAAATACATTTAGAAATAATGTACTGCTGCTCTTAGGGTCCTTGGAATTTAGGTTGCACAACACTGAATGCTATTGGTGGCATTTGGGTGTTCCAGCGGAGGATCCTAGTTTCTTGTTTGAAATAAAAAAAAAAAATCCTTTTCTGGTGTTTACATCCTAAGTGTTGATTCAATTTGGATTATATTTCTTTCATCGTGAAGTATGTATAAACATTTTAAATAGGTGTGGCACACTGTCAAGTGTGTTCATTATTTGGATGGTAGGTTTGAACATCTATTCCAAAGTATCAGTAGGCACCTGCAGAAGCAAAGTGGGTATGTAGCACCTGAACACATTCTGATTCATGCAATTAAAGCAGTTTACAGAGTGAGGAAGAAAAGAATATCACAATACTGAGGTTTGATATCTTTTTCATGGAGAACAAAAGAGGTTTGATTCTTTCACTTCAAGTTTAGCCTAACTATTGTGTAGTGGAGGAGGTTTAATGAATCATTGTTTAACTTTGATACTGCCAAGTATTTGACCATTAAATAGTCTGAAATGTGTACATAGCACTTCGGTGACAGACCCTTATTTAACTGTGATTAATTGACATTGAATAGTTATTTAATTACTTCAGAAGAAATCTAACAACAGTGTGTGTTCTGATTAAGTTATTTGATGTAAAAACAAACATAGGACTGTTGAAGAGAGCACGTTCCCTTTTGCAGCTTGCTACTGATGCTGCACACCACGTGGAAGCCTGAGTGATTAAAATAGCAGATCCTATTCACAAATTTGGATGCTGTTGTAACATCAGCATACTTAGTTCTTGATTTCTTAAAAGACTTCTTTGTTAGTGGTTTCATGAAATTTCCTTTGCCTTACAAGTTTGAGATTTAGTATTTTCTTTTTGCTTTTGAAGCTCAGACTGAAACTCACTGGGATAAGTAAAGGGTGCAAGTATTAAGTGAGCTTGAAAATTTTTGTAAGTTGAAAATACTGGACTAGATCTGAGAATTATTGTCTCTTGGCATGTATCCATATCTCAGAAATGCTCACTTAAGGAATTTGGGTTTTTTGGAAGTATGAAGTATTGTGGGAAGATGATGTTGATAGTCTCTAAGTTTGGGAGAGGATATTAGGAGTTTTGGAGAGAAAAACAATTGGGGGGGGGTAGTTGTGTAGGTCCTGCCCTTCTTGAATAGCAGGTGCAATAGTTTCTTTAATCTGAAGAACCATCCCCAAAAGTTAGGTTTGCAAATGCTAGCAGAAACTGTAGTCATAACTGTAAGCATTTTGAGTCCTGACTCAAAATGGCTACTTTAACTTTCATATCTGGAACGTTTTGTCATGCATGCTTAATAATGCATAAGCAAGCCACTGATTTACTGTGCTTCCAGTAAGTGGAAACAGTTGTTTCTTCATACCTTGCGAAATAGGCCTCATTTACTTGTAGACATCCTTATAAATGTAGCAATCGCTCTGGATGCAATGTCATGATGGCTATGGGGCATTTTGCGGTATTTCCAAAGCACAGCAGTTCTGCTTGGAGGTGCATTGCTCTCTCAGGTATATGGTGAGGGAACTTGCTTGCTTTAGTGGGTTACCGTAGCTTGCTTCTGTGTAGGACATGCTGAATAAAATGCCAGTTCAGTTATACCCGTATGAACAGGACCTGAAATACATCTCCATGCCTGTGTTTTCTCTTATACGGTCACTGAGGTAATATCATTGAAAACCGGCGACAACAAAAATAAGGCTAAGGCTTGTGGCTTTGTGGCTTGCTTCTAGCAGTAGAAAAGCATTAACGGTCACTGGATTAACATTACAGGAGGGAGATGTGGACCTCTTAGCAAGAAGCGAGGTATTTTCCTAGGCGTAATGACTTCAGGTGTCATTTTCCAGAATTACTAGGTGCAAACACTAAATAGACCATAAATGACTGTTTTCAGTAACTTGAAAATTCAAAAAAAATGAAGTTCTGCTACCAGAGATTCGCCTGAATGTTTATTTGGGAAATGGCTGATTCACATTCCCGCTATTTAAATTGGTTTAATTGTATCAGATGGACTGTAAAAGGTTCCAGTTTTCAAGGTCTGTCTTTTTCATATACCATTTCTTTTGCTCACTTGTATTTTAGTCCATGTCATTTTACAGAATTACTGTATTTACATTTTAAAGAGGATTAGGCAGATTAAAAGATGTTTTCATGTTTTATTGATAACGTCAGATTAATTTCCACTTTCCTAGTGGCAGCTCGCAGCTCTGTCAAAACACAGTGTGTAGAAACACTGTTATACTTAACAATTTCATAAGGCAATTGTCAAAAAATACATTTTTGGCAATTAATTAGCAACTTGATTAACAATGGGAACTGGAGTAGTTGATGGTAGGTGGATATATGGAAGAGATAGTAAGACCAGAGGTCTACCCCGGCCCACTCAAGTGAGCTAAGTTTTCCTTCATGACTGTGTTCCTCAAAGAACTTCACTGGAAGAGATGTTACTGTGGAAGAGAACGTTGCCACAGTCGCTCTTGGTGCGCAGGATGAAGGCAAGTATTCTGCAGCTCTTATTTATCTATGCCAGCTTTTTACCCCAGAAAGTGCCGGGGCAGATCTGTATCATGCTTGCAGCCTAAAGCTCTCCTCATCACACCACTGAAACTTTCTCAGGAAATGGGTGGAGGTTGTCACAGCCTCCTGCTGATCTCTTCTCCCTGGTATCTAGTGGTAGGACATGTGGGAATGGTTCAAAGCTGCACCAGGGCAGTTTAGACTGGACATTAGGAAGCGTTTCTTGACCAAGAGGGTGGTCAAACACTAGAACAGGCTTCCTAGGGACGTGGTCGATGCCCCAAGCCTGTCAGTGTTTGAGGCATTTGGACAATGCCCTTAACAACATACTTTAGCTTGGTCAGCCCTGAATTGGTCAGGCAGTTGAACTAGATGATTGTTGTAGGTCCCTTCCAACTGAAATATTCTATTCTGTTTTGTTTTGTTCTGTTCTGTTCTATTCAAACAATTGCCAAAAAAACCCAAACCAAAACCCAGACTCAAAATCTGCAAATTCTTCCTTGAGCAACTTTAATGGGTGATTCTTCAGTAGAAATCTCAGGGGAGGGAAATGAGAGCTGAACTCTGAGATATCGCTGGAACTGAAATGACCCAAGAGTTAAATCTCTTTCGACAGCGTTTTGTAATGGCTACTCTCCTCTAGCCCTTAAGGCCTTGTCCATACCGTACAAAATGAGAGTAAGCACAGCGCTTTTCCAAGAACAAGTTTTGGATGTGCTCTTCCACCTGTGGGATGAGGGAGATCGTGAAGGCATTGCTTGATTCCTGGAGGTGCCGGTGTTGACCTGACCTGTGCTATGGCCATGGAAAGTAGCCAGCCTGAGTGACCTTGCTGCCTCCCGGCAGCGTCACATGGGGTGGCCTTTGCGCAATAGCTTCTTATATCAGTCTGAAAGCACTACAAGTAAACCTTACTTGAGGTTAAGAGGCAAAGGGCGATTCTAAGGCTGAATTCAGGTGTGGTTTTCTTGCTATGGGAGTAATCCTTTGCCCTTGTGTACAGCTTGTCATCGATGGGTCTCACGGCATTTTATGGAGGGACTCAGCACTGTCGCCTCTCCTTGCTCTGCTTTTCACTCTGTAAAATAAAGTGAAGTCACTCAGGAGGCAAGTGAAAAAGCTGGGAGAACAGATTGCTAATACCCTGAGCCCAGTCCATTATGCTATGTTGTTTCCCTCATCTGCCCTTCCTGGACAGGCTGCTAAGGAAAGCCCTGTCAGAAGGAAGCATTTAAGCTCTTTGAGTGATTTTCTTTTTGCCAGTGAAGTCTTGGTTCATTTGAAAATAACCCGAAATGTCATATTTAGGGATGTTAAGAAGTCTTAGTTACACCATGCATGCAGTATGTACTAGCTCCCTCTTCCACGGCTAGTCTCCGTGTAAGGAAATCGCAGGAAAAAGAAAACTTTAAAAAAAATTGCCTTGGAGTTCCTTCTGATGTATCTACCCCAACATGAAATAAGTGAAAGGGAACATCCCCAGCTGCCATTCCCAGTAGAAACAGATGAAAGAGATTTTGCTGAGTCTTGTGCTGCTATATACCCTTCCTCTCTGTGTGCAAAGCCTAAAAATAGAATGAGTTCTACTGTTGTCTGCCTTAAGTAACTGCCTTTGGTAGTAAAGTACTGCAGAACAAGCTGTTTGCCACCAGTATCTCTCTTCGGAGTCGTGTCCCAGGCCTAAGGAGAGGATGTTTTGTGTATTGCTTGGTGTGGAACATAAATTCCCTTAAAAAAAGAAATTGGTGTTATGCAACAAAATTCGTAATTCCGAGATAGCTGTGAACAGAAAACTAGAATGATGGTTGCTACAGAAGTTACTTCAGTATCTCTTATCTCTGAATTACATCTCCAACGCGCTCCATGGAAACTTTAAACTTAACTACTTTCAGTTTAATGAACTTCTTTGAAAAGAAAAAAAAAAGTCTTTTGTTGCCAATGCAGTGAATGTGTTTGTACCAGTTAGAAGTAATAACTGAATCAAGATATATGTAGATAAAAAAGCAATGTGAATGCATGTACAGGCATTACACACCTTAGAAAAGGCCAGATTCCCATCCTTAGCTTAGTTTCTTTCCTGGTGAGTAGATATATCGATTAATAGAGAAAGATACTAATCCACTTATGGGTGGCAGCATTGTGACTTTAATTATTAAAGAACTCTTGCTATAACTGATTTTTTCACTCAAGTAGAACTTGAGAAAATAGAGAAGTGTAAATGCTTCACTGACAGCAGATTAAAAATTGTCTTATTAGCTTTAATAAAGATCAGTATTGTCAAGGTTTTGAATAAGTATAAATGTAAGGCTGCATGAACGCAAACCTATCTCAAATGTTATTTCAGAAATGCCTGCAATTTAAATCCACGTATAATGGTGGAGGCGTGGGAACAGAAATATTAAAAGGATCAGTTAGATCAACTATGATCTATCTGGGACATGCATTGCACTAGTGAGTTTCAGTCAAGGATGGGAACAGATTCTGGCTGATGTTACTTGATGAAACTTGCATTAAGTTGTCTGAACTGTAAACCTTTACCTGCACATGTTGAGCGTATAAAGCATGTGTGTTTCACCTGTTAAATTCTATTGAACTATTATCTTCAAAGCCCATTTTATTTTTTTCCTAGCAGTTTAAGTAAAGGTTTTATATTCAGGTGAAAGGCATTTGTAAAAAAGTATTCTTCTTCAAAATATACTGGAATTAGTTGTAAAAGATTCCCTTCATGATGGTTTCAAAGTGTCTTTTTTAGATTGCAGCTGTTTCCATTTAACTGTTACTAAAATGGTAAAACATGGTGTGTTTAAGGTATTTTGATCTTTTCAGGAATTATATTTACTTTCTTTTTCTTCTCCAACCCTGTTTCTGTAGGAAGAATCTTAAATCGTTTCTCCAAAGATATTGGCCACCTGGATGACTTGCTTCCATTGACCTTTTTGGACTTCATGCAGGTAATTCGGTTGCTACTGTCAAAGACTTCTGCACTGCATTCTGAATTTAGATTCCTGTATGCTTTGGTGAAGATCAGCTATTTGTCACAGATGTAGCTGAGTTGAATGGAAGTACTTGTTTGTGAAAGAAAGGTGCGGTTGAAATTTAATGTGTCAGTGAAAAGCTAACATGAGTAATAACTGGCAGGTAGGAGTGGCTATACACAGCTTGCTATTATGTCAAGATTTCAGTTCATAGTAGCTACATGCTTGGTAAATTGCTCCTGATTTGCCTTCAAGCAATCTGGCAAGCTTATTGCTGTTATAAGAAATATGTCCATAGTAAAGAAACAATCAACTCACATGAAACGATAGCACAGATTAACCTAATTACGTGTCTACTTCCACAAAGAATCAAATGCTTACCACACCATTTTGGATTAAAATAGGTGTGGCTATTTACAAAGAAAAGATTAGTAGTAATAGGGTGAATATAATAGCCTTAATAGGAACAAGTGAAATAAGTTGCTGCAGACAAGAAAGATGGACAAAGCACTGAGATTTTGATGATGATGAAAGGATAAAGGATTATATATGACATCAAGGTAATTTTTCTGTTGCAGTTGCTATTAATCCTCCTTGTAAAACAATGCAGAAGGATAAAGCTGCAAAAAAATTGATCATACTGTATGAAAAAACCACGAATCACAGAATACACAGAATCGTGGAGGCTAAAGAAAGAAATGACGTAGTGGATCATCTGGATCCACTTAGCAGATCAGACCTGTCCTGCTCAAGTCAGAAATGTTTCTTAAGGTGCTATTGCTAACTTTGCTTCATCTCTTAGAGATAACTTATTCAGGATCTGGACCTTGTTTTGACTTCTTTAAAAATAAACCAAAGACTTTCAGGTTGAGCAGTTTAATCATGTTGTTAATGCTGAACTTTTGAAAATAGGAAAAAAAAATTATTCCAAGGAGTTAGTAAAAACACTTCTTAAGATAAAGTCTTTTACCTAGTTTAGTGAAGTTGTTCAAGTTGAGGCATATGTTTGTTTTTCAAAGCATTACAGTGCCACATGTCATTTTGGGGAAGAAAGGAAGGTGATGTATTTTACCTATCAATTAAAGCAGTTGGGTTTTTTTGTGAATTAGGGAGTTGCTTATAGTGAATATTAAGATTTTGAATTCATGGGCTTTTCAGGCCCTGATAAATTCTTTCCTGAAAGTGCAATATAAGCATCTTTCTATAATATATTACTCATTTTCTACTGTTTATACAGTTTCCAAATTTTCTTCAGTCTCATTAACTGTCTGATTAGACAGAATATCTTACTTCATTTCAGCTCGCTTGGGACAATACACGTGTGCCTTTCTTTTTAGCTGGAAGCTCAGGCTGCCCTGCAATCCTTACCCTCTTCTTGTAGCATAGTATTTACATCCACAAAGTCAAAACCATCTCTTTTGCATAGTGCTCCTTGGCCATTAGACCAAGCAATGCAGAGGGGTTTGTATTTGCATAGGTTTGTCCCCTTTACAGCAGACTGCGCTGTGTATGTTCATACTACGTACTGCTCATGGCCAGATAAGCCTCTGGGTCCTGTGGTCTTGAGATAAGATATTAACCCTTTTCCTTAGTTCTGTGCATTTACAGTAGTGTGAGAGTTGTGTTGCAGCCCACTTGCATGGTGTTTTTATAGCAAGAAACTGAGTGGGTGTTTTGCATGCCCTGGCATGTGGTTTAAAGGCATGTGGGGTTGTCTGAGGATGCAAAATTTGCTGGGAAAATGTTAGAGAAGTCTGTGTAAGCACAGGGAGCCAAAATTGGTGTGGTCTTGTCCATACTTCCTTTTTGGAGCAGACTCTGAAGCAAACTGCCTTGAGAATTACACTCTTCTTTTTTTCTGAGGGAACCAACTGGTTTGCTCCAAAAGAAAGCTAAGGAAGGAGCTAACCTGTGTGCACGGCACATACAGAGGACCGAATCATCTACTAGCAATTTGGAAAACCTAGTTATTTGACCAGTGTATAGATAGTTTAGGCAGTATATACTTACCAAAACTTAACTGCTCTGGGATGAAAGAATGAAGGCTGTTGCTCTAGTTGTGATTGTTTTCTTCTTTCCAGCTCCTACTGTAAACTGCATTTTGTAAACATTTCCCCTCATGTTGATTACATGTGCATTTCTTTTAAATTGGCTGTTAAATAATTTGTCAAATTCTGAAGTTTGTATTTTAAGTGAAAAGTTTTCCTTTTCAAAAAAATAAAGTAGATGTAACATGTCCAGTACACTATTAAAAAGATGCTGTGTTTCAAATCTTGCCTGTTCTATTTGGCATCAGAAAAGAAAATTTAGGAACTTCCTGTTGATTAATAATGCACTGCTATGCATAAGACAAAAGCACTTCCTTCTTGGCAGATTTTCTAAAACTTACTATTCTTGATCGACAGGCTTATTGGTTAGTGGATGCCTTTTGAAATTCAATAGCAAAGGTACGATATTTATTTCTGAAGAAGCACCGATTTTTACAAAGCATAACTGTTATCAATTATGATAGAGATCTTTTGTCACTTGTTTTGTTTGCAGGTGTCTTTTATAAGACTTCCTATAATCCCTTCAGGAAGAAATATTTTCTCCTTTCTAAAAACAGTATTAGCTAAATATAAAAGCTCTGATCCCAGCCATTGTTGTTGATTCTTTGAGAGACATTTCCCAACATTCATTGTTTAAATGGTTGTCAGGAGGAATCAAGTGAAACTTAATAAACAATGCAGTAACTGGTTCATCTTACTTTGTGTGTAGAAGCTTTTCTTGAGCGGATTTGCATTGAAGAAGTGTTCCTTTTTCTGAGTTATTGCTAGGTTCATTGTGAAGCATTCCACCCTTTTACTATATTGGCGAGTGAGTGTATGATTTCTGCACAAATAAACACAATGTGATTGGACACCCAAAAACTACAGTATGAGCCCATTTAAATACCTATAAATAAATAAATAATTAAAATCTACTAGCTTCAAGAATTTCGTAATTACACTGAGTACAGATTTTAAGGCAATGCTAAAAATTGGTAATGTTCTTTTTAGAGTGCCTAATAAGATTTGTACACTGCACTACAGTCATAATGAGCATGATTAGTCTAGACAGCTATACTGGATGAAAATTAATTCCTTGAACTAAAAGAGTTGATTTTTTCACATCTTCCATTGAGTCAATAAAGAAGAAACAGTCAGTTCTCTTCAAGACAGTGGATAGTTACTGTACGCTTATTTGTTAAAGCAAAAATAAAATGTTTGTGGCAAGCACAAAAATGCATCATAGACCTTGTGTATTCTTCTGAAAACCTGGCTAGATTTTGCAAAACTGTTGCTTTGCAATAGCTCCCAAAGTAGCAACTCTCACTGTGTTTACAGTTTCCTGCCATCCTTTCTTTCTTTTTCTTTTTCTTTTTCTTTCTCTTTCTTTCTTTTTCTTTTCTTCAAAATACAGCACACCTGTCTTTGGAGAGGTTGCGGGCACAAGGGGCAGGCCTCACTAGAAGGTGGCAGTCATTTTTTTCATCTTAACTTAGGAATTTTAACAGCATATGAGACATGTCATGTTAGTGCAGTTGACTGTCTTTTTGTAGAAATTACTGCTGTATCCACAAGATTTATAAATAAAAAATAAGTCTCTCTTATGAGAACACATTTATGGCTGTGTTAGACTACATGGCTGTTGAACAGAACTCTGTGGGTAGATGTGAAGTATAGAAACTGAAAAGAAACCAAAGGTTAAGTTAGGCACTTCAACTGAGATATTTTTAATTGTATGTTTACAGTCCAGTTCAAAGCTCATTAAAGTAAAAAATAAACTTTACAGTCTGCAGTCTAAGCCTGGACCTTGTCTTCTATAATGGATTCTGTCTGGCCATAAGGTTCCATACCAGCTCTCCTAAAAAATAAAATAAAAAGCAATGCTATGTTCATTATGACACTTGTTGTTTCTACCAAATACGACACTAAATACATTTGTAAAATCAGGTAGTAATTAATGTTTGTAGGTTGATTCAGATAGTTAGAAAACATCTGACAAAAATATGTAACTCAGGAAAAAAAGTGAGATGCTAGAACTGAGGCTAAGGAGGCTAACAGTACTAAGGCAAGTAATTAAAAATACACAAGCTCACAAAAAAAAAATACACCATCTTCACCAAACAAGTTCATTCGGCTTTTTGACTAAGTTACAGTCTCCTCAGGTAAAGGACTACTTGTGTGAAGGCCATTACAGTGCTTTAAAACTTTCTAAGGGGATTTAAACATCTACTTCATTTAAATATATATGCTTTATTTATGTATTTCTTAGTTTAATCAGAGGGCAGGCCTGACAGCAGCCTCAAAGAGCTACCCAAACGCAAATAATTGCAGAAATGCTTTCTTTAGTTGGTATGAACTTGGTCATCCTATAAGTAAGTCCAAAGGGACTTAAGGAAGTCCGGTGCCATTTAAGAAGACTGGGATTTTGTTGCTTAATTTTCTTAGGCTCCTCTCAAAATACCAGCTGATTTACTCAGTATTATAACCAACTGTTGTTCCGCCTCCTGCCTTAAGCTCTGTGGGAGTACAAGGTTCTGTTGATGTGGACTTCACTGGTAGGTGTGGGGCTTGTAGTTCAAAATGTTGTGGTTAAAATGCATAGCAATGTCTAGCTCAATGCAGCGCTAATAAAACACACTGTACTAATTTGGGAAAAGGTCAGCCAAGGAATAGAATAAAAGAATTTAACGAGGAAGTATTAGGAATTAAGAATCCAGTATATTTAATAGTATTTTATGCACATTAGCCCAGATATTCCTAAGTGGCCAGTATTTTGGATGCTGTATTTTTGAGACTTCATCAAAGACTTGTTTTTAGTACCTGAATCTGACTTTGACTTGAGATAGATCTGCAGAGGCTTAACATCTTTAAACTGTGGTCTCAGGTGATGCAGGATGAGTACCCAAACTGATAAACTACTGGTTGAAAATTATATCTATAAACTGATTGAATACATAGGATGGTAAAATATATTTCAGACTTTCTTTTGGATTTGTTAATTATTATGATAAATTTTAAAGGATTAGTTTTCTCTATAGTTTCTTGCCCTTTTAATTCTTCAGTGATCTTATTGTCTGTTAACAGAGTTGATTTTCTGCTTTAGTTTGTAGTGAATTTGAGTAACTTAATGTGATGGCCCCTTCATTTTGATTTCCTACCCTATGTTGGATTGAGGGGGGAAAAAAAATCATGATCTGTTTTGTTTCTGGAGAACACTGTGAACATGTGAACTATCTGCAGCTGCCCTTGGAAAAGGGCAGTGATTTATTGAGGAAAACTGAATTGCAAAACCTTTTTCCTCCCCAAAATCAACAGCTTGACTGAGTTTAAATAACTGACTTTTCATATCCTTTCATCACACACAAAGACCTAATCCTGAGACTACTTGAGCCACCAATGTAGGCTGTGGCTGAGACCACCACTGAATGTGCCATTCCCTTCTCACCACACACAAAACACATTGACTGCAGCTTTATGAAGTGAAAATGCTGAAGAAAAGGAAAATGTGAAGGAGGTGTCCACAGTCATTTCTTTTTTTTTTTTTAAAAAAAAAAAAAGAAAAAAGGAAAGAAAGAAAAAAAAGCTGCTGCATCTGGATATTAGGAACAAAAAGTGCCTCAGACTGGAATAATAGCTTGGGTCACTTGCTTTCGTATGTGCACAAGAGTGGAACTGCCGTTCCTTGTTTCAGTACCACTGACCCCTGCATTTTATTGTGTGAAGATGTCAGGGAAAGTGTGTAGAAGGAATTCCAGGATCTTTTAGTTTAACAATGATGTTGTTATTTTGTGATTTCTGTGAGAGGTGGGGTTCTGGGGGGTTTGTTGTGTTGTTTTTCCCAGTTTAGCCAGGTTTTGTATGTATGCGTGAGTGAGTTTTAAGAGATATTTTTATTCATTAAAGAGTAGTTCTTTCTGTATGTTTGCATATGTGCCTTTAAGATATGGTCATAAATATGTTGTGAGAAAATAACCAGTGGTGGGATCTATGTTAAATGTCAGCATATTCTCTTTAGCCTGGTACATAGAGCAGACCTGTATCTTGGAGACACCTTTTGGTTTCCCTTCTGCTGAATCCTGGTAGTTTTGCTTGATGGTTAGATCACAAGATTCTGCAGCTGTGCTGAGGTTTAAATGAAAAATAAATAAATTAAAAAAAAACGGTTGCCTGATGGCCCTTGACTACTGAAATCTCACGGAACTTTTTGTCTGTGGAACTGATGTTCTACCTGTACATTCCCAAGATGCATACTACAATGCATCTTGCTAGTGCATAATGAAAGACCAATTAAAACTTACAGAAAAATAATAGGGGTATATTTTTTCATTGGTTACTTTTAAGCTCTAATCTCAGAAGAGGTTAAAATTATCATTATGATTAAAATCTAATTTTTGGTATAGTCATTTGATATTCGCATGTACTTTCAGTTTTGCTATTTTCTTTGAACTAAAAAGGAGTTATACGTTGTGTTGTTAAACGCAAACAAAAAACCCCCTGTTCATCCTGCCTGTCTGGTCATCATCATCTGACACCCTCCATCCTCATTCCCCTCCCCCGTGTGTGTCGTGTCCCCCCCCCCCCCAAAAAAAAAAAAAAAAAAAAAAAAAAAAAGCAGGAGGGGGAGGTTGAGGAGGAGGAGGCTTGGGTTGCACTTGTTTCTCCAAGACCAACATGCAGGAGGTGTGAGTTCAGCACAGACACTTGCCTAAATAATGCAGTTCTTTATTGACCTTTCATTCCTCTGTCCTTGAATGCCTTGATTGTTAAATCCTAGTAGCCAATTAGTCTTCTTGATGGTGACCAGCAGTGGAGATAATCTATGCCAAAGCTATTGCTGGTCTTTACTCTGTACCTGTCATCACATTCCTTTGAATGTAAGGATGAGTGTCTTGCGTCATACGGGCTGCGTATTTACTCAGATTGTTGGTATGTGTATAGGATAAAACGTGTAAAGTCTAGAGTCACTGCTAATAGGTGGATTCCTGTTTACATGGACCTCGGTTTTCTGGGGAATGCTAAAGGTCTGTTCTCACTATAGCGGTCATATGCAATCCAGCCCAATCCTTTCCCTCACCCCATTTATATTTCCTATTTGCATTAGTGTGTATAATTTTTATAAGAATCTGTAGGTGTGTTGTTCTCCATGTATTTGTGTCAAGGCAACAGATATCACTGCAGTAACAAAACTAATTAGTGTGGGAACATGATGTAATTTTTTTAATATTTTAGGATTTGTATTTACTTACTATTAATAAAATTTGAAAATGTAACCTGTTATCTAACATGGGAAAGAAGATAATACTGAAAAATGTGATTTCATTACCTTTTTGTCGTCTTGCTTTCTGGGATTTCCTTTACCACTTTTCTGCTTTTCTTGGGTTTTTTTAACTTTTTTTTCTTTTAGTTTTTATACTTCTCTATTTATATAGTGAATATGTAGATATTACTTTTGTTACTGTGCTGTTCCTTCCATTTTCTCAGGGAAATGTGGAATACTGCTGTTTTGAATATAGTACTCTGAAAAATAAAGCTAGTTTTCACTTAGTGGAATTCTGTCTTCTGTATTTCTTTGTCTAGAGCACGTGAGCATCATGAGATGCAGTCTTCCTCTTCATTTCTTTAACATTTTGAACAGATTGTGGCTTAGTGGTAGGAAGACAAAAATGTATTTGTTCTTGCAGTATTTTGGTATGTCCAGCTGAAACCTGTAAATACAACATTTCAATCAGGTTTAAATCTGCTCTTCTCCAAATCGGCTTCTCTGTTTTCTCTGTCAGATTACTCTCAACACATTTTCAGGTACCAGAAAGCAGGATAGTTTTATGGAAGTCCAGTAATGTGCCCCAGTTCTGTGTGGTCTGGAAATTTCCCCCCTTTTGGTTAAGGTGGAATTTGTAAAAGTTCCAGAGAGAGATTCTGTTCTTCTGAGGCTCTTTGTATCTGTTGGAAGGTATTTTCTTGTTTGCTTTTCTTACTGTGAAAGGGGGCAAAGAAATACTCTGATGTAAGTGAACTTAGGTTCTGCAGTTTTCTCCTTTTCTTTTTGGTCCGTCTTTCTGTATATACTACTTCTGCTTTTGGTGCCAGAGTGGGAATTTTTATTATTATTTATAGGTATTTACCTGACTTTTTAAGCATTATTGCAACCTTTCACATCTATTGCTCAAACTGATGATGATTTTTAATACTTCTGAAGATCACTAACATTTCTAACACTTCACAGTAGCTAGAAATCTTTTAATTCTGCTGTCAGTCAGAGAGTGTAACAATCCTGTTCCAAACAATGATAAGTACAAATCTTCTAGATTGCCTTAAACTACTGATATACTATAGATAGGACAATGTGTGCTTACAAACAAATTAGGATTTCACTGTTTGCCAAAAGGACTGGAGATTTCACTTTTGATTCAAGAGGGAAGGAGAAACTTAGAGGCAATTTGAATTACTAAGCCATATAACAGGCACACGTGTGTGTGTGTGTTAAATCGTTATGCGTATTTATGCCCAAAACAAACATGTGGGACAAGGAGTTCTCTTTAGCAAAAAAAAGACTGCATCTCGTAGAAATGTGCTGCCAGGGCTATGTGTACATCTCATGCAGAACATAAGAGCTTTTTTCTTGCTGAAGCTGATACCGTGGCTGCCTGGTGAACTCTGCAGCTGATTTGAAAACTCCAGACGGGTTTGTTCTTCAAAAGGTAGAGGCTGCAGTGTGGGCAGTTTCATACAGCAAAAGATGAGAGTACAGCTGGGAACTGAATGTCACATGTCTTTGGGAAGCTTGTACCTCTTTATGTTACATCTACATTAAAGGATAGTTTTGTATCATTAAAAAAAAAAAATATTCATTTGGATTGCACTCTTGAAATAGTAAAAATTTGTGTGTTAAGAAAGGTTCTTTCAAGGGCTCAATAATAGCTATTCCTGCACGCTGGAAGAATAGGATGCTGAGTGTGATTTGCATTTTCTTCCACAATCATGTCCCTAAATCTTTTTTTCTTTCTGTTTTTCTTATTGGGTCTTGAAATCAGTCTAATGTTTAAATAAGCAGAGCGCTCTTACTATGAAAGTCACTCATATGCTAAAATAATGGTTTTAGATCTTCCCTTCTAAAACTGAGAAAGTCTGGATTTTGGGGTCAGACCTGGTATCAGTTACTTACTTTGGTAAGTGTGTCTTTGTTGATGGTTTGTGATAAATAAACTTCTGAAAAGTCTTCCGGACGGTCTTGGAGTGTATTTGTAACAAATTATGAACGAGCGTGCACTTACCACAGTAAATAATGCTTGTTCTCTGCCAAGGAAGTTTCTGTTTCCTTCTTTAGATGCTGCTGGGTTCTGTACCTGCAGAGAATGGCTGAACTGGGTGAAACCTGATGGTGACGGCGAGAGGCTGGTGCTGATTAGTTAAAATACGATTTCTGAAAGCATTAGGCCACTGTTAAGCTTCCTGGAGCCGAGTGAGCGCTGAACAGCATGTAGTACTGAAGAATTAGGAGTCAAGAGTTTATTTTGAAAAGGAAAGTAGTATTTTATAGCCCTATCAGAGTAGCAAAGCTCTGGGCAAGTCAGGAAAAAAAAAAACACCAGAGACAGGCTAAAAAGCATTTTTTGCATATCTACTATGCAAGAGTGCGACCAGAAAAGAACAGAAGGTAGTTTTATTTCTTAGGATAGCTGATGCTGTAGTCCTTAATATTTTTCATAGTTTTCATTTAACTGGGGCAGGGGGGCTGCTGTGAAACTTAGAGAAATATGAGTAGTACTTCATTCCGCCTAAAAATAAATATATGAATAGTGTATTTTAAATAGCAATAACAAACAGTAAAATGCTTAAAAGCTTGTAATTGCTGTAAGGCTGAAGAGCTGTGTTACTGAGGAACTGATACTCTTTATAACAGAAGAGCCCACAGTTCAATTGTAGCACAAAGCTTTTAACGTTGCTGAAAGACCCAGAATTGACTTCTGGCAAAACAATTAGACTTGGCTGACCAGAAAAGGTCATGCAGTTGAAAATGAGGTATTCTTGGGGAGGGTGGGGGCTGCTCTGGCATTATGGCCATGAGGGACAAGAGGCCTGAGGCAGGAAAGTCCATATAGCTCAAAGACAGAGTTCGCAAAGCTGCAACATATGGGGCAGCAGCACCTGAGGTAAGGAAAATTTTGCCAGGCATTTGGAAGAACTGGAAAAAGATGTGCACAGCACGGACAAAAAGGTTATGATAACATCATCATTAGCTCAGAGAAGTTTCTTGCAGGAACAGTAGACAGTATTTTAGCAAGTAAGTGAATGGACTGGACCATAAGAACACTAAATAATGCCATGCAGGGTCACGGCAGTGGTCTGTCTAGGCCAGTAGTCTTTCCCCAGCAGTAGCAGTAGGAGATGCTATTTGGGGAAAGCATGAGAGCCTGGCTACTTTCTTTGGTCCATTCCCTTTTTAGTACTCCAGCATCCACAGTTTTGTACTGGGGGTGTCAAAAGGCCTATCCCTTCCCAGTCCTTTTACTATCCATTTTTGCATCATTTTGTATCAGCTTGTAAGATCTGTCTCCTGTGATCTAATAGCCTGAAAGCAGCAGGATATTTGTTGATTTTTTTTGTTGTTGTTGTATATGTGCCCCTTCTTATGGAAAAAAGGCTGTAATTATCACTGAAAGAAAAACTGCTTTTACAAGGGTTATAGGTGGGATAAGACCGAGGATGAATATTAGTTTATCAGCAGAGGCTGATTCAGTACTAAACATATGAGCAAAGAACAAAGTAGGAAATACGCCATTTGTAGTAGTGCTAAAGAGAAAACTACCCGTTGTTGAATCAAATGTTTTGATTTCATCAGGGTTTGTGCTTAGTGAGGCTGTATTGGGCTAACATAGCTGGGGAAAAGTTTTGGAAATGGCTTCCAAGGTGTAGGAGAGGAGCAAAAGTTGTCGAGCCATTCTTTACTTTCCTTTTACAAACACCGCTCATTTGGCAGAGGCGATATAAAAATGCATTGCTCTGGGAGTCTTGAAGCAAGTGCAAAAGCCAACAAAGTGATCGCAGTTACTCGTGTTACTGCTCGTGGGGGATGTGTTTAGAGTCCTTGTTTACGTATAGATCACAAACCCCCTAAATTAATCTAATGGAAAGGGATGCTTTCCGCTACCTGAGAAGAAGAGTAACTCTGGGAGGGTTGACTGGTGCCAGACATTCTTCTGTATTGTTTCAGGCAGGTTCTGGCAAGAGCTGTTGAGAAGATGAAGCATGTGTGCGTACATGTTCTACACTGTCTCCAATTAATGCTGTTTCCTCAAGCTACCATGTAAAATTGTGCTTGGCATCTGAGGTGTTCCACAGGAAGACAGAACATATTTGTCATGGTACAAAGAGCACTATAGTTTATCTGAATAGTTTTTGTGTGCATGCATTTTTTTTCCTTGGGAAAAGAACAGTGTAAGAATACAGCCAGGGACTGTGGACATTTATAGGAGAAGACGACGAACCTAGCACTGCTGAACAACAAAATGTATCAATTTTTTATAGCATTTTTATGGAGAGATCAGAATAAAGCTATAACTAACTCCCTATTAACTTCAAGAAGAGGAGCTGTCACTTTCATATAGTTACTTGTTAGGAAGTTGTGCCTTGCTGCCCAAATCGCCGAGAACACTTTTGTGCAGAAGTGCGTAGTGGGCACAAGGTGCAAGAGTAGAAAAGCATTTGAGAAAATCAAATTAAAGGTCCTCCTCAAGTTTGTACTGCTTATAAATAGAAAAATATATTGTCCACAGACATTTACAAGAATGGGTGTTGACTCTGTCCTTTTTTGCATGACAGTATTGGCTCCCATGTACATTTGAGTATGAACAGGAGCTGCATGTAGAGATGCATAAGTAGAGGCCATAGCTTTGGCTCTGATAAAAGCTTGTTTTTTCACAGAAAATCTGTATTAGCTGGAAGTAACTTATTACCATGGCCAAAGCACCCTGGCAACTAACTTCTTACATAAGTGAAGATAACATTATAAAAAGGAAAATAACCTCTATATGATGTAGGAATGTAATGCAGAGTTGTAAAGGACAAATATTTTGATTGTCTAGCAGAATCACAAAGTCCAGAGCTTGATTATGCATCTGTTTCTAAAGCATCAATATCTGGAAGTCTCGGACAACATATGGACTGTGATTTTTGAGAACTGCTAGTGGGATCGAGACCTGCATAAGATAGTTAAGGCTCTTGGCCCAGAGTGCCCAGAAAGCCTATTTAGAGTCCTTGTTGTAGGGTAAGAGATTATTGATGAGAGGATGCTGTTTAAATACAACAGAATGATGGCAGTGCCAATGTATTAAGGAAAACATCCTTTTTATTATAAGGTCATTTGTTAAAGAACAATTGGACGCAGTTCGTCATGATCTCAAACAAATATTAAGGCTTCTCACTTAATTGCAAAATGCGTGCCAAGTCAAATGAATGAGCATGTTGGTGGCACAGAAAACATTTGCCCTGAGGAGCTAAGTATACGCTGCTTCGCTTGGAAAAACAATGATCCGGCAAGACTATCTTATAGAGACAAGAACAAATAGAAGGTACTAGCATTAAGGATGTGATTGGGAACTTTGAATACATTTCTGTAGTATATCTGACTGATGTATTCAGCCCATTTGTAGTGACATATGGATTTAGTTAGGTAACCTCTTGTTGACTAATTGCAAATAGCAGGATTCAGAGGAGGAGAGGGTGTCTTGCAGAAGATAAGACAAGCTGCTTGTTTTTGAAGCTTTTAGAGCTGACAGTATTTAGTTCTTACTTTTTTCTTTCACTCAGTTTATCTGAAATTATAATTTTCATTTCTTTCCCAGCTGTGCCTTTTTCCCCCTTGCGGTGCATTGGTTGTCTTGTCTTTATATTCCCAATTTGTGGATGCACATTTTCCTAAAGCTGAATTAACACTGACTGAGAGCTGTCATTCCTGTCAAAGATTGCTCTCACTGGTTGCTTCAGAAAAGCACCATGTCTGAGATGTCTTTTAAGTATTGGAGTTGTGTGCAACACTTTTTCTCCTGTACTCATAAGTCTTTGTTGCTTTTTCTCTCAAGACAAATCTGTTCCTGACAGTTTGATGCAAGCAATAG
The DNA here is from genome assembly GCA_009819775.1 of Phoenicopterus ruber ruber. NCBI lineage: Eukaryota > Metazoa > Chordata > Aves > Phoenicopteriformes > Phoenicopteridae > Phoenicopterus > Phoenicopterus ruber. The sequence continues at coordinate 163,115,461 of CM020215.1, forward strand.
TATAAACAGCCATGTGTACTTTTTTTAACCAGTTCCGAAAGAAAACCCATAAATTTTATTAAAAAGGTAGTTTAAAGACAAGATTACACACCTCGACTTGGCCACTTTAAGTGAATAAAATGAAGCAGAGCTGTTTATGTACTAGGATTATGGTACAAAGGTAAAGAGTTTCTATTTGGATATTTCCTGGGTTTTTTGTAATAAAGGAGAAAAAATGCAAAAAATCCACGATGTGGTTCGATATGCTGCTCTGGATGCAGCTGGCCCGAGTGAAGTGTTTATTGCTCTGATCTGCTCATTGCAATGTTTCTTCCCCAGGGAAACTTGTCCTCTGGTGTGCCAGTGTAACCAGCCACCTGTGCAGTCGCGCTTTAACAGAGCTGCAGGACAGTCAGGCCAAGCAGTCTGGTTTGAAAAAGTGTGCTAAAAAAGGGAAAAAAAAAAAAAAAAGTATTCAAGGAAAAAGAAAATGTCAGAACTGGATTAGGGATTGATTGTGCGTGCAGTTATTTGGCAGAGCCAAGGAGGAAATCATTTTAGTCAGGGGGAGGGGAGGAGAGGAGGAGGAAGGGTGATGCCAAGCAAGTACGGACAGATTGGGGTTTTGTAGTTTCTTGACCTGGCTTTACTTCAGACACCAGAGCCTGACTGAGAGTGCCCTAAGTTAATGCGGTTAAGGTTGCAAACTTAAAATCCAGGATATGCAGGATATGCATTGTTACTGTTATTAGTATGGCTTAGTGGCAGTGTACATGGGCTAATATAATCCTTGGGAGTACATATTGGGGTCCAGGGAGTAGGAGTATGGGGGGGGAGGTGTGTTTAACTTCTGCTTAACTATTGGTAAAACCAGTCCTGGAACACTGCAGTTCTTGGGTGGGCTTTGACTGCAGATTCAGTCATCAAAATTTCGGTATCTGCTTGTTGGGCTTTAGATGCTTACTTTGTTGTAGTCAGGGGGCAATGCTTACTTTGTTGTAGTCAATACAGTTAGTGGACTCTCAAGAAATACTCAACCATAGGGTAGCTAGGTATCCACTTAAAGGTTAGCTGAATCACTACTTAAGGTCAGCCAAATAGGACAGGAGCTTCGCTATGTAGGTCACATGTAGGCTCCCACATTCAGGTTTCTGAGTCTCACATCCCATCCCTTGGGCTCCACTCGTTCATTAGAGATCCTACCAGGTCAACAGCTGCAAGTCCAGAAGATCGTGGTTCCTATGGTGGTAGCTGCTATATCATAGCTGTCAAACCCAGCTTGGCATCACACATCACACTAGGCACTTACACAGACACACAAATGCATACCTGCATAAGGTACCCCTTATGCATAGATGAAATAAACTGTAAGATCCATTTAAAAAAAAGGGGGGGGGGGGGCAAAATTTCTTTTTGAATGATGGAAGAAAATGGAAGACCTCAAAGATCTGACTCTGCTGAGCTCATGAGAGAGAAGACAGAGGCGATTGATAGGTACTTTCACAAAGAGATAAAGGACTCTAAGAAGTGAGGGTACCTACCCACTGGAACAAAGTGTCGGCAGGCCTGAGGGGTTCAAAACATCTCTACGTCAAGGCTGGGTACCTTTTTCAAAGAAGTACTTGAACCAAACATGAAATATTGAGCTCAGGGTATAACTGATATGGATGGCAGGGTGGACATTCTTGAGACATCTTGAACTCTCTAAATTCTGCTTTTGCATTTTTGTCCTGTCACCTTTATTAAATGGCTTACGATTTGGCATAGGATTCCTGTCATTATATGAATGGTATTGCTTCCACAACGAAGTGAAAACCTTATAGCTTGTGATGTATGTATGGTTTGTAGCTTGTAATTCCCATGTTCTTCCAGATTTTTATGGTGGTTTTTTTTCTTGTTTCTTTATCTCGCATTAAATGCTTTCCTGTTGTGTGGCTGTGGTACAGAAATACCTTGTTCTTCCTAGATCAAGACCCGTTTGAGATAGAAACTCCAGGATATCACTCTCAGCACCTATAAGAATTACGAATACGTAGGTCATCAGAAGATGAAGGGAAAGCACGTTTCACAAGTGAATGTGCTGATCAGAGCATTCACTTCCCCAGAGGGTTATAGGAGCGTATGCTTGCTCTAGTGAGACAGTAAGACAGGAGATTTCTTGAGGAAAAATAAGCCACAGTGAGTGGAGTGACTGACCAAAGCATGAGGGAAATCTCTCAGACTCTCTCATCTCTCTCAGAAATCTGTCATCCTCAGCGAGAGGATGACTCCAACAGACACAGCACGTGCTTTTCTGTACTCTGGGGATAGAGTATGTGCAGTCTGTGAGTAGGAGATTCTCCTTTCTCCAGGGAAACTGAAGCAAATTTGAAGGTGGACATTGGACAACGTGGCTTCCATTTGGAAGCAAATTAGATTTCCTCATCCAGGTCTTTTCAGTCTTGGTGGACAGTGCATCTGTTGTCTTTTGTGTAAGGTGGCCTTGTTTCCAATACTGTGCAGGTAGCTATAAAATGTAATTAATTAGCTCCTATTTTTTTAATTTGGCTATTGTTTTCTGCACAGTCATTACAGAAGACTTTTAAATGCTAAAATTAAGAAATATGGTAAAAGATGCTGGTTTTATAGGCCGTATTTCTTTTATGTAGGGAAATCTTGCCTGCTTAGCCTTTTGATGCAATTTTCAATTGTAAGCTGATTCTGCTAGACAAGGTCTAGATCCCCAGTCCTGAGCGTTTCTTGCTGTGCAGACTGGAATATACCTAGCTCACCGCTCGTCTCCAGAGAGGAGAGCAGTCGCGCTGCTCGTGTTATCGTTATCGTCAGCCTGCTGATTATCTCGAGTCCTGCTTGCACGCAGTGAATCTACTAGAAGTTGGGGCAGTCTCCGGCTGAAGAGGTTAGTTGTCTCTTGTGAAACTCGGGAGCTGGAACCTTTGCCTTACCTCACACGGTAACTACATGATTACAGTCTGCAAATGGTTGTGTCTGGCTTTCAGACTGCTTCATTAAGAGTTAATTTATATGCAAGTTTGGTTTTCCAAAAAAACAACTCGCATGACTGATCCACCCTATCATAAATTTTTATAATGATAAGGTGGTGCAGGCTCATCTAAAATTCCTTCCAAAGGCGGTGTCAGATTTTTACTTTAGTCATCCTAACCATCTTTTCCTTCCCTGTATTTTTGCCGTAGCAAGGCTTTGTTTACATGAGCTGGATCCTAATAGTTCTACTCCCACTCCCACCCCCACCGGCACTTTGCAACATATTGTAGATTATCATCACTAAAACTTCAGTTTGGCTTTTTTGTTTTTTTATTAAGAAGCATTTCTTTTCCTCGGAATTCTTTTCCTTGAAGCAGCTTTCCTCAACGCTTCACTTCAGGTTTGTGGCTGATGGTATGAGGAGGCACAAGTACTTCAGGAACTGATTTTTTGTGACTGTCTAGGAGGTGATGGAGGCAGAAGGGGAAGGCAGCAGGCGTATAAAGCAGATTTGGGAGTGAGTTGTCAGAAGGAAGGAAAGGACTTCGATCTCCATTTGCCGATGAGGATGGAGGTGAGGGAGCCTTTAGAAATGAGCTAGTGTGTGGATGGCTGACAGGCTTGGCAGAGGCAATGAGCAGAACTGGAGAAAACAGTGATCTAGACAGGAGAAAATTTGGAGGAGGTTGGGAATCTTTGTTTACCTTCTTCTCATCCCACGATAAAAACGAAATACGCTTACAGGATTTTAAAGAACGACGGAGAAGTAGAAGGTAGAGAAGGGCTGACGGCAGCGCTGCTTTGTTTTGCTTTGTGCTGACATAACCGTGTGCATAATTGATCCAAGTGAAATACCGTGAACTCTTGCCACCACCTTACCTCCTTGTGATGAAATCTAGGCAAAATGTTTGCAATCTACTGTATGTATCTCGAAGGTCAAACAACATGATGCCGTCAACACCTTAACCCACAGATGAGCAGTGTAGTGGTAATGCAGCTTCCTTCAGAGCTCCTGCCCCATACCTACCCTATAGCTATTTTCCTTAATAGATTTATAAGACCCTATAATGTGCTTTCAGGATCTGCGAGATGTAAGGCTGTTACGCTGATAAATCTTCTATCGTGAGCTAAGATCTTGCTTAGAGCCGACGAGTGAATTGTGCTGACTCATGCAGTTGTAATGCATAAGGTGTGTGGGTTTACTCTTTGGTCAGGTGAAATTAGGGTAAAGTCAGAGAAGCCTCAAGAAAAAACAGATGTAAGGGAAAAGGTCGTGCTCGGTTTTGGCTTTAGAGCGTGTGTGTGCGGGCTTCCAGAAGCGCAGCAGGAAATGCAGTATTTCATAGGCACTTCCATTCAAAGGGTTTGAAAATCCAGGTAGCTCTCTGGTATCCGACCTTAGCTGCCGTGTTGCTTAACTTTTCCAACTCGATGCACAGATAAAGGGACAGAAGCCTTTTTGTTGTAAGAGACACATTCTCAGGACCCGGTGGTCACTAATGCATTTTTGGCATCCAAAAATCAGGCAGCCACAAAGTTCAGCTGGAATCTATGTCATATGTGATGATGAAGGTGGCTCCCCTACAGTCCATAAAATGGAGAGATTTTAGAAAATATTGTCATTTCTAAGGAATTTGTTAATGAAAATAATACAGGAATTTAGTGTTGAGCTAGAATTTCAGTTGTCTGGGTTTTGTACGGGGTGGGTTTCTTCTTGTATGGGCTTTTTTTTCCCCCTTTTTTAAGGAACAAATGGGCACACCCTGATTTCAGTATGCCAGGACTCCTGGCATGCATACATACATACACAGCTGGTGTTATGAAAGAAATTTGTGTGCAGATACTGCTTTTCATAGTGTATTCAAACTGAAAGTTGGATGCGAAGGATGTTAAATGGTCTGCAGGAAATGTGAGATTTAATTCAGAAAGTTGGGCTGGGATCCACTGTCGTAAGCAACAAAGCTTCATTCCACATTATATCTGGTTTTCTAAGAGTAAATTCAGGTTTAGCCGAGCTGTTCATCTCATACTCTTAAGTAAACCTGGTAAAATGAGCCTCTTGTGACACTTCTCCTTGCAGTGTTGGATGTTTTTGTCTCGTTTGTAACTTTCCCAATGCAATCCTTTGGGAAGAGAAAGCTCTCTTTCTCTGATAACGGGTTTTCTTTTTAAGTGGGACAAAGTTGTTTTTAGGAAAAAAGTTACAGGTCTGTGTTGAAAGTCAGTCTTTCATCAGTTTCTTTTTATCTGGAGTGAAAAAACACATCCCTGATTCACCATGTAGCTTGGATCCGTTAAAGACTAGTTGTCTGTTTCATTAATCATGTATTATTTTGTTACAGCAGTCACAGAATAGTCCACAAAGAAAGACACTAATGTTCAGTCCACCGGTTTTGTACAGACATTTCTTAAAGAACAAATAATGCAGAAGAAAACCATAAACTGCACAATTGGTCAAATTAGGTATTACTGTAATTTCTTCGAGTTGCTTAAAAATAGATGTCACTCATATGTTATACAATGCATCTGCTCTTAAATTTGGTAGTTATGTTTAAATATTTAAGTGCTTCAGTAGTGTTAAATAGTTTTATACTTGTTCTAAATTAAATTCTTCTGGCAAAGAGTTTTTTATTTTGTTTCTATTGTGTTGCAGACTCTCCTACAGATTTTTGGTGTGGTGGCTGTGGCTGTGGCAGTGATTCCTTGGATACTCATCCCCTTAATTCCACTATTTATTCTTTTCATTTTTCTTCGACGATATTTCTTAGACACTTCAAGAGATATTAAACGTCTAGAATCCACAAGTATGTAGCTTGGCGGGACTTAATGTTAGTTTGAACCCTGCTTATTATTATGTGAAATGCTAGTATTTTATAGACAATCCATCAAAGATTTTTTTCTTTTGCTATGCAAATAACTTCATTATTTTCTCAGTTCTCAACTAGTGGATTACATGCTTGATTCCTGTTTTGTGTAATGATAAACCTTAGATAGGTCAGTTTAACTATCTGTACGGAAAGCTAGTTAAAAACATGCTAAATTGCTGGTCTTTGGGAACTTGCATGCACATACTAATGGTGTTTCTGACCTAATCTGACTCTTGTGCCTGACTTCAGCTTGACTATGATGTGAAATATTAAGCATTATGAATAACGAACGTGGGTGCCTCATGTCATTGATAAAGCTCAAAGAATTTCTTCAGTGACAGTTATTGTTAAAAACGTAAGACGTTTTTGGGTAAATTAATCTGGCTGTCTGACTGATTCTAATTGAGTAAGAGGACTTTGGTTAAAGATATCATGTATTTGTTCTAAAAGGTTGCAGTACAGTAACTTGTACAGTTAAACATAAAGTAGTAGGATTAAAGATTAGTGTGGTACAAAAAGGATTAAGTGTTGTCCTTCAGCTATTGCTAAGTTACTCTCATTTTCCTTTGTAGCTCGAAGTCCAGTGTTCTCCCACTTGTCATCATCTCTTCAAGGACTTTGGACTATTCGAGCTTTAAAAGCAGAGGAAAGATTTCAAAAATTATTTGATGCACACCAAGACCTCCACTCAGGTTTGTGATGAATTGACGTGAAAAATCAAATACTTTGCTCTGTAGGAGGGAAACACCTTATGCCCTCAGCGACACGTATATAATGTACATTAAAATCAGTAGGAGCTGTGCATTTGTCTCTTTAGGGTAAAATTTCTCTATTAGAACAAAAAAGTTACCTGTCTAGATTTTGAGTTTACTTTGGGTTGTAATATAATTTGAGATACACATGCGTGTGTTTTAACAGTGTCTAAGATAAACATTTTAAAGTATGCCTGATAAGAATATTTAAAGAATCACTTTTGACATTTTCCTGGATTCCATCTTTAAAAAGAGAGAGAGGGGAAAACAAGCTATATTATGAAGCATTTAATATTAAGTAGCGTGCCTAGGTGTGGGCAGAGATGATTAATATAAATCGTCTTGGGAAAGTTTCATACATCTCACTTCTTTTTTACTTTGAGCAGCTTTCAGCGCTCAAATCTAATATACAGTATTAACGTGACCAGAAGGTATAAAATACTAGTATTCTGCAAGCATAAGTGATATAATTCAGGTTTGTGCTGTGATTCTTTACCTTCTGTCAATTGAATGTTCTCTATTACAATGTTTTTCAAGATGCAGCAGAATGCAAGTTTGCAATTTTGTGTTTGTTAGGTAAGATCTTGAATTTTCCCCGTCATAAGACATACAAGTACATTCTATGGCTTTTTTGTAATTTGTAGACTGCTAAGGTTTCAGACCAGACCAGTTGATCTTTTCTGAAGTACAGTTTATCACGGGCTGTAGAGTCATGCACACTGACCTCCACGTTGAGCCCAGTAACTTTTGGCCGGGGAAACATCTTCCAGGGAGGCACCTCTAGCTTTGAATTCCCCATTTCTTAATATTTTCAAGTCACTAATTATCTGACCAAATCAATTTTAGAGTAGCTGATAGTGAGGGAACACAAAGTTGTTTTTTAAGCTTTGCATTAAAAGGTATCTTTAGTCAATAAACTGTATATAAAAGTTTCACTATACAAAGAGGACTATGACCTTTAAAAGAAATATTTTCTTGTATTTTAAGGTCAGATCTAAGGAACATAAACACACTATTTTCCAGTCAATTTTTATGCATCTCTTTAACAAAACCGTCAGTAACACCCCTTCTGGGCAATTTAGGAACCTGCTTTTGAGATGAAGCTTCAGTGCTTATAGTCGCACTCTTTTGTGCTCCTACATGCTTCATCTTGGTGTCTTTCCCACCAGAGTATTTGGGGTATACCGGCTTGCTTAGTGTGTGTGTGGTGTTTGGTCCTCGGAGGGAATATGAGCCAGCAGTGTGCCTGGGCAGCAAAGAAGGCCAACAACATCTGGGCTGTATTAACAGAAGCACAGCCAGTGGAAGGAGGGAAGTGATTATCCCCCTCAGCACTTGTTAGCCCACTTCTGGAATACTGCATCCAGTTTTGGACCCCTAGATTCAGGAAACACTCTAACAAACTGGAGTGAGTTCAGTGGAGGGGCCACGAAGATGGTCAGGGGACTAACAGGAGAGATCTCCCTGTGAGGAGTGGCTGAGGAAACTGGGTTTATTCAACTCGTAGAAGAGGAAGCTTACAGAGGATTTAATAGCTGCCTTCCAGTACCTGCAGGATGTTACCAAAAAGATAGTCAGGCTCTTCACAGTGGTACCTGGTGGGAGGAGCAAGAAAATGGGTGTAAGTTGAAACAAGAGAGGTTTAACCTGGATACAAGGAAAAACTTTTTCACCATGACGGCAGTCAAGTAGAGGAACAGGTTGCCTAGAGATGTTGTGCAGGCTCCGTCCATGGAGATTTTCAAGACTTGAACTGACTGGAAAAGGGGAAGCATAACCCCCATTTTTACAAAGGGGAAAAAAGGAAGACTCGGGGAACTACAGGCCAGTCGGTCTCACCTCTGTGCTCGGCAAGATCATGGAGCAGATCCTCCTGGAAACTATGCTAAGGCATATGGAAAAAGAGGAGGTGATTGGTGACAGCCAACATGGCTTCACTAAGGGCAAATCATGCCTGACAAATTTGGTGGCTGCCTATGACAGGGTTACAGCATTGGTGGATAAGGGAAGAGCGACTGACGTCATCTACCTGGACTTGTGCAAAGCATTTGACACTGTCCCGCACGACATCCTTGTCTCTAAATTGGAGAGACATGGATTTGACAGATGGACCACTCAGATAAGGAATCGTCTGGATGGTCGCACTCAGAGTTGCGATCAACAGCTCGATGTCCAAGTAGAGTCCAGTGACGAGTGGCATTCCTCAGGAGTCAGTATTGAGACTGACGCTGTTTAATGTCTTTGTTGGCCACATGGACAGTGAGATCAAGTGCACCCTCAGCAAGTTTTCTGATGACACCAAGCTGTGTGGTGTGGTTGACACACTGGAGGGAAGGGATGCCATCCAGAGGGACCTTGACAGACTTGAAAAGTAGGCCTGTGCGAACCTCATGAAGTTCAACAAGGCCAAGTGCAGGGTCCTGCACATGGGTCAGGGCAATCCCAAGCACAAATACAGGCTGGGCGGAGAATGGATTAAGAGCAGCCCTGCCGAGAAGGACTTGGGGATGCTGGTTGATGAGAAGCTCAACATGACCCGGCAGTGTGCACTCACAGCCCAGAAAGCCAACTGTATCCTGGGCTGTATCAAAAGAAGTGTGACCAGCAGGTTGAGGGAGGTGATTCTGTCCCTCCACTCCGCTCTGGTGAGACCCCACTTGGAGTACTGTGTTCAGCTCTGGGGTCCCCAGCACAAGAAGGACATGGAGCTGTTGGAGCGAGTCCAGAGGAGGCCCACGAAGATGATCAGAGGGATGGAGCACCTCTCCTATGAAGACAGGCTGAGAGAGCTGGGGTGGTTCAGCCTGGAGAAGAGAAGGCTCCGGGGAGACCTTCTAGCAGCCTTCCAGTACCTAAAGGGGGCCTACAAGAAAGCTGGAGAGGGATTTTTTACAAGGGCATGTAGTGATAGGACAAGGGGTAATGGCTTTCAACTGAAAGAGGATAGATTTAGATTATATCTAAGGAAGAAATTCTTCCCTATGAGGGTGGCGAGGCACTGGCACAGGTTGCCCAGAGAAGTTGTGGATGCCCCATCCCTGGAAGTGTTCAAGGCCAGTTTGGATGGGGCTTTAAGCAACCTGGTCTAGCAGAAGGTATCCCTGCCAATGGCAGAGGCATTGGAACTAGATGATCTTTAAGGTCCCTTCCAACCCAAACCATTCTATGATTCTGTGAACTGCATAAAGCATGGAGCAACATGGTCTGACCTCAGAGCTGACCCTGCTTTGAGCAGAAGGTTGAACGAGAGACCTCCTGAGGTTGCTTCCACCCTGAATGATTCTTTGATACTAAATGTGTGCAAGCAATAGCCGATAGAAGAGGATACCTTTCATACTAGCTCTCAAAGTTGGAGTCCTGTGTTCTTAAGTCTCCCAAAGAGTTTTAAATGCTTTCCTGCATCGCAGAAAGCGTTCCCAACCAGCAATGGTTTTGTTTAGCGCTTTTGTTTGGAGTGGTATCCTCCTCTCTGTTTAGGGCTGAGCCTGGGAAACAGGACACTCGCTTCAATCCCTCTTTCAGGGATGCCTATGAATTTGATATTAAATAATCTTTAGATAAAAACCAGCTAAAAGGCATGCTGAGGTTTGACCAGACCTAAGTTTCCTTCCTGCCAGTGCAGCATCTCTGTAAGCAAGCTCATGGGTCATCAGAAGTTACACCATGATGAGTCTTTGTTAGTCCCCATGGTTGCCGTATTCCTTCCTGCATGCACAGTGACCCCCGTTACATAGGGAGGTTGCAGAATGACCTATCTCAAGCTGGCAGTTTAGTGCACCTTCCTGGACAACGGGATCAATGGAGCAAAACCTTGGAGCTGAAAAATCTACAACCCAAGTGTCCCATTTCCTGGTCTTACAAGTACACTTTTGCACCAAAAATGACCTTTCATGTCACCAGGAAGCTGCCATAGGCTGTTTCCAGGGACGCTTGGCTCCTGGGTTTCGGAGAGGTACCTAAATTATCTCAGTGAATTACATTTCTGGAACTAGGTTTGTGACGCTCTCTTCTGCATGTGTTGTTCCATGTGCCTAGGTGTATGGCTGTCCATTAGACCATATCACATGTCTTGTTTAATGAAACTGGCTGCTAAATGTATGGTCAGGCATATGCAGTTAGAGTTGCTGTAAATGGGACTAAGAGGTTACCAGCTCTGGACCTTAGCTGGCTTGTCATCCTCGCTCTTTCTCTCTGCTGCCCTCCAGAAGTTACATGGAGTTCTGTTGGCTGAATTGTTGATTTGATCACTCCGTAATCTGGCTATCCAAAATGATTTGGCTTAAAACCAGAGTTACCTTCTCCCTTTTTCTATAAAAGGGAGGATTTTTTTTAGTTTAAATCTTTGCCAGCACTGGGCTAGGGAACAGTGAAACAGTTGAAACAGCACTGATCTTTACCAAGGGGTAATGACAAGCAATGCATGAAGGGCTGGAATGGTAACCTTCTGCTGTGACTTGTTAGCAGCTGGAACAATTCGTCTGACTGCAGCCTAAGCAATAAATAATGCCATACTTTGTTATGGCTACTTGACTTGGGGTTTTGGCCCTGAATTCAAACACTTTGCCTTCTGTATTGCAATGTCTTTTCTGGCTGTCTCCTGTATCTTGTACTGTAGCGTATCTATCGGGGATGGAATTTAGCACCAAATTGTGGACACCTGGACGTGAGTGCTCAGTGGAGATGTCCACCTGTGAGCTTCTCCAAAAGTAGATATGTGCTTTTAGACAATTGAATAGCTCTGTAGCTCCACTGGCTGTATTGAGTAGCTCTTATGGGAGCTTAACCAGCTGCAGCTGCCTTCTAAAGACTTGGCTCTGACAGTTGTGTTGTGATATGTTCTAGCTAAAAGCCTGTAGACGGTAGTCCAGCTACAGCAAATGTCATTGTACTTCAGCTTTTTTGTATAAGACTCCTGAGTCCACTCAAGTTAAAAAAAGGCTTCCATTTTAAATAAATGGACCATGCTTCAGGCCTTGACTTTTTCTTCCTGTTACTGTTTGTTATACTAGCTGTGGTCACTATTAGTGTGAAAACTAGGTTAGACTGTTTCAGGAAAACTGGACAATATCCTGATCATCATCAGTCCATACAGACGTGCACTTGAAGATGGCAATGTTTGGGGTTTTTTTAACAACTTATACTATCAACATGAATTAATTTAATAATAATTATACAGCTTAGTTTTCTAATAATCCACTGTTCTTATGTCTTTGTAAAATACACTTTAGAGGCCTGGTTTCTATTTCTGACGACCTCGAGGTGGTTTGCTGTGCGTCTGGATGCTATCTGTGCCATTTTTGTTATAGTGGTCGCTTTTGGTTCCCTGCTTCTCGCCAAGAGTAAGTACAGATGTTAGAAAAAGTTCACCCAGTAATTACCATGTATAGTAATGTCTAATTCTTTTTCATAGTTTTCTGTTTCTAATTGTTTAAGGACTGTAATTAAGTAAATGTTTCTTTCTAGATCATGATCTCTTCCTCAGTCTAGGGCATTGGGGCTGTATCTGCTTTCCTGCAAATACTGGAGGCAGTTCAGACAGCTTCCAGGCTTAGGCATGCATCTACCATCATCCCCAAATGTGCAAACAAACTTGCAGATCTGTAGTCTTCACTTTTGAGATTCTGGCTTTCAGAGCAATAACAACAGATAAATCTTTTTCTTTTCCCTCACCTTTGCCTTTCTTTTTTGGGCCTACAGGGCTTTGCTTTTCATACTGAAACACCCACAGAGCTGCTTCTTAACAACTTTTTTCCTTTCTACACATGGCACAGTAGGCCAAAAGGCAAGCTGAAATTCCTAGGGATACTCTTCTAATATCTTGCATCAGCAGGATAGGCCAGTTCCAGAAAGAAAATCACCTTGTAATAATACATTTTATGTTCACTGTCACTCATGAACTGTCATTAGTGTATGCATCATCCAGGAGGTAATTGGGTTAGATGTACTAGAATGAGATAGTCATCTAAAATATGAAGGAAGAAGTAATTATCTTGGACATGAAAATTAGTGCTAATTTGCTGGTTTTGTTTCTTTTCTTTTTCCTTTGGATAAGTTCTGTATATGTATGTGTGTTTTAAAATTTGAACACTCTGTGCTGCTCAACACTGAAAATTTTGAGCTAGGTTTGATGTTATTAGAATGCAAAAAGACAAGTCAAAACAATAGTCCTGAATCTTTCCTTGCCTCTGGATAAGGAGTAGCTCTCTTGAAGTCAATAGAGCTATGCTAGGATAAAGTTCAAGTAAATCAGAGGACAATCATGTTTAATATTGGGGCAGACAGAATTCATTTATTTTGTGAGAGTAGACCCACTGAAGGCAATAAATGCTTATATAAACAAGGGAAGAAATATTCTGTCCTGTTATTTCATCTGATCACTTACAAGAGTACAAAGTTGATATAAATGTTCGTAAGTTATTTTGAAATCATTTTACACTCACTTTTTGCTTAGGTTTAGGGGCTGATCTAATTCCCTTAGAAAAAAATGAAAAGTTACTAATGCTCAGCCAGATAGGGATGACCCTAACAAGCCTTGAGACTGAACCTCAGTTTTTAGATAAAACACCAGGCCAAGGAGAATTGGGATTACCTTTTCAAATACACAGACGATTTCCAAAATGTACCAAAAAAAAATGCAGCAAGTAGCTGTTCTGCCTGGGGCTACTCATTGCACAGATGGCAAGTACAGTGTAACCAAACAAAATTCTGGCTGTGATGCTTCCATCATGTAAGTAACCTCATGAAAGGGAAGTTAACTAGAATTTTGTCTAATTACCAGTGTACCCTGTTTGATTCTCTTTCTTCTTTGTTCTGCAGCTTTGAATGCGGGGCAGGTTGGTTTGGCACTATCCTACGCAATCACCCTCATGGGAACATTCCAGTGGGGTGTTAGACAAAGTGCTGAAGTTGAAAACCTGGTAACGTTTATTTCTTTCTTTTCACCTCTTGGTTCCTTTTCGTGGTTGTGACATGAGGCCTTAAGGATGGGATTCTTCTTAATTAACTCAGGACATTAATACCTTAGCAAGCGATTGAGGAGCCACTTACAGTCCATAAAGAAAAATAGCCTCTTCTAGGGTATAATTTGTCTGACTGGTTTTGAATGTCTATCGAGATGAATTGTGCCCAGTGACTGTCCCTCTCCATTCATAGTAAGGGAGGCTTTATAATCTCCCTTTACAGCAGACAGGAGACTGTCTAGTTACAGTGTAGACAATTGCATTGCAATTCGCTAAAATTACAAGAAATTAATCCCTGTCTATAAGTAAGATTTTTTTTAATTCTTCTTTTACATTTGGGATTTTTAATTTATTATTATTTATTACTGCATTTTAAAATTTGATTTATATCCCTCATGGCATTTTTTAGAGTCCTGTTAATTCATTATAAAGGCTTATATCTTCTTAATTTGTTGTAAGTTAACAAATATTTGAAAGGACTTGTTTATATTCAGCTGAGAGGATTGTGTGTTTTCCAAAATTTGTGAAGTAAAATGCCTTCCACCAATTTACAATATTTACTAGCATGTTCTAGTTTGCCTGCTTACTTTCTTAAGTTTATATATAAGAAAAAAGACTATAAAAAGAACATACTGAGCATAAACCTGGGGGGTTTTTTGTGTTGTGTTGACAACTGAAGGTTACTTGTAAATACGATTTGCTGACCATAGTCTAGGAAATACATGTAGTCCTTTTGTAGAAGTTGCAAAACCATGTTTAATAACAGATAACATTATTATTAATGTTAGATTTGGGGTTTTTTGTCTAGCACATTGCTTCTTCAGAGCATTTTTCAGACATGAATAAACTAGTGGTGACAGGCTTCACTGAGAAATGGGAAGAAAGCTTTCAAGTTTTTTCATACCATTTGGGAAGTTTTGGAAGTGTCAGTCTGTGGGACTCTGTTATGTAGCGAGTTACTCTCTTGGAGGCTGTGATTCAGAAATACTTTGGAGGAGAAAGGCTTGCCATTCACTAAACTGGCTTTGATGTGGAATGTTGATCATTTTATGGAGCTATGATTAGCATCAACTTCTTTGACAGGTGGATATCCACCAAAAATCCCTTGTTATTAAAGGCTGACTACATTTGGGGGAGGCAAGGACATTTCCTCTCTATTGTACTCTTGTCACAGCTTCCTTTTATGTTTTTCCTTGGAGCTTATTTTGTAATGTGGAAAGGGTAGGTGGCAATGAGGTCAGAGAACTTGCTGCCTGGTGACCTCTGTCCTTAAAGCCACTCCAGGCAAGATAAGCCTACTGGATATTTTTATGATGGGGGTTTTTTTCAGAATCCATCTATGAGTGGATACAGGTAAATAAAATTAATTGTATTTAGAAGATGTATGGGTGAGGATGCACATCAGAGCCTAAACAGAACTTTAATTATTTGCCCAAGGGGAAAAAAGTGTCTAGATAGCTCAACTTCTGTTTCTCTTCCTTCCCGTAAGATTAGAGGCATCAACAAATATTGCAATTTCTTTCATATCTGGCATAAAATACATAGGAAAACAAGTTTTATTGCATGTAAGTCACTAATGATATGGTGGCAGCTGTCTTGGCATGTGGAGTTGCTTGTGACAAACATATTTAAAAGATTTGCTGGGGGTAAGTGTAGTGGTAATGATAAGGACAAAAAATGGGATGATGAAACCAGTAACTCGATGCTAGTAGCTATCGTGCATCTGCCTGTAGCTCATGTGGCAGTTTCATTTCTCGCTTTGTCTTCCCAGCACACAGTGAAATGGTGTCATCTTAGCCAAGACTGACAGACAACTCTCATAGCTTAAATTTCTTAATACTTATGCACGTACTTAGATTTGTAATTAATTCCACTGATTAGAAATGAATGCTTATGTATGGATTTATGTATCATGATAGATTTGGGTCTGTAGTAGGACATGAGCTGCATTCTTTCCACTTTTTCAGTTGTATAAAGTAAGCATAGGATGGTACCAAATACTCTTATCTGTGCTTAAAAGAAAAACTCTGGAATAATTTGCATTGAATCTTTATAGTAAAAATACACACACACATATATATGCATGCAATATGTGAAGTATATGCAATAAGCTGAAATTTATGTATATATGTCATCTTTCCTCTCATTAGATGATATCAGTAGAAAGAGTAATGGAATATACAGAACTCGAAAAAGAAGCTCCTTGGGAGACCAGCAAGCATCCACCACCTGAATGGCCAAGCCAAGGAATGATAGCATTTGAAAATGTTAACTTCACTTACAGTCTAGATGGACCTTTGGTGTTAAGACATTTGTCTGTTGTAATTAAACCAAAAGAAAAGGTATGTATATGGCTGTCTTTGGCCATTGCCAGAAATTAAGCAAAGACAATAAGTTGACAAGCAGCTGTGTGATGAAAATACATTATAAAATATACGGATGTTAGGAAATTAGTAGGTGTTCTTTTAAAAAATAAGCCTTAGTCATATTTAATATCAAAAGTTGGAGCCTGTTTATTTCCTGTAAATGTAGCATAAATGTGTCTGGGAACATGACATTTCTGTCTGTCAGAACAAAGGGTTAAATATATTCGATAATTTTCTGATAAAGTTTGAGTTTCATCAGAAACTGGCAGACATTCAAAACACAGACTAAGCCCAAAGTGTTTATTCAAATCCAAAGCAAATGGAGCTGCATTAGGAAATTGGGGATTCAGTAGAGGGAACGTAAATGGAATGAATGGTGTCAGCACACGAGGTGAGCAGAGACAATTGAATATAAGGAATGTACACGCTCTTCCACAGAGCCCCAAACGGAAGAGAGAAGAAAGAAATACAAATGAGTTGCATAAGTTTAGAACTGGGGATTTTATTTCAGTTCCTTTCGGCTACCAATCCAATTAACTGTTGCCATTAATTAGATTGGTAGCCAAAAGAAACATAGAAATAAAACTCTTCCTCCTCTGCAAATTTGACTCTTCCTCCCCGATTTTGACACCATCCCAATTGAAAGAGTGCTGCAGGGAAGGTCTCCCCCACAGACAAAATTAAATTAGAGCCCTGCAGTGTTAATTCGTGCTTTGCTACATTTCAAATGCACATGTACCTTTTTGATTAGGATATCTTCCCTAGGAGGCTGGTTCAACTCTCTACAATCATTGCCCTGGCCTCATGTGTAACATGCTTTTCCATTCAGTCCCAAACCCGTTTCATTCCTCAAGTGGACCTTCTTAATAACATGCATGTTACCAGAATTCAGTCCATCTTTGCTGCATGGAGATGATCTCATGGAATTAGGTATGGATGAGTTAAAAATGGTGTTTAAGAAGAGCAGCAAAAGGGATGTTTATCTGCTCTCTACTTTTCTTGCCTATGGGCCATCTCTTTAGCTGTTATATATCACTCCAGTGTAGCAGACAAGAAGATTTACATTTCTTAGTGAGAGACAGAAATAAAATAAAATAAAAAACGGAAGCAAGAGATCTTAGCAGTGTATGACTCAGTCCTTGGTGGGGGCAGGAGGGGAGAGATGACTCTGAGTATTTATTTTTGCTGAGTGGTTATGCTGTGGTTTTGTCATCCTGAAGTGAATTTGCCCAGCTTGAAACTATTGCCAAGAACTTCCATGTTTATATTCTATGATGTTTTGCACAATACTGCAGTAGACTGCCACTGTGTAAAATAAATCTCCCAAGCATCTGTGCCCCTTATATTGGTTTTAATTATGGAGAAGTGTCTCTTCAGAACCAGGTTTCCAGATCTGCTAGGGATTCTGCCCGTGCGGCTGTCGGTGAGAGCTCTTATGCCTGCTCATACCCCTGTCTCGTACAGACTTCTCGTGGCTGCAGTGCCGCTGGCAGGATGAATGAGTTTAAACTTCTGCCGTGCTTGTAGGTTGGTTTTGCGGCCACCCCAGCACGCAGTTTGGGAAGCTTGTAGGTACAGTAAGGATGGAGGAGATGATTACTAGCAGATCACTCGTGACTTAACGTCAGCGTTCAGTATTTCCCTACAGTCAAAGCAGGCTAGGAAGGACCTCCTGTTTTAACATCTTTGCTAACGTAGCAGAGTCTGCCAGAGACAGACCAGGGAGTGCTCACGCAAGGAGCTCTGCCAGCAGCTGGCTGTGATTAACCTCTTCAGCTACTATAGCTGCAGCAGGAGAAGGCTAGCATGTGCAGCCTTGGTTTTTAAACACCACTGCCTTTGTTTTAGGGTGCTTATGAATGCTTATTGACTAATACAGCGTTAAATGCACCTTGTCCTGACATCCTAAATCTGAGGGTATGGCTACATGAAAAAGCTAGGAGGGTGAGGGTCTAGATTTACGGCATGGCAGCTGTTCGCGTAAATACTCTCACAGCGTAGCACGAAAGGGAGGTTGCCCGAGGGATAACAAAGACACGGGCAGTTTCAGTGGAGTAGCTGACGTGCTGTAAATCTCACTCTCATTTTTTGTGCAGCTCTACTTTGAAGTACGAGTGACGCTTGAGTAATGATGAGCCCAGCGTAGCAGGTGTACTCCTGTGTATGCGCATGGCTTGCGTCGGGCAACAAAATCCTGGCCGTATGATTCCTGTTAGGTGGCTGGGACTCCCAGCTGCAGACCGTCGCTGTGTTTGCACTGGCTATGAACATGGTCCTCTGAAAAATACAATGTATAAAAAAAAGAATAAATAAATGTGCATACTGAGAGCTGTTTCAAATTCATGTCAATTTTCAGCAGCCTGTAGTCAATTGGACCAAAAATACAAATAGATTCCTCTAAATACTGAAGAGCATAGTCCTTTCATTTGATGCCAAACTGAAAGTGGGATTTTGACAATATGCAGAGCAGCTGCATTTTTATTTTAAGTATCAATGTATTTTTTATGTTTTCTCTTTATATCCTTAATACAGTACTTTCTATCACTGACATTTACAGAGAAACAATTGAACTTTTGTTTTTACAACTCTGGGTGTCTGTGTTCGCCATTCAGCATTTTCTTTCTGAGATGTAGTATAACTGTTCAGAACTATTTTTCCTTTGTTTCACTGATATAATTTAGAATACTAGACATTTTATCATTTATTGTAACAGATTTGCTTAAATTGGGCTGTACCTTTAATAATAAGCACCGTATAAATGTTAATTAGTTTATATACAATAGTACAATAATGAATTGTTGGTTGAAATTGTTGAATTGGAAAATAGAAGTAGAAAATCCCGTTTAGATTATGCAGCGTAAGTTGCTCCTTGCAGTATACTTTTTTAGTGCCTTGTGTATTTTTGATCAAATGTGGGCACTGCTGCTTTGTCTGAGCTTAGTGTCTCTGACTGTTAGAAAGTTTCTCCTTGCTCTTCGATGTAATGTTTCCTGTGCTTAATTTCATTCCAACAGTCATTACTGCATACATCTGAGTCTCAGGCAGTGGGTAATTGCCCTCTGGTGTCTGTACGTATACTCATGAAGGTTTTCATGTTTCTTCCTCTCTTCTGCACCCCGATCACTTTGCCAGGCTATATTGTACATGTTTAATCCTCATAAATCCTTCTTCATCAAATCAGTATCTCCAACACATATTAATTTTATGTTGCACTTCTCTGAACTCTTTCCAGTGTGTTGATTTCTTTCTGGAAATGTAGCGATTAGAACTGAGTGCAGGAAATAACAAATCCTGCCAGATCAGATCTGTGTAGAGGGTTACTCCCATCACCTTCTCTGATACAATTGATTACTGTACATTGTTTTTTCTAAGAATCCTTTACCTGAAGACAACATATTAAAAAAAAGAGTTTACTATTCAAGTAGTATTTAATCACCACTAATTATATGTCTCCTCTCATTTATTAATGGGCCTGCTTTCTACCAAGTGTTGGTTTCATATGAAATATTTGTAAGTCTTAACCCCTTGTTATTAAAGTTAGCAATCCCATATTTCGCGTTTTCTCTACCTCTTTTTTCTGAAAACATTGTTTTTTCATGTTGCATACAGCTTCTGATTTTTCTTTGGGAACACATAGAATCCTGAACCACTGTGACTTTGTTATTCACTTTTTCTCCTGTTTGGAAAGGAATTGCAGCTTGCTCACAGCTTGCCTTGTAGTTTCAATACTTGCGTCCTCTCTGTTGAAGCTATCTGAAGCATGAATGCAGTTTATAATCCTCCTGCTAGTTTTGGCTTTATTTTGGCTTTAGAGTTTGACTACTTTGAAGTACTTCACCTTAACCATGCTAACCAAAATCAGTCTCAGTTGTATAAAATGGGAATACTGTTCATACATTGTTCCCAAAGTGCTTTATGGGAGTCCTTTTTTGGATTAAGAAGTAGGTGCATGCCTGAAATGATTTGCCTAACATCACCGAGCAAACCAGGTTTAGTACAAAAATTAGCAGCCTTGAATCACATTACTCTATACACCGAGCCACTTTATCTTGCTTACACAATAAAACACTACACGTTAGGGGGAAATCTTTCACCTTTGAATATGATCCAAGAAATTGTTGGGTATCCAAATGTCACCTGAATCCAGACTGATTTGGGGGGAGGTTTTTTCCTCTTGAAAAAATGTTAATTATAAAGAAGTTTTATTTGGTGCTTGTTCTACTATAAATCCTGTGATGTTGTAAAACTGTTGCTTGACATATTAATTTATTCTGAAAAGCTCATGGTTTAATTGTACAAGCTTGGCTTGCTCTGTAGGTTGGAATAGTGGGAAGAACTGGAGCTGGGAAAAGCTCTCTGATAGCAGCTCTCTTTCGCTTGGCGGAACCCGAAGGAAGGATTTGGATTGATAAGTACTTGACGTCAGAGCTAGGACTCCATGACTTGCGGAAGAAAATTTCAATTATACCTCAGGTAAGAGAGTGACTTCGTCTGCTGTAAACATTTTTCAATATAATGGCATAGTATTTAAAATGTACTGCCAGGATGTGTTCCCCCTGCACCCCTATATGGAGTAGACATAGAAACTTCAGTGAGGCGTTATTCTTACTTGAATAAAGTCTTGATTATTTTAAGATAAACAGAGTCAGCTTTGGGGACTAGAGGATTTTCTTCCTAGTTTTGTCCTCTGTCTAATGCTCTGGAATACTTGCGAGTAGATGTTACCAGTTTGCTGTCATCCTATAGTCTGGGAAAGAGCAGAAAAACTCTGATGGGAATATACCAGGCTTCAGCAGTCCTCTGAAGTCACTTGATCCTTTGGTAGCAATTCCTGCCTGATGCGTTGCCTGAAGCTTCCTTAGTAAGGGACTTTGAGGGACCACTTTCACCTCTCTAGTCAGCCCTGTACAAACTGACTGAGGCTAGGTCTAGAAAGAGCAAATGTGCCAACTAGAAGTGAGCAACCGGCCTTTCCGTTATGTGGAGGAGGCTGGACAGGAGGAGAGCAAGGGAACGGACAAAAGAGTGGGTCATTATGACCCATAAACAAAAACTTGGTGAGCTTTAGAAGCTGAATGCAGGAAAGACTGCAATACGGGAAAAAAACTAAGAATGGTGTTGGGAATAGCCTCATCTCTGGTGCTGGAGCAGAAGAAAGGATGTTCCAAGAAGTCCAGTAGGTCACAGGTCTTCTCTTCTATGGTTTTACTTTCAAGTGAGACATTGAATCTGAGAAGGGTTATGTATAACCTCAAAAATTCCTAAAGGTAGAGCCTGTGGAGGTTATCATGTTTCATGAGAGCTCTAATCTCTTCCACGATCATTTACTCTCCACTGGAGAGGGAGGAAGAGGGGAAGAAGCTCATATGCTGCAAATGCATGTTTTTGGCAAATAATTTGTCTGTGATGTTCTAGCGGGTAGATAGAACAGTAGGCTGGAAACCAGAGGAATTTGTTTGCCATGTTTAGCATTAATTCTCAGATCTCTCTACTTTATTACATAAGCTGTATTTAGAGTCCTTACACCATCTTTGTATCTGAATGTTTGCTAGCCTGCTGGCAGGACAGCATTCAGAATATTTTACTGTCTTTAAATTGAGAATCTGATAAAAATGGTAATGAACAGTGGTTCTAAACCTCTCTTGATTACCTGCTTTTTTTTTTTTTCCTTTCCCAAGAATAGGAGTCAGAGAAAAGAAGCAGGTATGCTATTATCAAAAAAAAAAACCAAACAAAAGGTACTCCCCCAGCAATTGGATTGTTGCCTAATGCAGGACGTCTTTTATTTCTGCATGCTGAAGGCTTTGCTATTGCCCAGTGGAGGTACTCACTGGAACTAGTCAGCTTTTGTATGTAAAGATGACTTTACATGGATTTAAGTTCTATTTTTTTGTTTGTGTGCAGCATTATTTTCTCCTGAAAGTAGACGATCATCAGTTCATTCAAGGTCTACAGCTTTTTCAAAGCCTTGCCCGTAGTTATTGCGGGTGATGTCTATGTTTGGAAGAATTCAACCCAGTTGTAGAGTACTGAGACAGGAAAACTGCTGGTCAAATATAGTTTCTACACGTTGAGTGATGCAGATGCTCAAAGTTCACTGCATTTAATTATACATGTGGGGGTTTTTTTTCATACATTGGTCTATTGACATGGTTGTAAAACTGTGTTAATCCAGTTGAATTCTGTGACTTTTGTCGAGTTTATACGGTAGGGTTTTCATCATGGTCACAAAGGGTTTTAAGTGTCCAAAGGCTAGCAGGTAGCATTTCTTTTCCACATAAGAGAAGACTTGTTTCCACTAAAAATATGCAAAAATATGAAGTGGTGGTAGTAAGAAGAAGAGGAGGGTTTGGAATAAGGTTTGTACTGTAGTAAACTGAGTGATAGGCAGTGTCTTGTACTGTGTTAATAGCAGTGTCAATAGTAGAAATAGCAATGTAACATCAGGTAGTTATTTTGCAGCAAATATCTTCATAATTATGTGGGAAGCTAAGAAGCCAGAGAGAGAGATGCTTATTAAAATTGTAACATAAAACATGCTAAACAGAACCATTCCTAGAGAGTGATGAGGCAAGACTGAAGTTTTCTTATATGTAAGTTTAAATACCTACCTGGAGAAATAAAAATGTGCTTAGGCTTCTAATTGCTTGCTTGGATGGAGCTGTGTGAAGGTTGTGTTTGTAAATCTTTTCTATGCAAATGTTGTCTGCCTCCCTGACTGCAAGCATTTTTACAACAATTATTTACAGGTTTGTCTTATTACTTTCCTCTCATAAACCAGACTATTTTAAATAATAATCTGTGTCAGAAATGATAATTAAAAAATATCCTTATCTTCTGTTGCAGTGCATGTCTGTTGTTAGGACTTTTATAATAGTTATGAACACTTTATAAATTCAGCCTCTTATTTTGCTAACCTATAAAAATGGATTGAAAAGGAAAATAAACCTAACAATACCTTCAAAACACACCAAATGGTGTATTAAAATATGTATTGTTAAACAAATTACTTTCTAGGTGTTTTTGAAGAAAAATGTTCTCTAACCTGCTAATGTTTTTATTAAATCCTTTTGTTCATTCAACAGGTTTTTAGTGGCATGTTGCTAACGCAACAGATATTTTCAAATAATTGGCATGTTACGTCAAGAAATGCGTATGTTCTTTTACATTGCTTGTGGCATGTTCTGTCTTTGTTAATCCTTTTGTACCATTCGGAGTGGTTTAGAAATGAAGACACAATAAAAGGGTTAAGGTCTAAATTCTGTTCTGATTTGCTGCAGCCCTTTGGAGCTGGGCATCATGAGGGTTAGATGGGGTGTAAGTCATGACAGAGGTTAATCTCGGAGTAAGCGGAAGTTATCCAATGTAAGTTTTGACTTTATTTCCTAGGGGAGAAAACAAGAAAACATTTTGCATAAGATTTCTCCAATTTAAAGATGACTGACAACATGATGAATGGTCTCCGTTTATGATTAGCACTATTAACAGCTTTTGACTCTCTGTTGTAGTCTTTATGTGTGGTATTAAGAGGAGTTTAGCCCTAAAGTCGTGTCAGTGCATGATTCTCAGGTCTGGCAACTTGCATTAGTGAGTACTGATCTGTTGCTTAAGGAGTTCTGGACCAAAAGTTGTCTTCCTGCTTCTCAAACACTGCATTATGCTGTGTGAATTGATTTGTGCCAGTTGTATTAACGGCCTGTTATTGGTCTGACCGGGAACCGAAGTAGAACAAAACTTGCTTCAACCACAGGTAAACCCACGTTGGTACCTGAATGGGAGAAGGTACTGATTTGACTCCCTGGTGTATTTTGAGTTAGAGCTTTGCCCAGCAGTGCTACAGTTCTAAGTAAGTTTGCTTTGATGCTGTGGCAGTGTAGATTAACTTCAGTGTGTATAGGTTTAACCATTGTGTGGAAATGGTGAAAGCTGTTCCTCTTAGGCTCTGGTGGTAAAATTGAAGGGCTTTTATGGTATGAAATGAAAGAAAAAACCACAACCAAATAGAGAAGGAAAACCAGAAAAGCACTGTGAGCTCTTTGACTCCTCTCTGGTTTATGTACTTAAAAAAAATTTTCAAAACTGCCCAAATGTAATTTAGGAGTGTGAGCTCATTGACAGTGATAGTTGCTGGTTTTCATTAACAATACCAGGAGGATAGCAATGATTTCATGTGAGTATATATATAGCTTGTGGCATCAACACAGTGGCATGTAAATGCCCGTTTGAGTACTGACATAACTGTGTACAGCAATTTGCAAACAGACCTGTCCTGTTTGGTAAATTATCTTCATACAGACTGCTTGAACACTCGCCTTTCCCCCCCCGCCTTTAAGCATGCTATTGTGAAATACTCCTTTGCATTTCATAAAAGATAGCTTGTTATTCGATATTTCTGTGCTATTGTGGATATGGGTTAGTTCTGATTATTATTAAATTATCTATTGCAATATAAAACCTGTGTTTATAATGGAATGCTAATTTTACTGGGTTTTAGGAGCCTGTTTTATTCACTGGAACTATGAGGAAAAACTTAGATCCTTTCAATGAATACACTGATGAAGAGCTGTGGAATGCCTTGGAAGAGGTGACTTATTAAATCTAATAATGTATATCTGATACTTACAAGCCAAATAACACTACAGTGCTTGTGTGTGTTAGGTTTTAGATGTTTTCATCAGGTTTGATAAGGGCATAGCTGTTGATGGAAAAAGGTAGACCGTTGTGCACGTGTTTGTATGTGTGTGGGGGGGTGCGTGTGTGTGTAGACATGTATATTGTTATATAAGTCTTTTATGAAAAAATTATCCTTTGGGATGATGCTTTGGTTACATTTTGATTCATATCTTAGTTTTAATGAACATTAATAGATTCTTAACAATGTGCTTTAATGTTTTTAGAATTCTAATAACTGACACACTGTGTAATCCAACTTGGCACTTACTCATTTTGTGTCAGAATATAAAAGGTAAACCTTGCATACTTATTGTTGTGTCATCAGACACACAATAGCTGATTTAAAAGGGAGTTACTCATCCTACAATATGTTGACATGTCAACAGGTGCAACTGAAGGAGGTTGTGGAAGATCTACCTAATAAAATGGAGACACAGCTGGCAGAATCTGGGTCTAATTTTAGTGTTGGTCAGAGACAGCTGGTGTGTCTTGCCAGAGCAGTTCTAAAAAAAAATCGGATCCTTATCATCGATGAAGCAACAGCAAATGTGGACCCAAGGTAAAAACAAAATCTGTCATGTTAAGATGAGCTGTTTTTCCTTCTAATATGATCATCTATAGTGTAGAGATGAACTTAAATGCTTTGTATTTCTTGTAGTTTGTATTACTATTTTATGTTTTTAATGATAGCATCATAATTGTCTATTCAAAATGGGGCGGTTGAGCTTTGACTACAGAGCAGTTGATATAAACGAAGCGCTCAAAATATTCCTAATTTCAGTGTATTCCATAGAGTAGGGAAATTAATATTCAAAGGTTTTTTGTCCTGCAGCCATAGACAAGAAGACAAGAACCTCCTTGGAAATGCACATCAGTAACATCAGAATAGCCATGAAACAAGTTGAGTTCTGTCGATTTCTGGAAGAAATGTCTCTTGGAAATAAATAACTATTAATTAATTAATTCATTAATCTCCCCCTCCAAAAACCCCAAAACTAGAAAGGTGAAAAATGGCTATAAGCAAAACCGGATACTTCTGGTTATAAGATGCTATCCCTTCAGATGGCTCAGATGCCAGTGTAATAAGTTACAGATAAAGCAGGGGTGGAGGGAAAGGTAAGCTGTCCTAAACACCACAGGAATTGCAAAACAGATTTGGAGGTGTTTAAAGCTACAGGAGGGACTCATTTAACATTCATTATTTTGTCTTGTATAACTCAGGCGGGCAGAACTTTCCTGAATTCATTCTTGTTTGAACTAGAGCGTACTTCTAGAAGAACATCCAACCTCAATAGAAAAAAAATTCAATGACAACCCTTGTTAAATTGTTCCAATAGCTAAGTACCCCCACTGCTAATTTTTGAAACATTTGAAACGCTGGTGGAAATACTTTGGAAACAATACTGCAAACGTACTGCATCAATTAGTCTGAGCTGAATATATAGTTCCAACAAACTATGGCTTGAGGGAGAACTCAAAGTCCAAAGAGGACAATAACACAGCAAGTCCCTCAAACAGATGCATTAAGGATTTTGTATGTCATCTGGGCGTGACTCATTTTTATAACATCTTCTTGGGGGAGAAGTGGTGCCACTAGGGTAGCTTTGCAGTTCAACTGACAGTGTATTTCTAAAACCTTTAGAGAAGTGCATTCCCGTCCCAGAGGTTCTCTTTTTTCTTCCCCCCCCCCCCCCCTTCTTTTTTGATCATTAGTTTATTTTTGGCTGAGCTCTGATAGATTAACTGTGATTAATCATAGCTGTGGAAATTTAATACCATCTTACTCATCCTCCCTATTTTGGCATCTTGCGTGTGTTCTCAACTTACACTATCCATTTAATTGATCTTGATTAATGTGTGCTGCAATATATATTATAATAAGTTAAATGTTTGTTTGTATCAACTCTAGGCATAACAATACAAATAATAACTTGGAACTTCTTCTTTGAATTCAGTTTGCATTACAGCCATTATTACCTTTTCCTTAATGTGTTGCTATAACTAGAGCCGAGTATTTTTCAGCTGTGCAATCTGATAGGATGCTCATCAGGAAATGCTGATGTGGGTTGCTTAACTGAGCAGTTAGGGAGGCATTTCTGGCAGGTAAGGAAAATCTCCTCCTCTTCTGATGCACAACCCCCATACCTGGCATCCTTGTCTCTAGCCTGGCGGCAAGCACACATCGTATCAAGCACCTGGGATAGGAAACCGTGGGGAGCTGCCGCCGGCTCTGGGGATATCATTTCTTTTTTTGTTTTTCTGGCTCTTGATCTCCTTGCCTCAACCACTGCTGCAGCCGTGTCCCTTCTCCAGTTCAACCTGGAAGCAAATGTGAGGAGGCAGGGTTTGGGGGTGGGAGGAGGAGAAGGAAGAGTGAGGTGGCATTCAGGCAGTGGATACAACAGCGAGGTGAGAGGTGTGCAGTGTACCTTCCCCAGGGCTGAGGGACTCCCCACCATGTTTCTCCAGCTCGGCTAGGCCATTCTTGTCTGCTGCTGAGTGAAGCTGAGCAAAGGAGTGAAGGCAAGGAGTTTGGAGGGCACCTTTTTCCCTCCTTCCTACATCTTCCAGCTCCCATATGTACCCTTATTATTTCCCTTGCTCCTCATAGCTATCAGCTGCTCTGCATGCTGCAGGGGTGTCAGCGCTGTCGTGATGGAGAGGAGGAGCTTGCCATAAAGAAGGTTGCCCTGAGTCAGACTACTTGCATGTTTTACATGATGACTGACGGGTGTTTAATTTGATCTTATCTTCTTGGTCCTGAAGCTGACATTCTTATCTCAAAGAATGGAATCATTTTATAGCAGTTGAACCATTCTGGAAAGTTGTATGAAATCTGGAGCAGAAGAGCTGAAAAATCTTTCTGTAGTCACTTTGGTGATATATTGAAACAAAATCCTTAGTAACTGAGACATTTTTAAATATTGAGTAAGCCAAACTTACTAAGCTCTCTGTGCACTGAGAACAGTATTATGTCTGAAGTCGTATTTTTACTGCTTATAGAGGAGAAAACTTTTTGGGACCAGTCCACTGCCACGTTTTTACATTGGTTGTTCATTGGGTCTGGTAAAAACAGCCGTTGCTCATAGTTCAGTTCATTAGCCAGCTTAACCTTGTAAGGTTTAACCTTTCGTTACATCTAACTACTATCTGTAAGTGTTTCTCCTGGAGAAATTATCCAAAGCCACTCAGGAATTGTGTAGTGTGAGATACGCTTCCAGGACAATCCCAAGAGGACATTAGACTGAAGATAATGACTTATCCAGTGTTCCTTTCAGCAGCTTTGTTGCTTCTTACTCAGGTAGTGTTTATTCTTGCTCTTTAGATAGTTTGTTTTCGTCTGGTTTGGTTTGGTTTTTTAGACAGTCAACTAATTCAGGTCACACCAGATCTTGTATTGCTGTGAAACTTGGTGTTAGATCCTCAACCTGCGGTGCCAGTGAGACAGCTATACTACCATTTTGTGCTTTCTTATTGTACTGTTCCTTGTGATGAGGGGTATCGTGGTTCCCATTTTCATGTCATCAGATTAGGGTTGAGCTTCTGTCATCCAGCAGCCCTGGTTTTGGTATTCAGGTTGCATCTTTGGTTTCTAATGTACCTGAAAGATGGTTGGGTGTGAGCCACTGAGATGGGTGATGGAATCAGTTGGCACTTGCCTGGTGACTTTCTCAGTGTGGGTAGGTGCCACAAAGGGTCCATTTATGCCCTGAAAAAAGGTCAGAAATGCTGCTTCCTTTGGCACTTTTCTAGAGGGTAGACGGCTCTAATTGGCATGTGATACAGGCTTTGCACTCTGTCAGCACATAATTCTGTACACAGATCTGTTCTTAGTCTTTTATATTTTATTACCTTTCCTACCTTCTTCCCAAGATTCTTCTGGAGGTTACTAATGGTGCTTCTGCCTGCCACCCCAAAAACTATACTCCGAGATCTACCATGAACCTTAGAGAGAATCTGGTCAAGTCCCTATCAGTGGACATGGCTGCATGAGATTTCATACTGTGATATTTGGAGATGGAGCTATTATGGCTGTTTCTGATTACTTTGTAGTCTCATTTTAGAACATTTGTTACACCCACAGTATGGCCAGCAGTTTCCATTAGGGATAAGTTTATATTCAAGAAATACCTGTTTAAGATAATAGTTTGATAGTATCTATCTAAGAATGAGAAATGGTTTCTATTGTAAATGTATGAAGAGGTGGTGCTATAAGGAATGCACATAATAAAGGAAGAGATAATAAATGAATGCAGAGGACAGGGATGTTCAAGGATGAACCATTCTTCTCGGATAACAGTAGGAATAACCTGAGAGTCAGAAATAATTTTGAGCCCTTTAAAAAGTTATTGTCAAAATTCCTGAGCAAGCTACAATTCTCTGTGTTTCTTAGTAGCTCTGCAGGAAACCTCACCTTGAGCTTGACTATAAGGAAAGATAAAGGCTTTCTTTACACTATTCTAGGGAGTACTGAACCTTTTGTTTCTGTTTCACTATCTCTAACCATTGCAGAGAACACATCCCGCTGTCTCTATATGCCTCTTCCCTACTGAGTGTTTTCATGTATGGCCCTGATTTTTTTCTTTTGAAAGTAAGAGTAGTCAGGTCATTGAGGCATTGCTGAGAAGACAGCAAAAAAAGATACATGCATTAACGCTGGGGTGAAAGCGCTGGTATTGCTGTGATGTGTGGCATTAAGATGAACAACTTCCTTTTCTTAAGGAGACTGTGAACACACAGGGCTAAAGATCCTGACTTCTCCTCCCATCTCTTTCCCTGATTGTGTACTGGCCTTGCTTCAAAAGGAGGAGTTGGAGGAACACCTGCTTCCCACCATGTTCTTTAGCTCCTTTTAGGAAGTAGGAGCAGGAGGACCAAGCCTTCTCAAACTGAGGCTCAGAACCTGGTTCTCTTAAGCTCACAACAGAGCTTAAATGTTTCTGTCCCCAGATGAAGATGACAGTCAGCATGCATGGCAACTCTTACTTAACTATTTGTCTTCCGTCTCTCTGATGATTTGTCCTGTCGTCAGCAGGAATCTGCCTATTCCTTTGTCATGACGATTGCTTAAACTTAGTTTGGAACAGAAGCTACATTTGGTCCCTCAGAGCATGAGCTTGTGCTTTCTACTGTGGAAACGTAATGGTTACTCCATTCCTCTAAGTCATCCTGTTCTTCCAAAGTTGTCTTTGTCCACTTTTTATTGTTAGTGCCTTCTGACGTGGTGGCATCAGAACAATGCTTTTTGCTTAATTTATGAAGTGATACCAAATATTTATCATGTGCAGACAGATTCAATGTAGAGCACTACTTCTGTCTAAAAAATAATAATTTGTCAGAGGAAGACGTGTTGCATGAATCTTTGTTGTATTTTATTTGATTTTCCAGTTACTTTTAACAATTTGAAGAATTAAGGCTTTGTAAGCAACTGGTTGAAGCTAACACGGCTGCCTGAATATACCAGTTTATCCAGATATCTTCTTTGTCTTGTTTTAACCCTATCTACAGCATTTATTATTCTCTAGTCATTATATATAAAAGTACAATTTCATGTTTCAATAGAAACCTTGGAAATGAGACCTGTGCCTTCAAGTGTGTGACTTCTAAGCTGGAGCTTCCCCAGTCTCCAGCCAGTATATTTTGAGCTCTTTGTGTCTTCCTTTTATCTGGGATGACAATTTCAGTTTCTGTACCTGCATTCTCACACTGCCTTTTTCTCCATTGTCGCCACTCATCATTTTTTTGAAGGCTGATGGGCAATATGTGAGTATTCACGTGGCCTGGCTTTGCGCCCAGGTTGGGAGCCAAGGCTTCCTGTGCAGTGTGGGCTGTCACACTGCCTCTAGAGGGCATTCATCACCTGGTGGCTGCCTAATTCAAGTGCTCTGATTCACCTTCCAGACATGTCTTTCCCCTTTCATCGACTTAAAGAGGACTCTCTAGATTTCCAAATTTAAGCCTGACTGCTATGCTTTAAGTTAGGTGGTGTCAATGCTTCTTTTGTATAGTTAGTTCCTTGAATAATCTCCAGTTTTGTAAGTATTGCACATATTTTGCCATAATGCTTGCTTATACAACTGAAGAACATTTTAGTGTCTTATGTATCTGTTGATATAATTTTATTTTCTTTTCAGGGTTCTCAGCTTTATTTGTAACAGTTATCAGTTTAACCCCGTACTTCAGTGCCTGTGCTCTGGCTTAGTTTTCATTCTTTACAAGTCTTATGTTTCCTCCTGATACCCTTTTCTTAGGTGGTTAATTCATATAGGAGGTTGAGGCTCTTAACTTGAAAGCTTTTATCCCTTTCCTTGGGTTGTGTGTTCCAGTTAACACTCTTGATTTACAGAATAAACCAAATTTTCTTTTTTCTGTATTCAAGTTCTTGAGCTACTCCAGTCCTGGTTTAGTTTACCAACCACCTCCTTTATCTGATCCCCTTTTACAGTTGAAATCAAGAACCTTAGTTATAGGCTGTCTTGTGTTATTCTTCAGTTGATTTGCCATGAAGGATATTTACTTTCACCAACTTTTCTTCACTGCTTGCACAAACTAAAGCTTAAAATAACAGTGACTCTTTTTGGTGTAGAAATCTATAGGAATAGACCTTTTTTTCATATAGAAATCTCTAGGAATACCTGAGTCTACAGAATGTTTCTCTTTCTGTAATCAAAGCCTGCGAGATTAGTCTCCTGAAATGAAACCTATTACTCGCAAGAAGAAACTCTTTCCTCCTCAAGCATTAGAGGATAGATTTTGGAGTATGTTTCATGATATGTCTCCAAGTCATCTCATAGAGCAAGAGGAAGAAGCACTGTAATGACGTCATAAGCGTATTTCCTGCTATACAGTCATGTTTGATGAAGTCATAAAACCTGCCTGCCATTCGGTTATCCTTGCAAACATCTTATTTTTGTCTGCATTGCTCTTGCTGTGTTTCAGAACAGATGAATTCATTCAAAAGACGATCCGTGAAAAGTTTGCTCATTGCACAGTGCTGACCATTGCACACCGCTTGAACACCATTATTGATAGTGACAGGATTATGGTAAGACTTTTTTTTATATATATATACACATACACACATACATATATATATATATAATTTTGATCCAAAAGTGGGTAGAGGTTTAAGTTGTACTTTAGACTTACCCTAGTTAACCTAGTTGTCCTAGTTACTGTGATTGGCAACTCATAAAACTGGAAGTAATGACCTGAAAATACTTCTTACATTGTCTGGCCCTGTGGTTTCCAGCCTGCGAGGCATGAACCCTTTGCAGGTGAGGCGCAGCAGCAGACCTGAGCAAATAAACTCTGCCAGCACGAGGAGCCTGTGAAGACACACCCAAGAGGCTCTGGACAGAGTCAGCTGGATTTGGTCAGGTTTATTAATTCAGTCTCGGTGGGCTGAGGGAGGCAGTGACAATAGTTAGTGGTGTGGGATGTGTGAGGAGGAAGTGGTAGAGGTTCTGGGGCAGGAGACATGGAGGGAAGGAGGCAGCAGCTGCCCTGGGGCAAGGGTGGTGGTGGGAGAAGTGGAACTAGACTGGTGAGGTAATGAACATGGCCAGCTTTCTAAAGCAAGATTCAGACAGAAAAGATGAAGCACTACCAATCTAGCAGCCTCTACCTCCTTTGTTCCCAACAGAGCAGTGATATACTCTGCCACTGTGAAGTACCCTCTCTGCCATCTTATCTGTCCCACGGTGCATTGCACATGCATAGAAATTAGGAAATACGTGCTGATTATTTTCATAAAGGCAATGGTCTTCCCTAGGCTCTCAGGAAATCGGGCTGGTTTGTATCCTTGAAATGATGTGCAGGCTGCAGTTTTGCAATTTTCTGCAGTAGGAACAGGAGCCCTTTGCAAACATTTTCTTCCCAGCCAGTTAATGAAGTAACTGACATAGTGGGCAAACCGTGTTCATGAGTGGAACTCAAATTTAACTGGGCTTCAAGCAGAAATTACCCTTCACCTCTTGGTGGTAACCTTAAAATAAATACTTTCTTCAATTTCTGTGTTGTGAAAATGAAGCATGTTAATTCTTTCCATGTTTTTTTTACTGGATGCTCAAAACATTTTAAAATCTGTGAGTGAGTTACAGTGGTTGCCTGAAGTACGCAAAATGAAACAATTGGATCTACTGAGGTGAGTGGTGTTCTGAGGAGTAGAATAGAGTAGATTGTGAACTGAGTGATTATAGTTTACTTACAAAGAGAGAAACCAGCAGAACTGCCACAATGTCATATAATTGCAAGCATTTAACGTATAATAAATAAATATTTTCTTCACTGGTGAATACCTCCCCACAGGTCTAATGGATATGTTGGTGTTTTTTACAACTAAAATGAACAAAAGACTTGTGAGGAAACAACTGTGACCTAATTAATAGCTGTGTGTGTTTGTTAGCTGTCCAAAGGGATTTCTGTGGGTTTTGGTTCATTAACTACCATTAACATGTTATGCACAGAATGCTCTTTCCATGAAGATGTTTTCTTAGTCTTACCTTTAATATCATGCAGTTGTAATGAAAACTAGATGTTTTATTTGCTTTTTTTGCCAAAAATCATTGGAACAAAGCATAGAAATCGCCCTTCTGCCCCAACTGCTCAGTATTATTACCAACTATATAGCTACTCTATTGCATTTTTAGAGCCTGTACGTTATTCTTAACCTTATATTGTTTCAGTTGAGCCACTGTTAAGATTTCTGGTTTCCTAAAAATCCATTTATGTTCACACATTGTCTAATACAGTCTTTTTTGAATGCCTTTGACCTCTTTAGAATATTAAGGAACACATTTGCAAGAAGATGTGCCTTTGAGTCCGCAGTCATCAGTAACTCTTAAATATTTTCCATCTTTTTACATTGCTCCATTTTGATCTTACAGATTTCTGTATTTTTTTGGAGAGAGAGGAGGGTGAGAAGCATAGGACAGAAAAAAGGAGGAAATGACACGTGACCCCTTAACAAACCTGTTTTCTTGACATCCTTATTCAGTTATTGATTCTGTTTCTGGACAAATCAGAAATATCATTGCATATTTAGAATGTTCAGAGTTATGGCAGGTGTGCTTTTGTTACACTTTTAATTACTTGGTTTACTCAGGCATGTAACTCCTAGTGGGAATATAGCAGAACTTTGGAAGAATAAGAAAAATGTGTTAAAAATGCAAGGAAAAAGAATATCCTTCTAGAAGACTAACTATTAATGAGTGCCTTTACAATAAAAGCAGCATTCATGGAAAATTAATCGTTTACTTAAATATCGCAAAAAATGAGAAGACTCGGCTAAAGTAAGCTTTCAGTGTATTTTAAAGTTTGGCGAGTCAGTAATGTGTTTTAGTAATTCACAAATTTAACTCGATGCAGATTCTTTTTTAAGAGTAAAAATGCACAAACTGAAGTGCATTGTTCTTCCATTACCCAGTATTATTAAAAACCCTGGTTTTGTTTCTCCTTTAGCTGTGAGACCTCTAGATGCAATAATGCCTTCATTTATAAGCCAGCCCAAATCTCTGTTGTTTACTATCATGGTAAGTTTGTTAGAAAATGAGGGAAGAAGAACAAAGATGGAACCTGGCAGTTGGAATATTAACAATTGTCTTTTGACAAATAATGAGTAAAGTTATTTTTCAGACAAATTTGGGGCAAACTTCTTAACTCAATCACAAAAGTCCAAGCCCGTTCCTGAATAAGTATACATAACCTGAGCATAAACTAGGGTTTCTCTTCCTTCCCATTGAATCAGATTGAAAGGAACCTGAGGAGGTCTCTAGTCTAACCTCCTGCTCAAAGCAGAGTCAGCACTAATGTCAGATCAGGTTGCTCGGGGCTTTTTCCAATTGGGTCTTGAAAACCTTGAAAGATGGAGGTCCCACAATCTCTCTGGGCAACCTGCCCCAATGCTTGATTATCTGCCATGAAATCTTTTTTTCCTTATATCCAGTTGAAGCCTCCCTTCAGTGTATGGCAATTGTTTCTTGTTTTCCCACTGTGTATCTCACTAAAGAGCCTACTTCTGTCTTCTCAGTAACTTCCTTGTAGGTATGGGAAGATTGCTGTTAAGTCCCCTGAAGCCATCTGTTCTCCAAGGTGAACAAGCCCTGCTCCATCAGCCTCTCCTCATAGGTCAAGTGCTCCAGTCCCCTGACCACCCTGGTGGTGCTATTTCGAACTTGCTCCAAATTGCCCTCATCTTTCTTGTACTGAGGGGTCAAAACTGGTCACCATATTCCAGATCTGATCTGATGGGTGCTGAATAAAGCAATTCCCTTGATCTGCACTCCTGTTGATACCCATGGCATGCTGCTTGACTCCAGTTTATCTTACTAAACACCAGGACCCCACCTCCTTTTCAGCACGGCTGATGCCCAGGCAGTTAGTTACTCCCCATCTGGTACTGATGCAGGGGGTCAGTCCATTCGAGATTCAGGACTTTGCATCTGTCGTTGCTGAGCGTCATGAAGTTCATGCCGACTTATTCCTTTAGCCTGTCTTGATCTAAATATCTTTGAATGTCAACCCTGTCTTAAGCATATTGACTACAATCTCCAGTTTGGCGTTGTCCACAAGCTTTTGATTTAATTCAGTTTAATTGCTGGTTAAAGCAGAACTTTCCAAAAAAGAAAATGGTCACCTTTAGGGTTAATCCAAACATTTGGGGAAAAAAAAAAATTAGAACAGAAAATAATTTTGAGAAAGTCATGAGAAAATGTCAAGTTGGATGAGTATGGAAATAGGAACTGAACGTGAACTGTTGCATGTCTGCTCACACCCATCGTAATAACCAGTTCTATTTTAAAGAGAAGAAAAGCCTACTGTAAGAGGAAAAAAAGGAAGAACAGAATACATTTTATATGACTGTAGACAGATCTGGCCTCAGGAGTTGTTTTAATTCTCGTTTGTTCCATTCCCAAAACCATACCTCTGGTTTCATAATCCAGGTCACGCCTTAAGAGTATTTCCATTATATCTATCTCAGTGATAAATACATTTTATCAGAACTTCAAACGCTTAAAATCATTGAGGGAAGAGCTGTATTGTGTAACGTGATACTCTCTAACCCAATCACCTCAATGAGTAATACTACATTGCACTTGCATAGGACCTTTCATCTGGAAATTGTAACGCTCTTTACAAACATTAATTAATTAAACTTCAAACACCTGGGTGAGATAGGGAAGTATCCATACAATCTTTGGAACTGAAGTTGGAAAGACTTGTTAAGTCAGGCCATCAAATAATACTACCATAAAATTATAATCCAGCGGTTTTCAAACTCTTCTTTTTTTTTTTTTTTTCCTCCTCCCTTTTCTTCCCTCTGTGCTGCTCCAGAGTCTCACAGGACATGTTCTCATTCCTTTTTCTTCGTTAGTTTGAGAACCCAAGTTGTAACTCCTCCCGTCAGGTGCTAGCAGTACCCATTTTAGGTCTTTGGCACAGGCAGCCACGCTGCTCCCTGGCAGAAGGGGAGGACGGGATAAATGCTGCAGTTGCCTCTTCTGTGATGGCAAATCCTGGCAGAAGCTCAGCTCAGTCTTGCTCCGCTGGCCCCTCATTCCAATAGCTTCCCCACCACCACAACAGCTGCTTCCCTGTCTTGTCCTCACCTTGGAGGGCGAGGGCCTTTTACCTAAATTGCATCTGCAGCTCGCCAAACCCAGCCAGGAGCGGCCTGGGGCAGCCAAGAGGCACCACTCCCAAGACTTCCAGTGGGATCTCATAAAATCCCTATCACCCACTCCTCCCCCTCCTCTCTGCTTCCTTCTCCAGGTAGAAAAATGCTTTTTAGAAACTGTGTTTTTACAGAGGGGAAAACAGAAGCATACAAAGCTCACTCGGGGACAGAGTGGATCGGTAGCAAATTAACTATGCATCTGGCAAGAGCCTGATGCAGTTGTTTCCTCTATATGCTATGCCATGGTCTCTCTATAGGAAAGCCACAGAGTAGTCAGAACTTGTGCATTTTCCAATGACAAGGATGTTTCTCCACAGAGACTTTTCATATCAGTGCAATGCTTCTTTGAAATGGAAACTCTTTATGCAAGCAGAACTTGATCTAGTAATTAAAAACTGTCATTCAAATAGGAAGTTTTTGATTAAAAGAATCATGGGAAGAGATTTGATTTATTTATGGGAAAACCTGTTGTGGTTACATTCTGAAGTGACTAATATTTAGGGTAACAATACAATGTACTTCACAGCCAGGCATGAGCTGTTTTTTTGGTCAATAGAAAATGACTTCCCACGTCTTTCCGGTAAGCCTCCCTTGCTCAGTCGTTCCCATTTTTCTGACATTACGTTACATTTACTGTGGTGGAACATCTGAGCCTTATAAATCAGGCACAGTGTTTCATGCACTGTAGACATCTAACCTCAGCAGGGCAATCAGTCCACCAAGAGTGGGTGTAAACATCTTGAAAGCAAAGGGGAAACTCTGGAGGGAGATCCAGGCAGTTTGCATAGTGAAAGGGGAGTCACCTACAGCTAGACAGAAAATGCTGTGCAGCAAACAAGGTCTGAGCACTTGTCTCGCTCTGGAGTTCTAGTATCTGACTCAGTATTGCACATTAGTATCCTTCATCCATCCAGTTAGAGATGAGGCAATGGTGTTAACAGACACCTAAATGAACATGATAGTGATGGCAATGCTGCCCTTCCTTAGCATGGGGATGTGACAGCATTCTTCCAGAAAGTGCAGAAATCTGGGTTCTATGTTGTCCTCTGTCTGAGGAGGTCTGGACATAATGCTCCCCATTCCTAGGAAGATGCCATACCCACCAGCTTACACATGGTGGTCAGGTTAAGGCCAGTCTCCACCCTTCCTTTTGAAGCACTGTGGTTCCAGAAACGCAAGAGTCAGGGAGCTAGAGGGAGAATGAGCATGAGGGAGTCTGGCTCTGCAGCCCAGTGAGAAGCAGAGCTCTTGAAGGAGTGAGGGAGCCCCAGCTGCCCTACTAACACCTTCACGTGAGCTTTTGCTGCAGTGGCCCAGCTTCAGATGGAGGTGTGGAGAACGTAGGAAGGTAGTGGTGGTACACTTAAGTTAGTAATACTGAATTAAAGCCATAAATGCTGCATGGTTCTTCTTTTGGTAGCTTTTTTGCCACTTATTTAAATATCACTGCTGGAAAATGGATGTGTTCTACAGCAAAT
Source organism: Phoenicopterus ruber ruber (assembly GCA_009819775.1). Lineage (NCBI taxonomy): Eukaryota > Metazoa > Chordata > Aves > Phoenicopteriformes > Phoenicopteridae > Phoenicopterus > Phoenicopterus ruber. Next base: position 163,153,197 of record CM020215.1, read on the forward strand.
CTTAGATGTTCTCTTTAGGGAGGATTATGTAAGTCACAACATACAGAGATGTGCAGTCCTAGTTGTAGAACAGTTCTTTGTGAAAACTGTGCACGTTGCCGTTAGTGTTGGCTCTCTCATCTTGTAGGACGCTTTCTTTGGTGGAGAGCTACCTGATGTCAGATACAGGCCCTCAAGTGCATAAAATGTCTAAGGCAGGTCAATTGGCAAGAGTATAGATTTTCCTGGAGTCTGGGATGGCAAAACATGAAACTTTCTGAAAAGGAGAAGTAATTAGGGCTGCATTCAGAGCTGTTGTTCAGTCCTTCCAAATTCTAACATAGGAAAACTGCAAGGGTACGAAACGTTGTGGTTTGGTTTTTCGGGGTTTTTTTTTTTTGGTAGCACAGTGCTGAAAGGGTTTTTGACCTTATATTAGTCCAGTATCCTGAGTGTGGTGAAATATTACTGCATATTGTACTTATGCTATTGAAATCTATTTTGTTAAAAAAATAGGGAGCTTAATGGATTATAGTAGCTTGAATGAAAGACAGATTTTTGAAACTAGGAATCAGGTCTCCAAAGATACTTAGGCACCTAATTCTTCATAGAAACCTTAAAGTACCTTGTGGATCTGAATCCAGTAAGCCACAGTAAAGTGGCTACATTCATATTTGTATTGACCTGCTGTCATTATTCAAATGGAACAGTCACTAATAAAACTCTTTTTTTGACTAAGCCTCTGTCTTTAAAATATGAACTAGGGAGTATTAGAACTAAATTTATTATTTTTTATTCAACCTAAGAAAAACCTATCTGTGCTGTGGGACCAAAGTCTCTTGGGTAAAGAAATGTGAAGATAAGAATATAAAGGATAGTCACAGAAGGGTACTTGCACAGAGCAGAAGACTGAAGTTAATGGTGATAGCTGAGATGCCTTGTGGAGGGGAGGTAAAAGAATACTTGGTCTCAGGATACCTGAATATCAGTGTCAGTATGTACACAGCAAAAACATTGCTTGTGTCCATGTGTTCTTTAAGGTGACTGGATGTCTGGAAGGTTCTCTAGATGTCTAGATTTTCAGGATGCAAACAATCACCTGTGAAAATTTAGGAAAGATCTCAACACTTAGCTGTAAGGGCTGATGAAATATTTCAGGGAGTCTCTTTGGAGTTTTTAAGCAGTTCCACCAGATGCTGGGTGTGATTAATGCCAACCTACCGACTTGGCTCTTGGCTGTGTTGGAGCCCATCTGGACAGCTGATGGAGACCAAAGGGCCTGGGAACTGCTAGGTTTCTCCTTTCATTTGGTAACTCAAGACTTGCAGAGTTTCTGGAAGAGCTGAGAGTTCAGCAAGTGATTTTTCAGAAATGATCAGTTTGGTTTTGAATATGAACAAAGGCAATTTCCACCATTCTCAGATCTTCTGAAGTTGGGTTGACGTTTAAGCAAACCACAAGGGAAAACGAGATCCTTCCGTGTTCTTTCTGGGAATTTAAGAATGGAGTTCACAAATACCTACAGTGAACACATTGTTTTCAAAGCTAAGTAATTATGCATCTTTACCATTAAGAGAAGATACCAATTTTTAGGCCAAGTTTTGCATAAAATACTGAGCTATATGCCATGGTCATGTATGAGAGCAAGTGTTGTCAACTGAAATATAGTGTCTATGACAGTTGTAAGTATCACACCTGGCACAGCTGTCTCTAAAATGAGTCAAAATCCCAATGAGCTTGAAAAGATACTAGGATTGTTGATTCTCTTTGCCAGTTTTAAGCCACGTGTCTCCAAAACATTGGCATCTTTGAGTTCTTAAAAGAATATTCAATTTCTAGAGGGCTGCCCAACAAGATTTTTCTTTTGCCTAAAACAAACAACTAATTATTGAGTCAGTACTTCAGCTGGGAGCATTCAAATGAAGAGCTGGATTTGAATTACTGCAGGAAGTGAAGCCAATGTTTGATGAACCTTGATCTCTCATTCCATCAGGCATTTGTGTGTGAATGTATTTCCATCAGTGTAAGGACAGGACGGTCAGATCGTGTTTCTTTAAAGACAATGGTATGGAATCCAGACCATACTAGAAATACTAACACACCTTAGAGAATGATTTTTTGCTCTCAGAAGTACTATATTACTGTTTAAAACCAAATTAGCACAGGACATGCTGGTGGCTGATGCTTGAGCAGGGAGTTTCTGATAAGGTAAAACTGTCTGCATGGCAGCTGAGCCTCAAGTTCATTGTCAGCGAAACTGATAAAACCAAGAGACATGCCCAGTCATCTGCAACAATATTCCTTAACCTCTTGAAAAGTATAATATCCTTGTAGTTTATCTAACTTCCTAAGACCCTCAAAAGGCTTATTAAAGAAAGAGTGGGATTTCTTAAGCTGAATTGTATCTTCTGTCACTTCAGGGCCACATTTGAGCCATTCTGCAATCCCGATTGAGAAATGTGGCTTTACAGTGATGGAAAGAGTCATTACTGATGGACCAAGGGAGAGTTTTGTCAGTGGGTTCAGCTGTTGGTAAGAGCTGGCATGAGGTCCCTTCGTATTCTCTAAGGGAAAGGTTGAACTTGCACTGGTATATCAGATGTTTTGAGGTGAGGAAACTGAACAATACAAGAAACATCTGCAGTGACTGGTTAACAGGCTTCTTTCCTCCAACAAAATACAGGAGGAGTTAATATCAAATGATTATCAGTAGAATAAGACTCATTACTACATACATAATTGATATTTTTTTCCCCACAACATTCCAGCCAGCTTACAGTGACGTGCCATCAGGTGGAGAAAAAGAGAAGGGTAGATTTTTAAGCCTCTGCAAGAAAAGTAAAGATAACTCATATGTAGAGCAACTTACTAGCCAGTGTTGCATGCTCAGTTCTCCCTAAGCTGCGGCTCAAGAATAATTTCAGTTTGAAGAAATCCCTTACTTCTGATTACAGAACAAGATGTTTGAAGTTGCCTTTTCTGTGAAGCAGGGAAGGTGGTCAGGGGGTACACGTCAAATCCCAGTGACCAGTGGCAGATTTGGAATTGTTACAGCAAAGTTAGGCTCTGCTGAGGTGAAATATTTCAAAAGTCTGAAAATAATAATTCAGATTATAAGAAGGTAAACGCCCAAGTGTGCTCTGCTTTGTTTGTACACATATGAAATGTACATTATTTGACATCAGATTTGTCTGGAGTTACTGGTAATTTGTATAGGAACCCTGAAGGAGCTTGGGGAATGCTTAGATTAAACCTGAAGACTAAAAAAAACCAAAACAAAAAACCAAAAGACAGCCAAACAAAGCTCCACCACCAAAAATTAAAAAAAAAAAAAGGGGGGGGGGGGGATCTTAAAAAGAAAACAAACCCCAAATTTTAAAATCATTCCTGAGTGATATTTGCAGCCTTCTCAATGTTGTTCGATGTTTGCAAACCTGTTTAGATAGGTTGATATTTATAAATGATTCTTCAGAGAGGTATGTACATGTTTCTGATCTGTTTTGACAAACCATGTTGGACAGAAGAGACAGAACATGCTTGCATCTGAACTTAATGCCAACTGGAGCACAGGCTGTTGACTCTCTCCCACAAAGCTATGTATTGTCTTGGGTAAATATATTTCTTATAACATGATGTAACCAGAAGCATCTCCTGAATATTCTCCTCTTCCCAGGACTTTATTGAAGATCATCTTGATGTATGCTCTCTGAGGAAAACATTGTTCAAAGTTGTACTCCTAGCAGAGTTTTGAACTTTAATAATAATTTTGTTGTTTGGTGATGTCTTCTCCAAGTCTAAATTAAATCAGATGTATTCCCTAGGAGATAATTTGCTTGAATTATTTTCCTTTTGAATAGGAAATAAAAACATTTATGATCAACTCTTAAATGTCCCATTTTCCCTCTGGCTTTATGGTGAAGATGAACGTGAATAGGAATACTAGTCATTCCTCAATAATAATTGAAATAAATTCCCATGCCCCCCTCCTCTGTTGCTGAACACTTCCAACCTTGGACTGTTTTTTTCTCAGAATGTTTTATAACTATTGTTCTCTTGGTTTGTCTGCTCTTGTTGCTGAAAGTTAGAAAATGCAGGATTTAGAACTTTCTTTTTTGTCTGTGGATAGCCATAACTACATAGTATTTGTTACAGCGTCTTTAAGGGCGCACGTTCTTTCTCTTTCTGTGGCTAATGACACTTCTTTTGCTTACATTAGTCCACAAAGAAGATTTTAAGTTCACTTACAAAATGAATCTTTGCTTTTCTAAAGTTCTGTGCAACAGAAGTACAGATTAGTTGCAGGAATTGTTGGGGAGAAAAGGTGCTCTCCTGGGTCTGCTGCCTAGGTCTCTGCTGGAACCTGGACTATCTTGATGTAGTATCCTCATCTTTCATTGTCTCATTTCTCTCTTTTCTTTGTGAAATGGATCTCTGATTTCTTTTTCACCGTTTCATGTTTTCCTTTTTTGTCTTCCCTTCCCTGCTTTTGTGTCGTGGTTAATACAATAAACTATGAGGCTATGGAATGGAAATACTACAAAGTTTCGATTTGGGGGAGGGGGCCTAGGCAGAATGGAGGTAGATACCCTGGTGTAGGGTACAGGTGAGGCAAAAATGGACAACTGTTTTCTGGTTGCCAAATCTTAAACAAATTTAGTTCAGCAACATTTTTGTGGCATAGGCAAATAGTACTTCTGTGCTAGCTAGAGTTAACATAAACAGCACATTTAAATGGCTAATACTGCATTTTCATGTTTGCCTTTGCAGGTCAGTCAAATCCAAATACTATTTTTCTGTTTCTCTGCCTCTTTCCTGCCATGTTTTTAATCCCACTCTTTCTGTGTTACTCTGTGCCTCCATGTCAAAGTGCTGTTCAAAACTATGTTGCCTTCTACCCAACATGAAAATTTCACAACGGGGGTGAGCAGTCGCTGCCCCAGACTATCCAACCAGGATGAAACATTAGATGGAGTGGAGTTAGGTGGCATGAGAGGATTTTACTCAAGAAGAATATAGCGTTTAAGCTCTGTTTGAACATAAAACATCTGAATAGTGCTGCTCAGATAAGTTGGATAGCTGTAACTAAAGAGCAGTTTCACCTTACACAGGAGGTGAGCGAATTCCACTGAGTAAGAATTTTCCTGCGTGCTCTTTTGCATGATCACCAGCAGCCAATTTTGTAAATTTTGTACTGTTGGAGTTAATGCTTCTGCTTGAGAAAATCCTGTTGAAGTCATAAGGATCTGAGTACAAAGGCAAGAACAGTGCAGGCGAGGTAAAAGAGGCTGCCAGTGCAAGATGGTGGAGGATCTGGCCCTGGTTTATGTATGACTGCTTTGGGTTTATATAGCTTTTTTGTGTTTGTTTTATTTTACTCGGAGCTGTCAAAGTATTTCTCAGGCAGTTAACTCTCACAGAATGATTATGAGGCTTTATTTGGTGTATTTTACAAAAGGTTGGACCAAGGAGCTGAAAAGTTGAATAATTTCTCCAAAATCTCTCTCTCTCAAAATCTGCATTAAAGTCTATAATGAAATCCTAGTCTGATTCAGAGGCCTGTGCTCCTGCGTGTGTCCTCCGTAATCACGGTGCCAATCTGATTTCACCAGCTACCAGCTTCTCTGGCTTTTCTGTATCAAGTTCCACTGGTGCAACTGCCTTGGAACGCATCTGGGTTCGATTCAGTCATATTGTGCAGTGATAAGCATTGCATGCAAGCTGATCAGAAAATATGTGGCTGGTAAACACCAGATTCCACCTTTCCTGAATGATTAGCTGGCTTTTTGAAGTCCTAATGATTTTAATTTGGCTTGGAGTCAGTGAGTAAGAGTATGCAAAGCCTTAGCCAAAGTACCTATTTATTTATTTAAATTTTATCAGCACGTATTTCTTCAAAGAAGGGAACCTATCTCTTTGTCTAAGCGCTTTTTTATAAATGTGTAAATATATAAATGTATAACTACCAAGTAAATCAGCTTAAATCCATTGTCTTGTAGATGACAGCAGTTAGTAGAAACAGTGTTTTTCCTTGGTGAATAGAGTTTATAGAGTATTCCTGACTTGTAGGAATGATATTGTCTGTTCAGTTGCATTCTTTTTTCTTTTTTTTTCATTTGAGATTTTAAAAAAAGTAACACGGCTTGTTTTCCCTATGTTTGTTCTGTCTATTTTCATAACACAAGTTTGTTTTTATTCCCCAAGAAAAAGATATGAATAGAATAATGATTTGTTTAAAATCTGAATGGAATTTTTCTAGACACACAAATCGCTCACTCTATCTGTTCATCTTCTGGACTTGGCTGTTTAAAACTTGTCAAGGAAGAATAAATTTTTCCTTTTTGCCTCCCAGGTTCTCTGGAAGAGACAGACTGTCCATGTTTGTGGTTGTTTCAGATATTTGCAAAATTAATGTTAAAATTCAAATACCGCAGTAATATAAATTTTTAAAAACCCTCTACTTTTCTGTTGTAGTTCCTTACTTGTGAGAGACACATTTAGTGAAGATGCTTTTTGTTTTCTTTCTTAAGGAGTGGTTACGTAATCTAGGGCTATGCTGAAAAAAACTACACTTCTTTAAGGCACCAGAGATGTCCTATGCTGTGGCACCCCAATTTAATTATTATGTAGAACTATATATGATAAATTAATTTATTGCATTTTTAAGGAAGCTGTGCTTAACTGTGACATACCGTAGTATGTGAAAGATGGTGATTACAATTGTATTTGTAATTCATCCTTAAATATTCAAATTAAATGGGATAGGAGTTAAGTATACTGAAAAATCAACATGTGCGCAAGTATACCTTTGCAGGTGAAATACTGCATCTGTTGTATATGAAATGACTGTATGTTGTGCTATGCAGTATTACTGATATTTTAAAATTTTTCCGCGAGCACTTTTCTTCAGCTATATACCAGTGTTGGAAATCGCTTGCAAAGGGAAATCGGAGTATAAGCTGGGTGCTCTAAGACAGGAGCTTTTGAAAATGGCAAACAACTTCTTGTAGGTTTCTGTGCATACAATTCATAAAATCAGGTGTAATGATGCTGCTGTTGTTGGCCGAGTTATTTTCCATTCAAATGCCGCGTGCTTAATTGAACCGGAAGCGAAGGAGTGGGCGCCTTTCCCCCGCTGCCGGCTCCCCGGTGTCAAACAGGGCGGCAGCGATCTCGACACTGTGTCATTTTCGCACCGGTGCAGGCGAAGGGCTCGGCTGTCCTACTGCGCCGAGGTTTTGCCATTGACGGGGCTCCAGGCCGCTTGGAGATCTGCCGAGCTCTTGGCCATCGGGATGTTTTGCTTTAAGGAGGTGCACAGGCAAAAAACCTGCACGTTTGAAAGTTTCCTTGCAGGCCTTCGAATTTGTCTCCAAGCTTACTGGAGTTTCTTCTTTCACACAGAAGTTTGCAAACTATTTTTGTTATTTTGGAAGTTGTCCTCATAATACCTTTTATTCATTTCTTTCGTGAAATCAACAGCTCCATTTTTTTAAGTTTGGGGGTTTTTTTTCTTCTTCTTCTTACAAGTATGTATGCCATAATTATGGCTTTGTTATGAGTCCTTGAAGTCCCTCTGTTGTGGCAATATCTTTTTCAATAGTATGCCATGTGTATTCAGTTTTTTATTTATGTAAGAACAAAAATAGTTTGTGAATGACTTTGTTTTTTCACATAAATGCTTTTTCTTCTTCTTCTTTTTTTTTTTTTTTTTAACTTCACTGCTCCTACACATGGACTAAAGTACTAAACTTGTAGACTGATACCCAACTCTCTTTCTTGAGTCAATACCATTAATTTATAAGCCAGTTAAGTATTTGAGTGTATTACATTTGTCAATATTGACTTTTCCCTGCTATTGTGTTTCTCATTCTCTTAGGTTAGTTAGGTGTATCTGAATCTCCTCTGGTCTAGACTTACTCACACATTTTTGTGTCATTTGCAGGTTTGTCACTTTTCTGATAACTCCTTTTTCTGATGACTAACACATATGTAGCTACCACCTATGCCAGAACGATGTGGTTCCCACCAGTTCCTACCTGTTCAGCTTTCCACAAAGAAAAACGCGCTGTTTATTTCTAATCTCTGTTTTCTGTCCAGGTTCTTGAAAAGATTTTGTCCCTTGTAGCACAGCTATTTAGTTACACCAGATCCATTTCTCCTTTAGTTTTCTTCCGGTGCATTAATAATTGTATCAGATTTGTGAGGTACAATTTACTTTTGATAAAACCGTGGAGAACAAATTCTGCCTGTAATCTGTCTGTCTTCTACTTGTGTTTTAATGACGGTTTTAACTAAATTGCTGTCTTACCTCAAAATATAGATGCTGGTCTAAAAGTTCCCTGAATGATCCCGTAAGGCTTTTCAAAATGTAAATGCAATATTTGCTACCATGCAGTCCTTAAATAGAGTCACTAGTATAAGAATATTTTCTTAGAGGTTCAATCATCTTATTCTTAAATTCCTCTAATATTTTTGACTATATATATCCTCTGTGGCTTACTGACTTAATGCCTTTTTAATTTCTCTGTTGTTTTTTCCTTCTCCCCTCCTCTGTTTGGGTACCTATGTCCCTGGTGGCTTCTCATCTTTTTTTATGTAGAAAGAATAGGTTCAGGGTAAGTATCTTTCTAATACCTAGTTGGCAAAAACTGATGCAAGAGATTGTTTTATCTTTTCAGCAACACCCTCATTTTCTTTAATTACATCTTCACCTCCTCTAATCCAAAAGACCTACTTATTCTCCCTTAACCGTCTTGGTGGTTATTGCGTGGTTTTTACCCACAGCTGTTTACTTCAGAGCCCATTTTAGGCCTCTTTGTTTCTTTCTTACACAATGAATCTTATAATCTGCTTTGTTGGCTTCACAAACATTGTATTGCCATATTCTGCATAACTTTGCATTGGATTCCTATAGGTGGAATGGCTGTAGGGCACTCTAAAATTGTACAACAGGTCTATAAACTGAAAAAGTACTATGCTTGTTTGAAGGGGACATATTTCATTTTCAGGATACAAAATTCATCCTAGCCCTTAAAGTGCATACACTCCCCCCTTGCTTGTAGTCTCTAACATGTGTTTTTGCATTTCTTATGTTAATACGTTGGTTTCTGCTGATTTAACAGGTTTTAGATGCAGGAAGACTGAAAGAATATGGTGAACCTTACATTTTGCTGCAAGAAAAAGATGGCTTGTTTTACAAAATGGTGCAACAAGTGGGCAAGACTGAAGCGGCTTCTCTGATTGAAACAGCAAAACGGGTAATTTTAGAAGAAGTGATAATTAAATTTGTCTCTGCAGTTTGTTTATCTCAAGTTAGCATATTCAGTGCTATAGTAAGCCTTCCGCTAAGGAATCTGTCGGTTTTGCAAGGCAAACCCATCATTTTCAGTGCTTTTTTTAGTGGGATATACACAGACTGCCAAATGATAAGTGTATTTGTACACCCTGAGTTGAAAGACTGTTTGGATTTCTTGCATCCTTCTGTATGTACACAAAACAGTAAGTGTAAATAATACATGACATACTCACCTGTGCTGGGCATTGATCTTAGAAAAACTTGCTGTAAAAACATGTTAGAGTTGCAGAGTCCAGCATTTATCTGTTATTTCTATATTTTTAAAAGGGCCCATCAAATTTTAGTTTGAGGTTCAGTACCTGTGCATTATATTATGGTCTCTGGGGGTGTGATCACATTCTTATTTTTGTGCTTTCTCTTCCTTTGTTCTTGGACCCTTGCTCTGTTCCGCACATAGGATGAGCAGGGCTCAATTAAGAAACAGCTGTTGAACGTTTTGTTGACTCCTTGTTCCCTACAAGGCTCTGTGACCGATTTACTGCTTACAATTCAAATCCTACTCTGAGTACAGAATTATTAATGTAATTGTGAGCATTCCTCTGGCAATCAAAGTGTTTAAGAAACATCAATGGATTAATTTTCATAATATGCCTCTGAGGTGAGGCTATATCATTTCCACTTTTCAGATGGAAAGCTGAAGCAGAGATAAGATAAAAAAATGACCTGTGACTGAGAAACTCATTTTGACTAGCTTTTGGCTTGATTTCTTTTTTCTTGGTAATTTACTATACGGGATGTCCAGAGCACGGTTTTTCTTCTCTCAGTGCTGATGAAGTTTCAGCACTGCTTCAGTTGGGCTGGCAGTGCTCAGTTTGGCAGCAACTTGCTTCATAGTCATGTAACTTTACTTTCAGCGTGCAAGTAAGGCACTGATATTAGGCACGTAGAGACCTAAGAGAGCCTTTCCAAGCCAAGAGGCAAAGGTCTTGTCTCTAGCCTCTATGCTTTGCTCTCCTCAAGCTGCTGGATGTGTGGAGCTGAGCTAGGGGAACACAAACTCCAAACTGTTTCCTGGGGAAACAGGAGACCAATAGATGGGAAGCAACACGTAAAGACAGGAAACAAAATGGCAGGTGCCTGGCTATTTCTTAGGAAAAATAAATGCACTTCCAGCTAGTTGGAAAAAAAATGAAAAATTGTGCTGCTGTCACGGAGGCTATTTTACCGGACTTTTTGAAGATTAGGGAAGATACTTCTCGCTCTTCATATTCTTAGGATTTTTTTACAAAATCTCTTTTTTTACTAAAATATCTTTTTTTTTCTTTTTTCTTTTTTTAAGTTTTTCAAGTGAAGCTTTGTAGCTAAGAGTGTACGCTATGAATTCATGTGTGGCACTAATTGCAGAACTGAGGAAACAGCTTTGTCCTTAACTAAACTATGTAGTGAGTCCTGCTGTCCTTCTCCGTTGCTGCAATGTAGCTTCTTATATTTTATTACTAGAAAGAAATGGGTTAGCCATGTGTTTTTTATGATATGTGTATGACAACCTGGAGGTTGTATAAATGATGTTTAAAGGATAGCTTCAAATTCATATGCCCTGTGTTTGCCTGTAAAGTGAAGGCCAGCTTCCTAAGGCTTGATCCTTGGAATGGCAAGAGGTGAGGCTGTCCAGCTGTTGTCTGCAGAGATTTAGCCGTGTCATGCTGTCTCTCCTTCCTCCCCTGCAGCCCTCCCCAATTGCACAATTGCATTCAAAGATAATTCAAAATATATAAAAATAATTGCCTGATGTTACTTGCCCATATAGTCATCTGCAGTTACCACATCAATGTTATGTGATTTTGTACAGGAAGGGAAGAGATCCAGGAACCAGTCTCTGCTGAAATGTGGTTTGATGAAAAAGTTTGCTAACTCCCAGGCTAGAAGGCAGATACAAGCTTTAGCATCTGCCAAGAATGCAAAGCATGGTGCTTATCCACACTCAGCCCAAAAATATGGGAATCGAGAGACTATATCTCCAGTCAGCAGCTACCCAGAAGCACAGTTAGAGTTCTTTCTGTTTGAAGGGCTTGGACATTAATTCAAGGTTTTTGTTGCTGCTGTCCCTTGTGCTTCATGCATACTTTCAGAGAAGTTGCTTAGTCAGAAGAGCTGATTCCAATGGCTTTTCTTTTTACACTAGTAAGTCTGTAACATGTATTGCTGTTGGTCTCATACATTCCTACTGTGGTTACTAAGAACTGTTTTTATGAAGAACAGCTTTTTTCTGTTGTTGAAAAACAGCATGCTGCACATAAAAAGAAATGGTAATATGGCATATATACGTACTTTTCAAAAGGCGTTACAGTGGGTTGCTAAGTAAAGTGGTTTGGAATGTGGCTATGCTTTGGCAATGATTATTTGATTTATTGCATTTTGGACCTGAGTCTTGCTCAGGACAAACTTGTTGCAAGAGCTTCTTTCAGTAAGGTGAGGCTTTAAATGCATTTTCTGGAACAGTATGGATTCTGCATATATCCTTTAAGTGCAAATGAAGAGCGACTACGCACCTTAAATTGGAAGACTAATTTGGACATCTTTGAAGAAAGCCAGTATCCCCATTTTTTTGTGCAAATGTCAAAGAAAACAATGCAGGCACAGCTCAAATTGGAGACTGCTGAGTATATATTAACTAGCCTGTGAGCCTGACTGCAATGGAGTTGTGCTTGGCATCGTGAGACCGTGTTTTTATCTTTGCTCAGTTTATAAGAAGCTATTAGGAGAAAATCCTATGGGAAAGTGAGAAATAGTTGTCAAACAGTTAAAAAGGAAAAAAAAAAGTGGTCAGTTATTCAGATAAACAAAAGTTGGTGTGTTCTCCGTGCTCTTGGCAGCACGGAGAGAGGCTTTTCTGCAAGCTTTGGTGGCGTCAGGATAGGGCTGGTTTTCTGTCAATCCGTTTTTGGGGAAAATAAAGGTGATTTTATTTTAAAGCTATGACAGATGTGTAAATATTAAAATACTAGGTGTTATCTCACCTCAGTGATTACTTTTAAAAACGTTACAGCTCTGTTGGCAACGGAAGAAACTTGTATAAAGACTTGGGCATTTAATATCTTGAGGGATTGGGCTCAGGGGAAGAATTGCAGTGAGACAGTTGAAAAGCAGCTGCCATTTCATTACGTCTCTAGTAATGTGCCAAGGTTTTCTATTAACTTTCAAAAAAAAAAAATTCACATTCAAAAGCTGCATTAAAAGTATGCCAAAGTTTTATGTTTTAACCCAGGAACAGCATGGGAATACACAACTGGGGCTGCTGTCTCTGCAGCATGTGTGCAGGCAGACGCCTGATTAACTTTCCTCCGTTGCATCCCATCGTGGCTGGTTACTGAGGAATGCCTCTTAACAGGACTTTCCAATTCTTTTGTTGATTCAAATCGGACCTTAATATTCATTGAAACTTGTAAAGATGCATATATCCTGTGTTAGCATCTGTGCACAAAAGACGACAGTGGTACTTACAGGAATGTTTTTATAGAATGACTATTTCTTTTTTATCCCGCGTGTCTTATACATGTATTCATATATATGAAAAGGGCATTATTATCAAACAAACTGAATTTTGTTGACAACACTCTCAAATATAAATTGGAGAAATGTTTCATAAGCCGTAGTCAAAGCAGTCTGACTATGAGACCTAACTCGTGACACGTGTCAGCTTCAGCAAGATAGTGTATTTTCTGTTTTTAAAGACTCAAACAAAACTTTCCACATTCTTCTTTGAAAAAATTGCATTTGAAGTCCTTTTTCACCCAAACACATTTTTAGATAAGAGCACACAAGTCTTGACATTATTTCATTTTGTTATGCGCATCTGTCAAGGAACAGAGATATGATACAGCTACTAAAAACTGATGATTGTGGAACAGTGAAACTTGACAGCATTTCATTTCCTTTATGTTCTGATTATACATTTATCAGGAAACCTGTATCTCTTCTAGTTGAGCTAGAAATTGGTAGAATTCAGGAACTCAAAGGCTTGGCAAAGAACTGTCCTATTATTTGGTATCATCTTACATTTTAGAGAAGTTGCTTGGTTGAGTCATTGTTAAAGCTTTTGCTTCTTCTTTCATTATTGTGGTTCACTATCCAGAGATCACATTTCTATAGGCCCTATAACTGCTCTGCAGCACAAATTAAACGCTGGGATATTTCATACATATACCTCGAAGTTTCAATGGTTGTCAATCATAGTTTGTAAAATATAGGGATTACAACCTGATATTAACATCCAAATCCATTGTGTTCATTTTATGTGTGAAAATGAGAAACCCTTGTGCAGACGCAAGATTTCACAGCTTCTTTGTCATCCTGTTTTTAATTTATCTCCATGTTTTGAGCTAGTAAAATGATTTTACTTATCAGTTTAATGTAAAGCGATAAAATATATCTATTTATCTGAATTACCAGAATTTGAGTGGATCTACAGGTTGTGTGGGATTTTTCTCACACTTTGTTATAATGTAAGATCATATAGTAATTTTACTAATTTTTCAGTGACATACAGTTACTGAATGCCACTAACCTGAAGTTCCTGTTGGGATTCCTTAAGGACGTGTATTTATCTCCACTGTATTTATCTCCAGAAATTTTATTTGAAACTAAAAGGTGTTTGATGCATAATTACTCACAGAATCTGATACTTTTCCTAGGTGTACTTCAGTAAGAATTACGCGGAAGTTGTTCAGAATGGTCAACTTGCCACAGACTCCTCCTTGGATCCTTCCTCAGGATTATGCATAACCGAAACTGCACTGTGATTCCTAATAACCTTAACTGTTTTCCATGGAATGTAAACCTGACATCACCTAAACTCAGTGACGGTGTTTGCAAGCGTCAATGCGAGAGGAAAGGGAGGGGGCGATTCTTTGCACTGGACATCCTTCCTATTTAATACTGAGAAGAAAATTTTTGCTGTCCCTCTTTCTTTAATTTCAGTGCAATATGTTTTCCGTTCCAACTAATTATGTTTGTATTGCTAAGGAAATTAGGCAGACTCGGTTTTTATTTGAAAGTTATGTGGTAGAGATCCCTTTTATTTAAACAGGTGCAGGACACCTAACAGGTCTAGGGTGCATATTTGGAGCTTATTGAAAAAAATGGGAATGTGTTCTTTTTCTCTTTTGGAAATACTTTGAGCGCAAGCAAAACCAATTTTTTTCAGCGTCACTTTAGCACGACAGCTATGTCTAAACAGCAGATTTGGTAGTGTATGACTCAGTTGGCTAATGCAGCTGTCCTTCTACCTGTTGTAAGTAGCTATGCAGGCTGGTAGAAAAAAGAATTGAACAAGCCAAAAATACTTTTTGATAGCAGAAAGTACTATATACTTATTTTTTTGATAAATAATTCAAATAATGCTGTTCAAGATGAATGTAAATATTAGTTTTATTTTGCTAAAATCCAAATGCTGAAAAATTAATCTCAGTCTTCTATACTTTAGAAGAAAATTACCACATTTGCACTGAAGAAATATTTAAATAATTTAACATACATTCCTTTTTTTATCCAGGTTATCAAAGAAAAAAAGGTATTAAAATAACTTGAGGAAACGTTTGAATGACATGTCATTATACCTAAATGCCACGTAGTACAAAGTTATCTTCAACACAACACATTGAAATATATACATTATTTGCATTTATTGTGCCTTAATATTTGTGCCTTCAAGCCAAAGCTGTAACTGCAGGGTACACAACAAATTCATTAAATAGATGTTAAAAATATTTAACCTTAGTATATTTAAAGTTTTGCATCAGGGATTCTGTTGAACTCGAGCTGTTTGAAGTTACCATCCTGCCAGAAGAGGTAGGAAAGTACAACCTGTAGTTTTGAATGGCTGTTGCTGATAGTGAGAGGAATGCAGTGAGAGAGAGAGGTTTGGTATTCATAAGTTACGTCCTGATTCAGCAAAGCACTTTAACACAAAGACACTATTCCCATGCTTAAAAAAAAAAAAAAAAAAAGTAAGTGCTGTGCTGCTTCGGATTTTTTCATGTTTAGTGAGATACCTACTCTTTGAGGTCCAGTAGAAAATAAATCTATTCATCTTACTGTTTAAAGGGCACAGAAGACACTAAAAGGCAACAGATCTCTTCAGGACATGGAAAATACTGTGCTTTTTAAAAAAATACTGAAGATGTTTGCTGTTACCTTTGTAAGACAAATGTTATTTACCCAAAGTTCACCCAGTGGTCTAAAAGTAAGGCAAACACAAATGTTTCTCGTTTCAAGCAGTTCTACCAGCAAATAACTGATTCAAATACAAAAAGACTCTCTCCTTGTCGAGAAGTAAATTGAGGCCAAAGCCTGTGCCTCAGCACAAGGGCTCATCTAGAAGGGCTTTGTCCTGCTCGGGAGTCAGCCCAGCGGTGAGAGGCAGAATCCTTGTTCCCCTGTTGGGGCACCTTCCCTGCGGTGAAGCTTGCTGTCCTGCGGTGGGATCCCGGGAGAGAGGGCAGGACCTCTTACTACCGGCAGTGCCACCAGCCAGCTTCCCCTGGTGGCTGGGTGGGGGGGAACCAAACATCAGGCGTCTGGTTTTGCTGGTAGCAGCCTCTTCTGTCCTTAGCAGGAAGTTGCAAAATGAAACGCTCTTGTCTCTAGCTTGCTTTTGGCAGGTTCTGATGCTTCTTCTGCCGTGTGTAGCACCTTGCACTGTAACAAATCCCATTGAGATCAGTGGAACTGAACTTCATGCAATGATGCACAGCATGAAGCTTGTGCTACGTCTGGTGCTAAACAGCAGACGGTCAGGGACAGCTGCCTGTCTCCAGAGCCACGTGGGGCTCACATAAGCAGTGCTTCTGGCTAATCCTTCTTACAGCACACCAGCCACATCCACTTTTCTGTATCCCCGGGCCCTTGGTCTTCTCCGGGCTCACACAATTATCGTCTAGTGTGTGTTGTTTTCCTGATTTTCAATTGTCTGAAATAAGGATAGGGCTATTCTGCAGCTCAGTAGGGTGGTGGTCGTATTGCAGAGGTATGTGAAGACGTAGAGAAGTGTTTGAGTGCGTAAAGTCACATGGGATAATGCTGGGGGACTGTGTAGCATGAAGAAAGTTTGACCTTGCATGGTCTTGTCTGTAACTGCCGTTTGGAAGGTATCCATGGCGTGAACCATGCGCAAATTCTGCTCAAGCTTTGTCATGGTGAGAGCTGGCTGGAGTGGTCCAAAACAGAGCTAGGGTGAGCTGACCAGTAAGGCAGTGTAGACACTTAATGGAGCCTGATGCTTGAGCTCATTTGTTTACCTTTTTCACTGAGCAGTTTGGACATATCCAGAGTCTAACTGTGTTTTACAATAGTGAATTCTTTTGATTTCTAAACAGTTAGTTCTTACAAGAGAAAGTATGATGTATAATACACTGAGACTTTTACATACTCTAAGAGAACAGTACCTTCTACTGGCTGTATACCTTGAGTTTCTATTTTTTTATCAGAACCAAAGAGATATGCATGCGTAAACCAAGGGTATAATTACAGTTTTAGTTCATTTCAGCTCTGAAATGAATCTATGGGAAGTTATATTTCAGAGCAGAGCTCCAAAACGCTGGCTGCTGCAGACTCACTGGTATGAGACCCTGACAGATCTAGCTATCAGTCTATAAGCTAGAATTAATTTGATCCTGTAGCTTTTTGAATGCGCACAAAAATGTTAGGTATCTCTGAAAATGCTGATTCTGCTTCTTCACATGTTTTGGCAGGACATTACTAGCTGTAGGTATCAAATATCAATATAAGAGAAAACAAATTTTTTACAAAATCACACTTGAAACACATAAATTGCTGAGTAGAACAACTGAAAGCGAGTCATTCATGTCTGCCGTTGGCATTATATCCATTTTTTTAGTTTAAAGTAACAAAAATATTTTAATCAGGAAATTGTTTTTTAGATTCCTTTGCTGGTTTTGTTGTTGGTAGTTGTTTTGTTTAGATGACTGTTGGTTAAGATTGACTGACCCATTTAATTTCAGTTGACTAAAAAAGCGCAATGTACCTGAATGGCAAAACTCAGATCAGGGATGAGAAAGCCCTTCCTTTGGTGAAAGTCTTGGTCTGTTAAACGGACAAATTATCTTTCCAGCAAGGTGGTTTATGTTTCCTTTTAAAGAAAAGTTCAAATAGTTCTGAACTTCCACTTTGAAAATTTTCATGCTTTATTTGGAAATAGCAAAGCTGATTGCTATAAGCTACATTCCTTCCTGGGCATCTTGGAAGAAGAGCTCAGCCTTCTGAGTTATTCAAGCCTTTAAAATATTTCTTCACCATGAGGTGCCTTGAAGTATTCCAGAGTCTTATTTCTAATAAATACAGTTTTATACAGTAATACTGAAAATCATCAGTTACAGAACTGTTGGTTGTTTGGTTGAAAACACTAGGAACAGCCTCTACTTCTGATCTCAAGAATTGTTCTTCAGACATTCGTTTTGGTATATCTTTGCTCCACCCCTCCTCAGAAGACCACTGGGAGAGTCAAAACCAACACAGTTCTCAAGGATAGGTTGTGTCATGTTTTGTTTATTTTAAAGGCAAAATTCTCTTCAGTGAACTGAACCAGAGCTCGTTTGCCAGATAGGTGTTGTCTTCTGCAATACCATTCGTACTGCACTTTGGAAGAGGGAAGACCTTCTTCTGACCAGCACCAGTAATGCTGGTTGCTTAAGTGATGTTGATGGTTTCTTTTAACTTGGTGATGAGCGTCTGACACTTTAGCAGAAGACTGTGGCTTTCTGTATATGTTTTACGTTGTGTAACAGAGCACTGCTTTATCGTCATTTTAACTCTGGTTTGGTTTGGTTTTGTTTATTGCTACAGAATGATTTCTTTTGTTGACGTTCACGTGACAACTCCTGTCATACAATAAAAGGCGTTTCTCAGAAACGTGCAGAAGTCTGTCGTCATTGCGAATGCGTGGTTGAAGGCAGAAATGCCGGGCTGAGCTAAGTCAGGTCGTGCCTGAAATCTCCAAACACCTCTTGGTGGCATCGCCAACTCGCAGGGTTGAAAATTCTCCATTTGGAGGCAAAACAGAATAATACATTCCAGCTTGTTTGTACCAGCCGTCTGTGGTCTGAGATCTCTTGGATCATGTTATCAAGCTTTCTGCTTCAATGACAAGGGCTAAAAAGTAATTCAAATAGGTTTTCAAAAAATTGTGACGGAAGAACCACTGCAGTTGCACAAGTGTGGATCGGGTACGGTCTCTGCCTCAAGCAGCTAGCAGGCTCAATGGGCTGGACAGCCGAAAGGTGGAAGGTCAATGGACGCAGAAGGGAAGTGGGTTAGCAGCACAGCTCCAAAATCTGGTGTCATCTCTCAATCCTGTACTGCTGCCTGGTGAGTTTGTTGCTTAATTTAACAAGACACTCTAAAACGGCTCGTTTCTGAAAACTGCTCAAAGTTTCTCCTTATGTCTGCCAAATGTCTCGAGCACTTAAATCTACTATTTTGAGGCAAGTTTTTAGTACAAGATGAATTGTGCATTTGGCAATAATCCCCCAGTGCAGCAAGTTCCAGGACTTGATGCAACATGAATTGTCACCTGTCCTTTTATAACATGATGCTGGGATGTGTGTTAAAAATTTCTCATGTTTCTACCAAAAGTCTCCCTCACAACCACCACGCAGCTATTTTAGTTGCCTGTAAGTGAATTTGGCTTAGGTTATCACAGCACAATAGCCACTTGCGCTACGCGCAGTATCCCCCTCGAGCACGCACTTACCGAATTCATGCGCTCCCGTGTTAATATAACAATTCTCTCTTAGAAATGGGTCAGGTAGATTTGCTTGCTTGCCTGAAAGAGAGCCGATGATAAATAGCAAAGCCAAAGATGTGTTTTATGAATCTGCCCACGAAACGAGCATGAATTTCATGAACTCAGTGTATAAAGCTGGTTCATGGATTTGGAGCAATATTAATGTATAAAACCATAGGGCCATACTCTGACCTCTGAAATCGGGTTTCCACTGTCTGCACCTTGGCACCACTTGACTCCCAAACTCGCCTGAAATCAATAGCCTCATCCGTTTTGAGATACAAAATTCCCCGTGGACCTCAGCCGCAGATCCAGCACATGCTCAAGAGTACAGTAACCTTGGGAAGAAACTGGATGCAGTCCCACTGCCGTTCAGGAGCCAGGGCACATCCTACACTAAGTTACTGGAGGGGCTCGGTGAAGCGTCTGTGGATCATGCCTGCTTTCCTCAAACGTGGCTGAGTTAAAAGCTGGACCGGAGCTCTTGTCCCTCTCCTGGGTGGGACACCCCGTTTTTTTAGAGCACACACTCGGGAAGCAGGAGACAGGGGTTGCAGGCTTTCCTTAGCTTGAGCCGCTTGGGCCTTTCCATCTTCTGCATCGCCAAAGCATAACGTTCAGGATGTTTTGGATGGGAACGTTCACCATGAGTGAATGAAGTGGGGGATTACGTTTCCTCTGGGACAAAGGAAATCCCAGGTTCAGGTCCCAGTTCCAGGGAGTATTTATGCATTTTATTCAACAGTTGTCAGTAGAAGCACCAGGAGGAGCTGGGCACTCTGCTGCAGGGCTCCCGTGTGAGCAGAGCGGGGCTCTCACCGGGCAGCAGGATCCCTTTGCTTGTGTTCGCTCCTGCTCTCTCGCCCGGCGGGGCGGTGGTGGCCGAGACGGCAGCTCCCGCAGCGCACAGGCCTGCTGTTTGCAGGGGCGGTGCTTTCGCTCTTGGGCAGCTCTGCAAAAGCAAACACGCTTCTCCTGCCTCTCCAAGGACGCTGTTGCCCTCAGCGCTGACACTACCATGTGGACCTCTGCTTCGGATAGGACGCTCTTTGTACCAGGCTATTCCTACTGCGGCTGCTCCTCGTGCAACATATGGGTAGTGAGTCTCCCTATAGACTGAGGTTTTCCTTAGAATCAATAAAGTTCCTAACAGAAGAGCTCTGATATACTAGCTGAAGTCTCTGCATTGACTACACCCAGAGAACAAGCTCACAGTTGATGCAGTTTAAATTACTGTGCTGCAGCCAAGGGCGTGTATATCACCTGGTCACTCTAACATCTGAATTTGATGCCTGAAGTATGGCTGGTGGATCATGTCAGGCACGCGAGACTTACAAAGGAGCTATGGCTTTTCTTTTTCTTCTTTTTTTTCTTTTCTTTCTTCTGTTCTTTTTTCCTTTTTTTCTTTTTTTTTTTTTTTAGTTTTGGACAGTTGCTACGGGAAATTAAAGTGGGGGGGGACAGTGAAAAATAGTTCCCTTTGTTTAATTCCAGTAAGCTTTGTACCACAGTTCAGCCACAGATAGCAAATAAAGGAAGGACTTATTGATCCTGAGAGTAGCCTGAAGAAAGCAAATCTTGCTAGCGCTCATGCCAGTTGACATTCTTCACAGAGCTCTGTATTTTGCAGGAAAGGACCATAATTACCTTATGGCATTAAATTGGGTTGGGTGGGAAACGCAGCCTCAGATTTATTAGTCAAAGTTTCCTTGTCAACAAGAGCTTGGTCTTGACTGTTACAGGCCCAGATTTTCTTTTTAACATAAATGCCAGCCATGAATAGGGCAAGCGAGCGCTGTCAAACTCTCGTTTGAAAACATTGCCAGGATACCAAAAAAAGAGGATTTCTTCCCACTCCCTGCCCAGCTGAGAGGATTTTTGTTCATTCTGTACCGGCAAGAAGACGGCATTGTACCAAGAATATGGACCGCTCTGTGTTTTGGTTGATTTAACATGTATGCGCTTTTGCAGAGCAGTGATTTCCGCGAGTGGAGTTATGCGAGTAATTCACCGTGAGTCATTCATGCAGTGAATTAAGTGCCTCTTCCCACAACCAGGTCGTCTCCTGACAATCATTCCTTTTTCTTTCTTTTTTTTTTTTGAATTACCCAACAAATCCTTTTGCAATTACTTTTAAGCATTCTGTGTAGATCACACGTTTATGTAAGTGGTTAATGTGTATTGATTTTTTTTGAGTCATATTCATAATAGATCAGAGAAACTACATAGTATTGTCTCCGTATCGGTTGGTATAAACGTCCATACCAGCGAATTTAAAATTTTGTTTTCATCTGGTTTTGGGCATGCACGCGTGTGTTCATTTCTGTGAGTATCCATGTCAGTAAAGCTAGATTTACTTGAATGGCGTGTCACGTCATGCATACACATCGACACAGAAGGGAAGAGAATCTGCATTTTTCAAATAGTTTTATGGAAAAGTCTCTGCTGCCATTTGTAGCAGCAAACGATAAGAGACCATCATGGCCTTGAGAGAATAGGAAGGTGCCTCTGCACATACCAAGAGCACATAGAGAGCAACAGGTCAGCTGGGACGGAGCGGGGCTGGAAGGAGTCTCCCTGCACTGGTTCTACTTGCTTAGGTTCTTGGTGCATTTCTGCGCTCGTACGGAGTTGCAACAGATGCCGTGCAGAACCAGTTCTCGTTGCTGAAAGCAGAAAGTGAAAGGCCAAGTGCTGCTGGTAAGCAAGAGCAGATGCTTATCCTGTGCCAGGCATGGCCGAAGCCTGTTCCCCTCAGGTGTCGTCCTTACGAGCACGCTGGCTGACTCTGCCTCTGCCCGTTTTTGGGCAGAGCTTATTTTAGAGGAGCAGGAGCCCCCTGAAAAAGAGGAATTTCTAGGGAGAGCTTCCTAGAGCGTGAAGGAAGCTACAGCGAGGTTTCCCTCGGAGGTCTCCGTCTCGCAGACAAAAAGTTGCTCCTTTCTCCTCTTTGCAGGGCGCGTGCTGGAGCGACAGCCCGCGAAACTCCTGGGTGCTCTGCAAGGAAGGTGTAACAGCCCACAGCGCTTACGAGGACCTCCTAATGGCTTGGTTAATTGGCTAATGGGGATGCCTTTGCTGCAGCCTAATGAATATGAGTGCAATGATTACTTAAGAGAGAGACGTGTAGATCTCTGGGAGATGACTTTGCTGGGCTGCCAAAAGGAATGGGCAACAAACCAGTCGGAGCTGCTGATGCTGTTGTCACAGATTTACCAGAAAGGCTGCTTTTCCTTCCAGCTTTTCTTTTTGGTTTTTTTTCTTTTCTCAAGAAGCGATTCTCAGTTCATCCTTTCCCTGCAACTGATATTGAGGCAAACTTCTATCAGATATTGGTACGTGTAACGTGCCTTTTTGTGACTTCTCCTTGCTGGGTGAGAGCTGCCAAGCTCACACGATATTTAAGCCCTGTTACTGTAACTGTGGCTACTGTCGTTGGTAACTGTTCAGGGCTTTCATTTGCCCATCCTGAGGGGACTGTAATAAAGACTGGCCCCTGCTGTTAAATTGTTTGCATAATTCCTTTTTTCTTTTTTCTTTTTTCTTTTTTTTTTTTTTCGACTGGGAAAGTTGATCTTACACTGGGAGAAATGTCAGCCGTGCTCGAGTTTTAACACCTAATCATATCATAACCGAGTAAATCAAGCTGAGTGTGTCCCTATTCTCTAATCCATTGCCTTGAAGTTGAGGAAAGAGCTTGATTTCCCACTTTGATTTATCTGGACGGTCCTTAATCCTGAATTTTAGTGAGGAGCTGATTTATTGTCTAACATGAGGGAGGGGACATTAATTCCCTGTCTGCCACCCAGTGTGCCCGCTTGGAAAGAAAGAAACCTCCTCTGCTGTAGGTAGGATCAAAACCGAAGGGTATAAACTGAACTGAAGTCCATGTGTCCAGGCAGCTTCTCTGGAAAACTCAACTCTGCTGCCGCTTAACCCTGTAATTGCCTAAAAACTCTAGAAACACCTGACTCTTTACCCTGAGGCGTACCCAGGTGCCCAGAGCCACACTGCTTGGGGTCTCCAGAGCTGCCAAGACTGGGCGGCCTGGAGCCTTGTGCCCGCCTAAGCCTCCCTGGCGTGGACAAAACCGGTGTTTGCCTTGCTTAGGGGCTTGGTGGGCCCCCATAGCTGCGCCCGTCGCCTCCCACCGTGGCAGCTCCGGCTCCGAAAGGTGGCACCCGTGTGGGCACCCGCAGAGCGAGCGGGAGAGGGGCAAGGGCAGAGCCTGCCTGCTGCCTCCTGGGGAAGTGCCCCCGGGGGCAAGGATGCCCGGGGGGCCCGGCGGGGGTAAGCCCCTCTCCACCCATCGCTGTGCCACCTTGCTGGAAGCCTTTCCTGGAGTCAGGGCGCCAAGGAGAGAGGAGGAAGTCGGATGCCATAACCCGCAGTCAGCGTGCAAACTTCCTGGGACAACCAACGTCAGGGGAGCGACAAGGCAGCCCGGGGCTCCCCGCTCCCTGCTGACGGGCCTCAGAGCGAGGTTTCGGCGTCAGGCACGCGCTCCCTCCTCGCTCTCCCCGCCCCCCCGGCCTCCTGAGTCTGAAATTCCTCGCTGCGGAGCGGTGCAGTTTCAAAGCAGGGGTGGAGGAGGATCCTCCGCCCAAGGTAGCCTCCAGCCTGGTTGTTGGGGCGCTCTCATGGGATGTGGGAGACGTGGGTTTGGGCCCCTCGGGCTGAGGCGGGAGAGGAACCCAGGCCTCCCACTTCCTCAGCATATACTTTGAATACCGAGGCATTATATAATAAAAAGCTATCACCACCTTTTCTTCTTCCTGCTTTGTTTTTAAAAGCCTGATCTGCGTGGAGTCTTTTGAAAGAAAGGGCGTAGGTACCAATCTCCAGGAGAAGATTTCAGACAATGGATCCCAAGCAGACAGGATTGCCTCACTCCAGCCTCAAGGGGCTTTTAGTGCAAGAGAGAATTGCAGATACACCCTTGTCCTCCACTTTTCCTATTGCTTGAATGTAAGCAGCCGGGTGCTCCCTTCCAGAAGATCCCACTGTATCCTGACGGCTCTGTTGGGTTCAACTCTGGAGCATCCAACTTTCACCATCAACCACGTAGGGAGTCTGAGTGCAGCTCATAAGCTGCTGGAGGCCAGATCACCTAAAAGTCGGGGATTTCAGTGCCCAAACCTCTCCCGAATCTAACCTTAACTTCTCTAATTCAATCGGGTCGCCAAATCCAGATGAAATGACTTGCCACTTGAAAAAATACTGGGGATAGAGGCTAGATCAAGCAGGAGGTGCTTGTATAATTGCATAAGCAGGTAAGACAGTTTTTGTTGCTTTGAAAACTTTAGAAGTCTTTAGACTAGAAATAAACCTCCACAAGTAGTCTTAATCATTGCACTCTGTGAAGACTCATTTGAAATTGTCTGGGCAATCAATTCTGATGTAGCTCTTTGGCTGGAAAAGCCCAGACAGTCCCAGATGTCTCTTTGATGCAGAATCACACAAAGATTCAAGTTTCCATTGCTCTGATCAAGCAAAATGTCCCCTGCCCTAACTGAGGGGGAAGAAGTCTCTGCTTCCCAAAGCATAAATGTGTTGCACATGGTGCCTATTAATCAATGGAGTCAGGTCTGGATCAGCATCAACTCTTACAACTCGTACTCAGTGGTGAGATTATACAAATAAAGCTTATGCAAATGCAATTTTGCAACCTTGAAAATTTTGTGTGTAACCTGTTTTTAAAACATTCCATCTATGGAAATCTATTATTTCCCCCTCATTTTCTAGGCAGAAACCTCACTCCAGAGAGGAGGAGGCCAGTTCAGCAGTAGGGTCTTCATCAAAGATTAAAGTCTTTGGCTTATTGCAGCAGATACTGCAAATCAAAGGAGATCAGGCAACGAAAATGAAGAAAGGATATCGCTGTCCTTGCCAGACTTTTGTCAAGAGAAGTCCCCGAAGGATGGCAAAGACCCCCCTGGACCCCCTTCATTCACATCTTCATTATCATAAATTGCCAGTGGGGCAATCGTCAGCATCTGATTAGGTTCATTTTCGGCCACGCTGTTTCCCTTTTCTCTTCTCTGTAAACATTTTTCAGTGTTGTTCACTACTACGTGAGGGACACCAGCTCTTGTAGAGGAGAATGAGGCTTTCTCCACTCTTGGGGTCAGTCAAGAAAGCTGAAAGGCGTTAAATAGAAAGCTTTCCCAGGATGTCCTGAAAGGCCAGTGTACATTCAAGGCAGTCCAACTGCAGTAGAAATGGCAGGTTACCAGATATGATGCTCCATGGACCCTCGGGTACTTTTTGCCAGGTGCTGCGATGACATGCTGCTCTGATACCATCAGGAGATGCTCATCGCAGTGAAATAAAAGAAAGAAGGTATTATAGAGGATCATTTCAATACCTGACAGTCTTACACTTGGCTAATTGTATTTGTTCATTAAGATAAGGATCAGCATTCAGCTTCTGCTACATTTAGGTCAGCCTTCCAGTACATTTGCACTTGCAAGGGAGAGCTGCTTTAATGAGGGGTAATGAAACTTGCTATGCATTGCATCATGGCTTCTGTGTTAATATCATTTACACATGATAAAATGCAAATAGTACTGACCGTCAGTGCGCAGTCATGCTTAATCCCCTAAGCCCACGCACACATACGTGTGCTAAAACTAATCTCCCTAACAGTAAACACAATATACACCTGTGCCTCTCTCTGGCCGCCTGAGAACACTCATTTTGCTTGAACTACGAGGTGCATCAGGTCTACCCACGCAGCCAAGCAAATAGGTTGCCACTGGCTCAGAGGGGCTCCGATTCCTGTCGGTACCCTCATTCCCTGTTTGCTGTTCACGGACACATGACAGTGCTGTGAGACCTTACTGTAAACAACTCTATGTTAACAACTCTTATGTATTATAGGCATTTGGAGGGAATTTCTAATGCATAACTCCAGTTCGCTCCCCCAATGCACTTCGGGTGTCCAAGGCCTGCTTGTCTATCTTCTGTAGGCACTCTGAATTTTGAAATGGGCATCTCAGCTAAATGGTAACCAGCAGAGATGCTCAAACTCTTCTTCGTTTGGGATTTGTGCTGGTAGAAGGGTACCAGCATGCTCTTTTTTACGTCTGGGTTTTGGAGCTGGAATGAAGTACAAAAGGCAAGATATTAAGCTGAAGTGGGATCAGTTAGTGACTAGCCATCTTCAGTGAATAAATGTTCCCTAGAGGTTAAATGGGTCCACATGTATTTTAAGAAATGCAGATGAAGCATGCGGTGAAAGTTAAATGTATTTAATTGTAATTCTGTTGTGGGAAGTTCAGCTCACAATGTCAGAATAACTGAACTACTTTCAGGTATCTTAATACCACACGGATGTTCATATTTCTGAGAGAAAATCATCTTCAGGTTGCACTGCTATTTGAGAGCGCTGTCGCTGGACTGCATGATTTTAGGGACTTTCTGCATCTCTGCTTCCCTGAGAGGTGTGATACTTTTTTCTTTCAACTTTTCTTACTCTTTGAATGTAAACAAACTCGCATTAGTTGAGGACTGATGAAGAATCCTCTTTGGAAATTTCTCCCCGGCCTTATGAAATGCAGAGTTGCAGCAACTATTTCCTATTTCTCAGCGCTATCGGCAAAACACTGCCTTGGGTTTTAATGATCCAGAAAAATGCAACAGACAGCAGTTGTCTGGAGAAACCATAGAGTTGTGCAGGACGTGATCCCTGGGGAGGCGTCCCACTGGTCAGGAAACCCTGAGGAGCAGCTGAACAAGCTCAGTGTCTTTCAAAGGCACTTTTCTCCTTTGATTACATAGGCTCTTATTTCAAGAGGGCTGCTTGATGAAGCTAGTAAAATTTAGCTTCACAATGCCTACTGGCTGAGTCTCGCCATGGACAATCAAAGACAGCAGACAAGGTTTGCTCTCCAGAGAAGGGGATTGTCCCAGCCTTTGTCACTAGCTAGGCCTGATGTTCACAGAGTTGTTCGGAGAGGGCTTAGCGTTGAGTATAGATGTGCCCTTTAGACACTTCTTTACCCATTCAAAGCTCGCAAATATATTCCTGTGCCCACCTGTAATCACATTATACTTCCACAGCAGCCGTAAAGTGAAAACTTTTTTTATTTAATATCAATGAAAACAGATATTATTCAGCATTTATTGTGTTTTCGGTACCTTAGCAGCTGGGAAGAGCAGTGTGTGCCAATAGCTTGTGTTAGAAAGCAGAGGCCGTACACCAGAGGTACAAAAGAGCGCAAGCGCAGGGGAAGCATCTCCTCCAAGCAGACCGGGCAGCCTTCTGCCAGGGTTTGAGTCAAGGACCTGAACAGACACGGCCTCCTCATAGCAGCTGAGTGCGGACTCCTCCCAGCTGGACGGCGTACTCAATTTGGGGATTATGCGTGTTAGATCCTTGCTCTGATACCTTCACTTGGGCAAAGCCTTGGCTCCATTCGCTCCAGCAAAGTCAAACTTGGGTGAATCAGCCTCCCTCAGACCATGCGGCCTGATTCACGTGCTAGGAATCCAGCCTTCCCTTGTTGCAGAATAACCAAAGCAAGCTCCGGCAGTGCAGTCGCCTTTAGTATCAGCTCTGCAAGCATTTTTGTACGCGAACCGCAGGGGTGAAACCACGGCTCTTTTGAACCCTCACTGGCAGGAGTATGCCCTGAATTACTCCGACCGACGGGATTTGTAAGAATGAGTCTGTGGACACAGGGGGTGAGCCTGCACTCCTAAAGAAAGGGTGCGGAGGTTGTGTTTACACCAGTAAGTTAGAGGGTTTGAGCTCCGTGCTGCAACCGGGCACGCTTTGAAGTGGGTGCACCCCCTGGCACGGCTTTGGCCCGTGTGGGCTAACACCCTCCTAAGTGACAGACACAGGGCATAGCACTCTTCAGGCTCTGCTCTTCAGGGGCCATATGGATGCGGGCAGGTGTTTTGGAGGGGAAAGAGTGTTTACCCATGCATCTGCAAGTCGTGCATGACGTAAAAAGGATTTGCCATCCTGGTACTAGAAACTTCTTTCACAGCTGGTAGTGTGTATGAGAACATACACGAGACTGTGAGATATGGACATGTGATACATACATGCACACAGACATACATGTATATACATGCGCACATGCATGTATACACTGCACTTTTATGCAATACCCAGTTTTAGTGCTATAATTACCTATACTGCAGACTAAGAACGGTGGCCTGTTGTTCTCTTTCTGGTTTTGGAGAAGATAGGCCAACCCATGCTAATTTTAACGGGTCTCATTTTCGGAGCGTCAGCGGGCTTCAATGCCCTCAGCACAACACTTCCATAAGACGGATTTTCTCCCTCAAGGATGATGGGACTGGGGTGAATAATCGTAGTGCTACATCCTCTCTGCATTTTGCTTCTGACCGGAGCAGGGCAGCTGAAGCCTAGCTCCGGCTTCCCTCTCATCATCGCACCATCATGTCCCAGGCACTCCGTTTTGTTACCTGCCTTTTGTGTCATTCTCCGGACTCCTCTCCAGCAAAGACTCACTTACAGACAAAGAACGCTAACAGGCTATTTGCCGAAATTCTCATGGATGAGAAAATTAACACCCCCCCTCCTTTTTTGTTGTTGCCATGGTCACAGGAAAGGAATTAAAGCATCAAAGCCTTCCATTTCCTGATGATGGATTAAGGAAATTATTAATTTGTCTTATAAAAAGGCAGGTTGTGTCTCTGCAATTAATGTTAGAGGGCCCTTCATGAGGGGAATTTCAGCCTCCTGGGCGGAGAAGGCTAAAGCATCTGCTTATTCACCAGCTTAGATAGATGGGGCTGCTATGGGGGTCTGTGCTGTACCTCCTGCCTTCATTAGTCACTGCAGATAGGATTTGGCTGCCTAGGCAGTGGTTTCTTTGGGGCACAGGATTAAAAATTCAAGCTCCCCTATAAATTAAGCCCTCTCCTTTATCCATTTTTTATGCTCCATCCATGATCTCTCAGGATTTTTCCATTGCAGGATGTGGAAGAGAAAACTTAGGGAAAAAAATTACTTAGACATAGTTGTCTTTGATATGTTCCTACTCATCCCTTACCCTGCTTTTCTGGCTCCCTGGCGCCCAGCATCTCCCTGCTGACGAGGTGGCTGTTTATACGGGAGCTCTTTACAAAGGTTGGCTTCGCAGTGGGATGCCTTCCCTCGGGGGCCTGTGGGCTTGGCCATGGCCACTGCACCTGCCCCAGCATCGGGCATAAAGACTCGGTCCCATAAAGACTTTTTGCTGGATCACCTGGGCCTCTTTTCCCAGCTCCATCTCACAGTGTTTCTTGGTGAGCTGCCCCGGCTGGAGCCCCTGCAGGGAGCAGCTGAAATTTCCCTCACCTTTGGGGCTGCCCAGGCTTGCAGGACACAACTGGGAGGGAAATATGTTACCCTGTCTGCTTCTGTTATAGCAAATTCTTTCTTTTCCTTCACCTTTTCTTCACCATTTCCTTTTTTTTTCTAAACAGTTGCAGAAAATACGGTTTTGAATCCCAGCGTTTGCCTTCAAAATTAGGAGAGGAAAAAAAAGCAGCACCGAAACACAGAGATTTTGATCTTGAAACTCAGCAAAACTCACTTGGCTCCACAGAGAGTCTATTGTCCCAGGCTTCATTTCAGCAGACTCCCCGAGCCGAAAGGTGCTGCTCCGACCTTCCAGCGCCGGCAGTGGTGTTGTCTGATGACAGAACCCAGCACGCCGTGCTGACTCTTTTAAATTCATCCTTTCATATTTCTTCTTGGTGTGTTCAGGCAATTTGGCCCTTTTATTTACTGGACCCTTTTTTATTCTTCCTGAAAGGGAATGTCTTAACGCTTCCCATTGAAACCCATGGAAGTAAGTTGTTGCAAGATAATACCCAGTGAGTTCGTGCCGGCTGGGGTGAAGGGAGGCCGAGCAGTGCTTGTGACATGGAGCGGTGCCTCACGCTAACCTCGTGGCTCACCCCTTTGATACGGTGTCTCTCGGGTGCTGTGCTTTGCCTGCCTTGCCGCGGGAAACAAGGGAACTTGTTTGTCACTTTTCCCTACGCTGAAAGGGCACAAAGGAGGAAGGAATCTTCTCTGAGCGACAAGCTCCCCTTTCCCTTTGATCTGCTTTATGGGAGTCCCTTTCCTCTCCAAATGAAAAAAACGCCAGGACTGCTTCATGGAAAAGCTGAATGCAATTTGGAAACTCACCGGGAGTTTGCATACCCACCATATTTCTATGAGTAATACAGTGCTGCTCTCCCAGTGACCACGTCCAGACCACGCTCAGCCCTGATATCTTTCTTGAAGACACTGCCGCAGTCAGGAAGGCTCCTGTAGTTGATTGAAAGATAGGAAACCCTTGTTCCTGGGCTTGATGGGTCTGTAATTAACAGCTTTAAAATCAATGTTGTAACTTCATGAAGGATATTTCTTTTAGCATTAAACATGCCAAATGACCTACTGCTCTCAGATGCTGAGCTATAACCCTTAAAGTCCCAGTTGTTGGGACCAAAACCTGTATTTAGCTCTATATTCGTGCTATGGTCATGGGTCCCAGTCGTATTGGTGTTACAATAGCTTGCAAACACACCGGAAACCTACAAAGTCTAAAAAAGTAAAATCTTTCACCGTGTGTACCCTGGGTATATTTATACGTTAATTAAGCCCACCTAGAAGTGGTGTTAATTATTTATTTATTTATTTTTCCTTTGGTCAGCAACAGGTACACAATGTGCAGGGTTTAAAATAGACCCCGAAAGAGTTTACCTTCCCCACAGATAGCCTTTGAGGACTCAGAAACACTGATGCCGTCTTCTCTGCCATGCCTCTTCTCTCCAGCTGTGTTGAGTAATTGAGTTGGTAGCCCAGGTGGCACCTCAACACCTCCGCAGCCCTTGATACCGAGCTGTTTTTGACCAGCCTGCAGCAAGTATGAATTGCGCTATCCTGTCGATCTTTATTTTCTCCATATATGATACCGGAAGGTTATAATGCTTGCCCTAATCTCTCCTTATGATGTTGTGGGTGCCCGAATGCTGGTGCAGATATATCTTGGCATTCAGCACTGGGAGTGTGGAGAGAGAAAGTGGTATCTGCCAAAAGAGAAGGAAGGAGAATCAGACATAATGCAAAAAGCCTTTGCCCAGACCACAGTTTACATCCTACCAAGTGAAGGAACTAAATTTACATGTAAATCCCTTTAAATTGAAATGGTCACCTTCTAATTCAGAGAAAGCTGAAAGAAAAACCTTATAAATTTCATCTGTCTTCCTATTTCCTTCCTCCCAGACTCTGCAGAGAGCCAACACAGGTCCCTAGGGGAGGTTTTCACGTCTTCTGCTCCATGGCAGTCCTGCTGTGAGCACCACGTACTTTCTAGCAGATGCAGAGCGTGCTTTGCACCATATACATTTTTCTTGCTTGCTTTTTTACTTGCTTTCATGGACTCCCACGTGAAGATTTCCAGGTCATGACAGCCTTCTCCACAAGATGGAGGAAGCTGGGATCAGAGACTTCAGTCAGAGTGACTCCACTTGTCTTTGAGTCCATAGGTGCTGCTGATGGAGCGGGCAGGCATGCAAATATGCCCGTATAGACCTGGTAATCCATTTCCAGAGGGATTTCCATTAATCAAATCAACAACGTCCCTGCTGCGTGCCTCTAGACGAAACGCTGAAAGTTTAGCCAGAGTCACTGCCACAAAGTATGAGAGATGTCACTGCCTCGGTCATCGGTTACATGGAACCTGCTGATGGAAGCAAGATACGGCATTTGTGTTCATTTTGTGAGAGAAAGTATTTCCTCTTACAGAATGTATGCACACACATAAATAGCTACCTATTACCCGATAAAGGTACTATGGTTGTCACACCTGGGTGTATCACGTGGGGCTGGCTGATAGGACCCATGGCTGCAGGAGGCTTGAGCAACAGCTGGGGACAAGGGGGCCACCCTGGTGTGTCCAAAGTGGCACTGGGTGCATAGACTTAGGGACACAAATTGCTCTGGAGATCCGGTCGCAAGGGATTTTT
Organism: Phoenicopterus ruber ruber; assembly: GCA_009819775.1. Classification (NCBI taxonomy): domain Eukaryota; kingdom Metazoa; phylum Chordata; class Aves; order Phoenicopteriformes; family Phoenicopteridae; genus Phoenicopterus; species Phoenicopterus ruber. The sequence goes on from CM020215.1 coordinate 163,185,254, forward strand.
TCACTTGGCAAAGGGGATGGACAGATGGATGTATGGCCAGATGGATGGAAGGAAGGAAGGAAGGAAGGAAGGAAGGAAGGAAGGAAAGAAGGGAGGAAAGAAGGGAGGAAAGAAGGAGGAAGGAAGGGAGGAAGTAAAGTTTAGGTGCATGAGGTTTCAGTATAGATACTAGAAATTTTTTCATCACATAAAGAGGAAGGCATGTTACATGGGGAAAAAACAGCTGGGATATAGAGAAAGGACAATTTTTTAATTTTGAGGAAACAACCAACAGAAAAAAAAAAATTTAAAACCACAGAAAATACCAAAAAAGACTTGTAGATTGATTAAATGGATTAACTGTATTAGAGGGGAAAAAATGCCATTTCCTGCTCAATTTAATACCAAGAAGTCAGCTGGTAAAATAATGGCAAAAACTATAAAAACTCTGCAGGAAGACTTATTGCGGCACATGGGATGCCACTCCTGCGGCACGCTGGGCTTTCAGCAGCAAAACCAACAGGAGGACGAAGCTGGTTCCTCTCCTGCGCCACGGCAGCATGAAGGACATTATCAGAAAGCTGTCGGTTTTGTGATGGCTTGAGCGGGAGGTGGGGTCGCTCCTGGAGGTACCCAGGTGAGGACCGTGATGGAGGCAGACCTCACGTTTCGTCGCGCCACTGACGCTGCTGTGGCTGTGGAAATGCAACGGGGCCGGCAGGAGGGTTTCGGCCCTCTGCTAAGACAGAAGGCAAGTAGCACAAAATAATTGCAATGCCAATTGTAGTGGTATGCGGAGGAGTCCTGAGTGGGCAGACGCGTGTCACCATCTGAGGGGAGCTCCCCCTCACCTGCCTGCCCGTAGATTTAAAGGTGGGTGTTTGAGAAGGTGTAATAGGAAAGGGCACCTCCGGAGAGGCTGCTGCTTAGGGAAGGGTAAAGAAAAATCAGTCCTGAAGGATGGGAGACTAAATAAAAATATGCATGCTGCGGACGCAGATAGTGCTGCAGACTGTGCGACTGGGATAGCCAGTTTAGAAATATTCATCTTGCGCAAGATGGATAGAAATATAATCTGGTTAACACCCTGGGTAGTGGGGAGAGACTGAAGATGAAGCTGGATATAGGATCATCACACAGTGGCTGTCATCCTGCTTTGCCAGTATTAAAAAATCCCTCAGTGGCATTGCACGAGTGCAGACACCGGTGTTGCTGAAGATTTAAAACTCCAGAAAGATGGAAAAAGACAGGACAGGGTCTGGATATCTGTATATTACCGGGAGGGGTATATCCAGCACTGCAGGAGCAGAAAAAGCCAGGGAAATTTAGCTAGACCGAAGCCGGAGTAGCACTGCCCTGCCTCTGCCCAGCTCTCGAATATCTGTGGCCCAGTTCAGGCCGGGTGCATCCCTATACTGGGATGCCTCTTGGAGTTGTTTTACCACCCCAGGCACCTTCGGTGGGGCCGGGGCTTGCGCCTGCACCTCTCCACGGATCTCAGCCAGATGCCTCAAGTTAGGCGGGATGACTAGGGATCCAGCTATGTGAAATATTCGAGGAGAGGATCGCCGGATCCTGAGGAACGTGAGTCACCTTTTCATATTTGGCACTCTGGGTCCCACCACAAGAGCATGCTTCAGCACATAGCAGAGAAGCTTTCATGTCTCGGGTTGTGGCAGAGGGTTGCCAAAGACTGTCACGGATATTATCTCAATAGCAATTTCTGGCCAGACCAAAGTGGTTGGGTTTTTTTAAATGGTTATGGTAATAATTTACCAGGTTACTAATTAGTCTATTAATTTTGAAATGGTTCAGAACAAGGTTGAAAAATGATGATTCATATGTATTGTTTATCAAGAAAGATTTCAGAGAGGACAACTACTTATTAAAAGTACATCACATTATGAAATCAACAGAAGAAGAAAAAATAAAAAACCACAGGAAAAAAAAAAAACTGAGGAGCACTATTCATCTACCAGGATAAATAAAAACAGACCACATTATATGTTCAGGAAATAAATATGAATGATATGAAAATAAAATGTATCCGTAGCATTCGTTAAGTGTTGTAAGAAGAAATAAACTTACTTACACCTCTCATCTTCTGCTCTTACCATCAATTATGTTTCTTTTGTTTCCTGGTGCATGATTAGACACAATTGCCCTTAAAAAAAGGATCGTGTCTCTTGTTCATTAGTCTCTAATCCTAGTCCTAGGCTCAGGTGTAATGCCATTTCTCAGTCAGATTCCTCAGTGACTAGAATCCCCCCTCAGAGATGAATTCACGGACAAACTCCAGGAATTAGGGCAATGGGAAGACTTCCACTTTGGTCCCAATAAAGTGTAGCAGTGTTGATGCTGGAAAGCTGAACGTAGGGTTGTTTTAACACCTCCTGTTGTACTTTTATGACCATAAGGGCTCCGTTTTGTGATCTCTGGGAAATATACTATTACTTAATATAAATATTATTATTTATTATAGTATAATACTAAATGCATAATACATATATAATATATATATACATAACACAATATAATACTACATATTATTTTTTTATGAACAGCCTCTGTAACGCAGAGGGAAGCCATGAAAACATAGCTTATCAGCCCTGGTAAACGCAGCTTTTTTACCGCTTCAGAAAACGTTCAGAACAAGGGGACAGTTTGTTCCTGGTTTCCAAAGGGCTTCCACCCAGGCAGCAGGACGACCTTTTAGGTGGAGCAAAGGGAACAGTACCTGCCTGAAGTTTTGCGGGTCGGCCGGTCGCCGGCCGCCATCGCAGCGTCTCCGCGAGGAGCCGAGCAGCACTTTTCCAGCCCGCAGCAGGCGTGTGTGCAGTCTGGCCCCTCGCCTTCCCCGGGAAGCGCGCGCGGCAGCCGCTAGCCCCACGGCGCTTGCCCGGGTCCTCCCTCGAGGTACCCGCAAGGCCGCCTTTTAGCCGCCACCGGGCTCTGGCTTCGCTACGCTGAAGTGTTACTGACTGCACCTCCCGCGCGTGTTGCCCCCGTTGCCGGAAAGCTCTGCCGCGCAGAGCTGCGAGGGCGGACGCCCTCCCCGGTTGGAGAACCTGACTCCCATCCCGGGTTTCCCTGCCTGGTAAGTACACTCTAATTTACATTCCTCCAGAGTTAGTAAGCTCTAGCTCAGCCTCGAATCCTTCTTGAAAATCCTGGACTGATTCATTTTCCCCCTGAAGAAGCTCCTCATAAACTCTGGCTCACCCCACATACATACATTTCATTTTAATTAAAAAATACCTTGCTGGCATGACAAGCTATACAAGTTTTGCTAAAATATTAAATAATTAAAAAAAAAAAAAGACCTCAGAACCCTCAGGTCTCTGTCACAGAGAGATACAATACATCAAACATCTGTCCAGAACAGAACTGAGGATAGTCATAGCATTTGGAGGTTTACTTCTTTCCATTTATCATCGTGACGCATTTCAGATTTGGAGGCAGGCTCCTTTGCAGCATGATCGTAGGCCACCTTTTTCTTTTCTCCCATAGCCGTGCGAAGGTTTTCCTCAACATTTTTTTAATGGAAAGTCTTTTACTACTTTTAAATTTTTTTTCTTTTTTTTAAGAAAAACTCCTCCTCACATTTCCACCTGTTTTGGGCACAGAAATAGGATACGTTTCTCCATTTCAATTCCTCCCCTATCACATTAGTTGCTCAGTGATTTCTTTTCAGTTCTGCACTGTGCTTTGCCTCTTCCAATTTCCACTCCTAATTTACAGTCATTGATTCTTTATATGCTGAGGATCTACTCCAGGCTGGCACATTTCACCCTGTGAAGCTATCCATTAGTCTCAAAGCGCTATTTAAAACTCTTCAGCAAGTCCATCTTTGGCGCTTTAATATATCTGTGACAGTGACCTGTATATAGTTTTGACGTAGGGTTGGGCCTGGGATGGAGACCTGCGTTTGCTCCGCGTACTCCAGAGTCCCGAGCTCCCTGTCCCAACTCAGGGGGAGGAGGTATAATTCACAGAAACTTGTGTGAAGTATTGAGAGCTGTGTAAGCAAGCCCATAGAAACACAGAGCAATGAGGTGGAGCGTAGGTACCACCTCTGGTATGTGGTCAGGCAACTCCAGCTCCCGGGCTTCTTAGCCAGCATCTTTTTGGGGTGTTGGGAGAGAGCGAATGAGAGCAAGCAGCTGGGGAAAGGCGTACCATAACGCAAACCAGCACAGGGACACTGCTGAACGGGTGCTACGGAGGTGTGTTAAGATGGTGCTCCACCTCGGCGATTACCCCTGATCTTGTAACCCCTCTCTGAAGATGTTACCAGGGCTCCTTGGCGTTGTGCTGTGCAAGCACGTCAGCTGCAGCCCACAGCCCACAGCCTGAGGGTTCAGACACCCAGCAGAGGCATAAGGGACCTGGGTGGGAGTTTGCAGTCAGCTATTGCTGCTCCCAAGAGAGTACCTTAATCACCAAGTGCTGGGTGCACCTTGGAGGGAAGCATCTTCCCACCTTCTCGGTTAAGGTGACTTACTGTGCGGAGAAGCCATCAAATTATGCGAGACCAGGGAGACGGTGGGCAAATGCTAAAGGGAGAATATGCAATGCCACTGTGCAAGTCACTGGTTTCGTCAGGTGTTGGGAGCCCTAGTTCTGTTATGCATTGGATCATCAGTTGTGGTGGCTTTTCTCTGCTGAGCCCAGGGCTTGGCTTGGCTGGCCACGCATGGCAGCTGGTGGAGATTCAGGGCTGAAACCAGGAGCAGCACAGTTAGGTCAGCGCAACACCACACTTGAGTGAGTCAGTTGTCCCTTTCAGCCTGGCTCGAGTGCCGTGCCTTGCTGACAGAGCTACACTGCTCTCAGCTCCACCACTACCTTATCTGCTGCTCACGTAAGGATCTCCCCACTGTGCTTCAGCTCAAAGCTTAGACGTTCCTGGAGGTGTCCCAGGGAATTTATTTTGGTACCAGGGTGCATGTTGATATATCTTCTTATCATCCAAACTAATATTTTAATCTGTTTTGGAAGGTCTCTTGCAGTGACAGTCTTCTGGAGTGCATTTCTTGGCCATATAAATTCCTTTGCTGTTCATCCATGCACTTAATTTCAAGAGCAAGCCACCCGCGTGGCAGAGGCGTTCCACCTCTGAGCCATTTTGCTGAGGCTTCCACAAGCGTGGTTTAGTACATTTAATATTTATTGTTATTTATACAGCATTTAATACTTATTTATTGCCTGTATAGCAATAAACATTTGAGGCATGCAGTAGCTCAGCAAAACAAAGTCCAGCTAGACAGCATTAACAGACTGTGTACAAGCAGAGGAGAAGAAAGGCAGCAAAGCAACGTCACCAAGCCATGACATTCCTCACGTGTCTTTGTAGTGAAAAACCAGAAACAACGGCTGTAGGTAGTCTTGTGCACTGACTGAAATCGTGGCCAGCGCTGTGGATGGTGGAGAAGGAGGTAAGAAATTGCATTGGGGAGAATTACAGTGTTAATTTTCTTAAGGGAAGTTGGCCTCTTAACCCTCATTAATGAGTTAGAAAAATGGTATGGGCTGTATGTGACTGACTATTGGCATGGCCATGACCTTCTTGCCTTGCCTCTTCTGTCCCAAGACCTCAGTCCAGCACCCCGTGGTCCCTCGGCCCCCTCCAACCCCCCTCAGCCATGAGTGCTCATCCGGAGCCCTTCGGGTGCCTAGGGAGGAGGTGGGAGGGCAGGACCCTGACGCCTCGCAGCAGAGCAGGTAGAGAAACGGGCCGGCTGGAGGCACAAGCCCGCGTGGATGTGCTCAGCCCAAGCCGCTGAGGAGAGCCTCCGTGCCAGCCTGCCCGGCCGTGGCATTGTACTGCTGTTTGAGGCGGGGGCCCCCGGCTCCTCCTCAGAGGCCTCTGCAACCACAAGACATGGACATAATGCAGAATACATTTTTAGGCAGTTTCCCTATACAACAAGTCTGGTGTTGGAACGTAACCTGGTTTTTATTCTAGCTAATGTACCACAACTCTCCATGTTCATGCCGCTCATATAAATACTAGCCCATTTTTAAATCCTCTCTTTCTAGCCTCAGTGGTATCTGTGGCTTAAGGTCCCACACATTAATTATACGCTGTGTAATAAAGTATTTCCTTTAGCAGCTCCTTAATTTATACAGCAGAAATTGTCTACTAGGTAGCATTTCATTTACCTCGCCCGTGTTTCCTATTATTCATTTCTTCTCAAAACTGGCGTCCCAATTTTTCAGTCAAGCATTCGTCCTCTCCCTTCTTGTCTGTTTTGAAGCCAAGGACCAGCCCTGAGCACAACATCCATTTCGGTGTGTGCTCCTAAGTTATAGTTTCAACATTATTTCCTATATAGTCTTGAAACAGCTAACCGTAACCTATTTCTGAGTTCCCCTGGCCCCTGGTGTTCCTCTCTCCTCTGCCACGGACCTTTCCCTCCACCTCCCTCAGGGGTTTCCCATACCCAATGCCATGCAGAAAGTCTTGGATTTCTTTGTCTTCTGAGACTGCTCCACAAGCTACAGTGCTGTCGAGACCCAAAGCCTTGCTCGTTTTTGGAGAAACTGCCAGTAAAACCGAGGGTCTCTCAGGAAGTGGGGATGAAGCAAGCGCACCCTTGTCAAAGATTTGGTGGATTACTGAGCGGTGGTTTCCCCTTTGGAAACCTTTGGGGTTAAGGTAATGACAGAAAGTTTCACAGCTTCTGTTTCATCGCGTGATAAGACAAAGCTTTTCAAAAAGACAGCGGGAAACATATGCTCATCGCTTTTTTCTAGGGAAGGTGCAAGGAATTTGCCCCGTTTCCCACTTTACACTCCTGCTCTGAGAAGGAAAAGGTCACACTATTATCCATGAGGTGGTAAGTAATGAGAGGTGCTGACAAATTTTTTGGGCCCAGAAGAGTTTCGGTGCTGCACTCATGGTAACATCCTCCACCGCGCTGCATGGGCTTGGCTGGCAGAAAGACGATGTGGCAGACCCAGGAGTTTAGTTACCTGTATAAACCCTTGCAAAAATACAGTCTGGTGTTGTTCTCTTCTATGGTGTGATTTTCATTCTTTTACCTTTACATATCTGTAGGTGTTTCCAATTAAATTGATTTTGCAGAGACTTAGGACAGCCATAAAAATGTGCTAACTCTGCAGATATTTGAGCTGTGAGGTTCCCATCCAGATGGGATCTTTAAAAACGAAATTTTGTACAACTGTCAGTGCAGGATTTTTTTTTCCTAGATTTTCTTAGTGTTGAGAAGTTTGAGTGTGTGACTCTGTGTGTGTGTGTGTGTATACACATGCATCCGTGGTCTCTGCTAATTCAAAACTACAGTATTGAGGATGCCTAATCTTCTTATGGATCAAAGTTCACAGAGAGTTTTTTGGGGGAAAAAAATTAAGAGAGTTTTGTCTTTATCTCTCTCTCCGAATTTCATTTTATTTATACGTACAGTTTTAATAGCTTCACCCTCACCTGTAAATAAACAAATACATAAACAAGCAAATGCTGGGGTTTAGCGTGCTGGGAGGCGTGTGCTGAAGCTGGATTTGTGCAGCTGAGGCTCCACGCACCGAGCTGAACGTAATTGCCTCTGGTTCCTGTGCACAACATCTAATTTGTGGATTTAAAAGTCCATAAGTGCTCATTGCCATGATGGATCATAACAGCTTTTGAGGCAGTTTTCAGCACCAGTATGGTAAAAGATATTCATTTAAAATTACGCTGCGTACATGTGTTTTTCTCCAACTGCGACAGACCATCAGCACTGGCCACTGTCATGAAGGGGATCCATCACAGACTCTCTCGTGTTCCCAGAGGAGAAATCTCATAGGACAAATAAAAGGAATTACCTGCACACACACACACACACACACACATTTTTCCTATTATGCTGATAGTCCTGAGCTGAAATAAGACAAGAACAAGGCAGCCTGGTACCTCTTCTAGGCTAAGAGGTTACAGTGCGGGAGCTTCAACCTAAGCGAGCGCTGCCTGTCATCTCCATCAACCCCGTTTCACGCTGCATGAGGCAGAGGCGCCGAGGGTTTTCGCAAGCCTGCTCTTATTTACTACATCTGCCTCTAGGTATTGCAGATAGCAGAAACTTCCATCAGGGGTCTCTGGCTAGCAGATGATCTTTACACATGGTGTGTGTGATACGTGGGAATTCAGAGAAATCTGAGGAAGAACTTTGAGCTTTTCCACTCTATTTCTATAAGGGGCAAATCTGCCACGCGGGCACCTGGGCCCTCGACCACCGCACACATGTCTCTGTCCAGGGAGCCCCTGCACGGACATCCCGATCACGCCGTAGCGCCGAGCCCCCTGGAACGATCCCACCTGCGTGTGGGATAAGCATAAAAGCACCACCTAAACCAAAAAAAATATCCCAGACCGGTGGCGAGGTCTACGCTTCTGGCCAAGCTGCTGTAAGCCACGGCTGCAGGACGCCGTAAAAATCACAGGACCGGGTCTGGGAGAGGTGCATGAGAGGTGACAGGCAGTCGCCTTCCCTGTGTTCCATTTTACGGCAAGCGTGTCCATCGGATTAGGCGGGTGGCTACAGGCGTGTTGGGGGGCGAGGGGGTTGGAGGCTGAAAAAGCACATGCGAAACCGCGGGCTGCGGCCGGTGAGCGCTCCCCATTTGCAAGGGGCTTTGCTGAGAGGATCTCGGCTGCCTCTTGCCTCGACAAGCTTTGGTAAGTCAGATGAGGAACAGACACACCTGGAAAGCGCAAATCTAATAACTTTTTTTTTTTTTTTGAAGGCTATGAAGCGCGGCAGCAGGAGAGGTGAGGAAAGGGCTCCTGAGGAGGCACGAAATCCAAGTGACAAAAAACCAAGCTCTGCTCCGCGGAGGATCTGCCTTCTGCTGCGCACAGGCACAAAAAGCCCCGAAGAGAGGGAGAAACTCGAGGGGACGGTTTAGCGACGTGCTCCCTTCTGCCAGAAGTACAGGTCTCCTCCTAGGCCGGCGAGCGCTGCTCGCAGCCCTCCCCTTGTCCGCGTGGGGATCCTTCCTGTAGAACGTGAAACGAGGGGGAGGGAGAACCTCATTTTCCATTCACAGCGATTATTTCAGCTTTTAGTAAATACCCGGGGTATGTGTACAAAGTATATACAATGCGCGTAGCACGTGCTTAGGGTATAATCATACGTTACTGTGACACGCGTGACAGAAAGTAGGCACACACAGCATATTTGTAGTATGTGTTGCACAGCTCAACATTTCTCTCTCATAGATACATATGGTATATTATCTATACACTTACCGTGTTTATATATCTATGTATGCTTATATACCTACATATCTATATTTTTCTATAGAGAAAAGACCAAGTTTTTTAATTCTGCATCATGGGCGTATTGTATAGTGCGTACATGTCAGAGGATTGTTTTGATAATTTTACAGGGTTTTTGGATTAAACTAGAAAAAATGTAAATTACCTAGAGCCTGAGGAGCCTAAGTCTCATTTTCACAAGTGATTTAGGAAAAGAGTCTCCCTCACGCAAATGAGTTTTGTTCTGGCTTTTCCTAACCGGACTTAATTTTATATATATATATAATTTAAGTATTTAAGTATTTGAAAATGCTTATTTAGGGTCTCTTTCTGTCTGAATGTAATGTTTTGAATTTTTGATACACAGAGATAACAGCTCTAGTGGGACCCTAGACGCCAGTCCCACTGCTAGAAGAATGAAAAAAAAGACAGGCTTGGCAAACGTGGTACAAAACTGTTCAAAATTCAGCTTAAATCTTCAGCGTCGGTTCTCTATGATTTTGTGAAAGTGTTTGTGATGGGAGAAGGCGGCTCCGTAAGGGCTGCGTATTGTCAGGCAGGCTTGCAGCGCGCGCAGGCTCCCAGGACGGCTGTGTTTCCACGAAATACTTTCTGTGTGGTATAATTTTTTTCAATCATGCTTTGGGTCATAAGACATTGGTTAATGCATCCTTTCCCAAACAAGTGCCAGCAAAACCTTTATACTCTGCCCCAACACGGGCTATTCTGTATACGCTACCTTTTATTAAAGAAATATTTTGGAACAATCGCAGAGAGTTTTTAATAACGTTATTGGCACCTCAGCCTTCTGCCTCTAAAGCCAGATGACTTGGGGCTCTGTAAACACCGGCAACACTTTCTTCGTGTTGGTAGCCTTATTGACTTCAACTCTGTACAGTATCTGTAGCAAAACCGAGAGTGCAACTCAACCACATGAATAGGGTTTTTTTTTTTTCCACTTTAAAACCTTTCACCGTACATCATACTGTCATAATTTTATGTTACAAGAAAGCTCAGGAATTTCCAGGATGACAAGCAAGCATCCCGCAGGAAAGCTAAAATTCCCCCTTACTCGGTGGAAACCTCTCCACCCCCCCATTTACCGCACGGAAAATCCTCAAGCTGGTCCCAGGCAAGCCTCGTGTTAAGCCTTGGCTATTGCAGCCCTGGAGAAGTCGGAAGGCCTGATGCGAGGATTTAGCCCAACAGCCTTGGGCAACTTTCAGTAGCTTTCTGTACAGGATTCCCAATCTAATGCCTGCTGCAGCCAGGAGCTGGCTGTCGGCTGGTGGCAGGAGACATGGTGGCGGCGGTTGCCTCTTGGGCTAGCTGAGGACATAAAGTTCTGTGGACCTTTAACCACCTGCAGAATCAGCGATTTGGTAGGAAAGGAGGCAATTTTTACCTGGCAGGTCAAATTAAAAAAAAAAATAATTAAATGTCAGCTGCTCTTGGCTGTGTTGTGCTTGAGAATAGGGAGAGCAAAGCCAACAGAGAAGGGTATGAGATGGGACAGAAAATGCAGGTGACTATGTCTGGAGGGCATAAAAACATAATTTAGTATGCAGCTTTGCAATTTATCACATACCGATCACCCTGCATGTGTTCTGGATGAGCGTATGCAAACAGACGGGAGGATGCTGAGGGCAAGCGGATACACGCGGACCTGTGTGCACACAGCAGGGCCACGAGGAGCCTACTGTGGTCCCTCGAGTACCGCCACCGTCACCACCATCGCCACCGCCTCTCTGGAGGCAGCCCGCTGCTCCGGGAGGTTTTACGCCAGCACGGCGACAGGAGCAGCACGCTTTCCCGAGCGCCTGCCAGCCAGCTTTGCTCGCCTGGGTGAGGGAGCGGAGGGGGTGCTGGCTCTTCCCACTCGCTGAGGTGTTGACGGTCTGGGAATGAGCCACCCCGGGCTCCTGCCCCGCTGCCTCCAGGCTCCCTCCGTGCAGCGCTGGGGAGGCAGAGCCCATCCTTCCCCTTACTCAACATGCTGCCACTGTAGAGAAGATAGATGTTGCCAATCCCTCCGACCTGGCAGGGCTCCCTTGGCAGCTGTGCGGCTCCATCTGAAAGCAGCAGGGCCATGCGGGTTTGGGGGAAGCTGCGGAGGGAGGGCAGGGCAACCAGCACCTTCTGGCGGGTGCCGTGCAAAAAGCCCTCAGTCCCCACATGCTTTTGCCGGATCCATTTTGCAGGGGGAGGGCCAAGACCAGGACTGGGAAAGGGGACCGCCTTCAGGCTTGTTGTTGCGGCTTTCCACAACGCTGTGTGTTAGCGGGAGACGCATTTTGGGGTGTGCTGCTTCGCCCCTCCGCTTGCCGCACCATGACAGAGAGAGCATCCTGCATCCCACATCCCGCATCCCGTGTCCTGCATCCCACACTCCTTATCCTGCACCCTGCGTCGCGCATCCCACGTGGGACCCGGCGGAGGGAGAAGAGGGAGCCGGGCCCGGTGGCACGGGGTGCGCTCCCTTGGTGCTGGGAAAATTAGAGGGGTCCCGGGCTGCTTTGATAACAGGCTGCCCTGCGCGCTCAGCTCAGTCACAACAAAAGGCACAGTCACCGGAGCGAGGGGAAGGGTGTCGCGGCAGCGCTGGCCGTAGCCGAGCTCCCGGCTTCGCGCGGGCTCCGAGAACAACAGCGTGAGCCTGCGGACGGGGCAGCATCCCCGGGGCGCAGCCTGCCCATCCCGGCGAGCCCGGGACAGGGACACGCCGCCTTTGCAAGCCGGGCCGTAAACAAGGACCTGAGCGCGCGTCTGGCCCTGAGTCAGCCCCCGGCTTCCCTCCCCGCCGCCAAGGCTGGAGGAAATTTGGTAGGCAAAGTCCCTCTCCAGACTGCCAGTCCCTTTGTTGGGAGTTGGGAAGAAAACGCGTCGAAGTTGAGGAGGAGGAAAGGTGTGCCGAAAACTGAATTGCAAAGTAGAAAGGCAATTTCAGCTTAGCCCAAGTGTCCTGAAATTCTTGCTTAGGAAAATAAAAATCACGGTGTGAATCTGCACCTTAAGAGCCTTCCTAAAAGTGTCAATAATTTCCATATACAAAGAATTTATTTTAGCCTGGGATTTCCATGTAAAGTGATTCGACTACAGTAAGTAGGACCACTTTATTGCTGTTCACAAATTCACATGCATTTATTCTGCTGAAAATTTGATATAGGGCATTTTTTGTATTCCCATTTATCGCTTGCCAAGAAATAATTAAGAATAGGAGCTAGAAGATTAATTTTAAATAAAAAATCTTCTCAAATGAAAATGTCAGGTCATAAAAATTCCTTTTAAATCATAACAGCATATAAATCTTTGAAATTAACCATGTAATTACAATGTCTATCAACTTTTACCTTGAGCTTTGAGCCTCTCTTTTTAATCTCCCATTCTTTTTTAATGAATAGCTATTTTGAAATTAAAAAGTACTGTTCATTACACATGCCCCACTATAATAGGGTTTTTATCATATTTGCTCTATTTAAAAATACTTGCTACTTTGTAATTATTCACACGCCGATCCCTTCCTATATTGAGTAGAAAATAAAAAATGAAATAGAAGTCAAAGGTGCTTTAGAGCTGAATGATTTACACAATTCATTAAGGACGGTGATTTTTCAGTTAGCATCAGATTAAATGGTTACTTACTCTCAAATAGCCCTTGGGGAGTTGAATTGCTGGGTAGCAAACAGATTAAAGTTTGCATTGAAAGAAAAATTGAATTCAGAGGTAATCAATAGCATAATAGGGGCAGTGAGTGGTGCCTGCTGCCTGAAATGAAATTACCATATTTTTAATCTTAATTTTCCACTCTGTTTATCTGACAGTGTGGATGTGCAATCCAAACAGATAATGAGAGAGTGGGATATTGACACTGCTGTCCTCTGGAGTGCTTGTTTTCAGTGATTAAATGCTGTGATCTGTGATTACTTTGTGCAGGGATGTCAGAGCTGCTGGCCAGGACTATGGGAGGGACACTAGCTCAGCAGCTGTAGCTCTCTGGTCTCTCAGGTCCTAATGTCTGAAATTCATTTTCTGCCGGCTATACGGGGGGAAAAAATTGCCTATTTATGTATATACTTCTGCTGCACAAATTACAATAATTAATCCCATTACTATTGTTGTCCTCATTCAAAAACGTTTAATTAGATCAATATGTAGTGCACCCTCTCTGTAGGAGCTATATTAACGAGCCGCCGAACTTGCGAGGGATAGTAAGACATGAGTTATTATACAAAGCATGGCTAGCAAAGTTTGGAGGTAAAGTGAATTATCTTTGTAGCAGCAGAAGACGGATAATGGAAAGCGTGATTTTATCAGAGATCCAGCAAAGCCAGTTGGTGCAGATATATGGAAATCTGAAGTGTAAATAATACCCATTGTAAGTATAACATCCGCAGTCTTTTAAAATGCAAATGTAATGATAGAGATGTTTTTGTAAAAAACGTAGAAGGATTTGGGAACAAAACATGATTTTAAAATTGTAATACATTAACATAGCTAACGCAACTGGAACGCAGAAGAACATAATGATGCAACCTCCTCTTGACAAACCTCCTCGAAGATTTCTTAATTCCATGGAATATGAAATCTCAAAATATTCCTGGTGGTTGTTGCTTAACCTAAACGCGGCGTGAGCCATTTGCATTTTGATTAGAACCAGTGAGACGGTATGTTCAGTATCAGGGCCTGATCCTGCCTGATAATGGGATTACCGGCATGTAGCAAGGTTATTTGTGTCCCTCAGCCTTGCAGGGATCAGGCCCTGGAAACAGAATTTGGGAAGCTTTTAAGTGTGTGCATATGTGCCTGTGTGATGGATGGGTGGGTTATTTGAACCGGAGTATGTCAGGCCTTGGCGGCGTATTTATCGGTGACAACTATCATGTTCTCCGGAGAATTAGCATCTCTCTGTAATACCATTTCCACATTTGATTACAGTCGGAATTGGACTTCTCGCTTTTCTAACATCACCACTGGAAGACTCCCCCTGTGCACGTTCCCAAACCTTCGTACCAAGGATTACTTTGGTCTAATAAGAGAGGTTAGTATTTCAACCGGTCATTAGCCATTTAGCTATATTTAGCTATTTTTAGGTTTGGGGGTTTGGGTTGGTTGGTTTGCTTTAGCTTTTACTGCAATACGACATAGAAGGCAAGGCTTTATTTTCACAAACGCTGGGTTCTCACAGCTGCTGTTGCAGCTGTTAATGTCTGCAAGATTTTGCTCCTCCCAAGAATCAGGTGCGGTATAAAGAGCCGAAGGACTCCCGAGTGCAGCCCTGAGCCGTAAGCACAAGACCCTCACTCTCTGTGAGCGTCCGCATCTTCATGGGGGTCACGTTTCTTGATCTCTAGCTGTACAGAGGGCAAGGAGGGTACACCGCACAGCAGATACAGTTCAAAAATGCCCAAAAGTCAGATCCTTCTTTCCTTGCATGCGTAGATGCATGCATGTGTGCACTAAATGCACAGCAGATTGATTTACGGGGGTGAAAGCTGCGGTCCACAAACATCCTCAAACTTTGCCCCTCCATGGTTACTTCTACAGGTTGGAGCAGGGGTGTAATGCATGAGCTGAGGTACAGCTGTTGCCTGATCAGGTGTTCTTCACCAGGCATGACTCTCTTTGCCCTTCCCCTTAAAGCTAATTCGAACAGATCTAATAACATGCTGATTCACTGTTAATTTTACCTTCCCCCTCTCTTGGAACACAGTTTGGATGCTCAGGTGGAAACAAGACAAAAGAGCTTCTTTACCTAGAGAAACCAAATCTTGGGAGCTCTGTAAGACCAAATCCCTGAAGGTTCAGAGAAAGTCCTGCGTTACTTACAGGGAGCAAAAATAGCAAAACAACTGCTACTGCGAGAGTTAATAAAGAAAGTGGAAGTTGCCACAGGAGTACACCTCCCCTTCATATCAAAAGCTTACACATGGCAAACAAAAGGAATATCTGTAAATATAAAATACATTTAAGAAACCAAACTGAAAATGATGTCATATTTCCTCCATTGCCTTCCTTAAAGAAATACTTTTTTATAGGAGTACTTCTTGGGGAACTTATTCCTACCCCAGAGAAGCTGATAGTAAAAAGGACTTCAGAGGGAAACAAAAAAGGATGATAAGTCAAAAAAAGACTTCAGCACGTGTGTGTCCCCTAGTATCGGGGCTAGATTCTACACTGTGTCGTGCTCAAAGATGCAGATCCTGAATAACCCAATTTAGTTTCTACATATGGTAAGAATTTAGAATTTGACACAAAGAAATATAATACAGCAGAATGTAGCTCGACGCATGCTGAGAGACATATCTGCAAGCATTTGTTAATCTCTGTTAATATTTTTCTTCTAAGTAAATCATGGTTGGTCATGTATCTTGCACGGTGCCGTTCTTCTTCCCTTACTTAGTGCTTACGCAGACGAAGGCTCTGATGCAGCACTGCTGAAATCAATGGAAGTTTTATCACTGACTTCTGCGGGAGCAAGACCGGGATCAAAATGCACATGGAGATTTCCCCAGTCTTAACTCCCTATTAGTGACTGACGCAATGAGAAGATGGGGGAGACTAGGACGGTACCATGAAAGCAGTTGCTTTTTTAAGGGCACTCTTAATTTTTTTTTTTCTGATTTCAAATCTTGCTGTTGGCTCAAATGGGATAATTATACAAGTATTTCTAGCATGAATAGTCATGCATGCTAAATTATAATGCCTTTTCCAATGAATACTGAAATATATGACCTTGAAATTTGCTTTTTTTTTTTTTGCAAATGCTTATGTCAGTAAAATTAAAATACACTGCAGTGCTTGGAAAGTGAGTGTAAAAGAGGTGTGAGTGTGGCAGAAGCAAATCCAGTTAAATGTCTGATCAAACATTAATGACAGTATTCACCCACCTTTAGTAAGAAGACAGTATCCAAAATATTCACATAATTACAACCCATGCTTTCAGCAGACATTTAAGATGGCATTATTCTCATATTAATCTTTGAACAGTGCATTGAGGTGATACTTTGTCACCTCCATATGGTCAATGACGTGAGTTCCCCTCAGAATTGCCAATATCTCACTGAGTCACTTGCTTTACCATATTTCTTTGAAACTGTTTTCTCCTGAAATTACTATATCTGCTATGTTTGTCACATCCATTAATATAAAATACAATGAATTAATATTAGCAATATCTTTTAAAATTGCTAAAAAGTCTTGACATGAGAAACTCCCTTGATTCACGACGTGGGGTTCAGATTTGCTCTCCTTATTCTGCAAACTATTTTAGTTAAAGGTGACACAGAGAGAGAGGCATTTTGCACAGTTATGTAGAGTTCACAAATCTGCTGAAGTTGAGGAGCTTGTTTGGGGCTAGCGAAGTAAGAAACTATCTAGAGAGACGTCAGTGGGAGAAGCAATATAGTTGCAGTTGTTTCCCATATATTAAGACCCAGCTACCATATGCGGAAAATTATAAACTCAGATGTGAGCAGCACATAGTCCTCTAGCTTTCTTTAAAACAGGGGCATCTATAGTCCTTATTGCTCTTTGCGTTGTGTTATCTGTATGTGCATCAAACTTCTTATCAGCGCTTTAAAATGCTGACCTCTGAGGCTCGGCAATATTGCTAATAAACGCCCATTGAAATGGAAAGCGGCTGAAAAACTGTTTGAACTTCTTTCCTGTCTTCTGACTATAGAGGTATAGTCCAAGCGAACGTTGGGGTTTATAAGAGCACAAAAGCTTTCTTCTGCCCGTGTACCTGCAGTCACCACTTTAAGTATATTGAGCTTCAGAGCACACAAAGGAGAGGCAGAAAATCCAAACCAATCTCTTCCCTTTCACTCCTTAAATCCTGACATGCTCCATCACCTCTTCAAAATAGTGAGCTGCCCTTCCCCAAAATGGAGAAAAGAAACAAAATCAAACGCAAAACAATGAAGAAGGAATAATCTGATCTTTAAATAAGGAGACACGTTGCTTGGGGCTTAAGCGGGCTAAAGTTTCACAATGATGTCACCTTCTTCTGAGAACGTGACCCCCGTGAGAGGTGAAGGGTGAAATATAAATACCACTAATCCATTGTGTTTGTATATCTCTTAAATACGTGCCAAGTTTGGCATGGCTGACTCCACCAACTGTCTGGCAAACTCGGAAGTCTTCACTACAGGCTTTGAATGGGCAGTATTCATGGAAATCAAATGGCTGCTCTTTTTTTCTGACTGAAGTGCAGCTCATTGATGCATTTTCTTTAAAAGTAGACCTTTTTTTGGTCTCATTTCTGACAAAACTAAGTCCGATTTTCACATACAAAACCAGAGGAGCCATTGCTTTTCGTGCAGACAGCAACGTCCTCCGCGTGTAGCGGTTTCCACAATCCCAAATTGAAAGTCATGTGTGTGAAGCTCATTGTTTGTTCATTTGTTTTAAATATCTGCTCCAATCCAAACAGGAATGTGTTCGGGAAAGTCACGTTGCCCGTGCGATAGAGGGTCTCGGAGTGGACGACACAATGGTCTCTCCTTGCCTGGTTGTCTATGTATGGGTAAGGCGGAAGAGAGCTACAACAGTACAGATTTCTGGTTTTAGGAGACGCTCGTGAAATATATTGAGAATAGAAAAGTATTAAGATTTTTAAGGATATCAGTGGGTAACATTTGTTTGTTATTGGAATATCCTTGGAGAGAGCCTTGTGTTGGTGTAGTGGGAGCAGAAAGGGAAACTGGTAGAGAAATGACTGTCCAAGCTCTTTCTATTGCCCATATGATGCCTGTTTGCTTTTAAGACCAGCAACATATGAAGCACAACTATAGATTGCATTTTAATAGTACTTTTATTTAAAGGCACAAGTGCTTCTAGGTATAACAGTTGGTAAGAGGACCAGAAGCTGCTGCCCCATCTCACAGAGCAGGAGCAAAATCAGTGCTCTGTCACTTGGGCCAGGGAATTTGTTTAATCCAGAATTCCTCTGCAGAGAACTTTACTGAGGGGGACACAGAGAGAAGGAGGATGAAGGAGAAGGGTGAAATACTTAATTATTTTTAAGAAGAAAGACAACCTTTGGCAAAAATGTTGTACCCCAGGAGGCACAGCTTTTCCATGCAGGGACAGATCCTGCAAAATCCTTTCCTGTGAACTTGAGAAATGCTTTTTTTCCCGGCTCCCACCTAGCCAGGTCTGCAGGCATTTTTGTTTCTCTTCCATTCATTCTCTCTTTTTTACTGCATGAAAAAAAGTTTCTTGTTTTCATTGGTAAGGGCTTTCATAACCTGTTGTCATCTGACCTTTCATCTCTATTTTAAGTAGGTCCTGACTGGTTTTGACTGGGAAAAATATTCCTCTTTTCCATGTTAAATTTGTGCACGGGTACTCTTGGACTTTTTCCAGTGCCTGGGAAGAGTTTCCTGTGATGATCTCAAGATTATTAGTCAACACCGATTCTTTTTAATTCTCCAGCTTCCGCCTTTTCCTCAGAGCAACGACATTGCTTGTTTCTGTAGTCTGTGCAGTACTCATCATAACCAAGCCCTAACCCAAGGCTGAGGCTCCTGGCTGGTCCGAAAAAAGACATTTGAGGTGCTGGAGCGTGTCCAGAGAAGGGCAATGAGGCTGGTGAAGGGTCTGGAACACAAGTCCTATGAGGAGCGGCTGAGGGAACTGGGGTTGTTTAGCCTGGAGAAAAGGAGGCTGAGGGGAGACCTTATCGCTCTCTACAACTACCTGAAAGGAGGTTGTAGAGAGATGGGGGTTGGTCTCTTCTCCCAAGTAACAGGCGATAGGACAAGAGGAAATGGCCTCAAGTTGCGCCAGGGGAGGTTTAGATTGGATATTAGGAAAAATTTCATCACCAAAAGGGTTGTTGGGCACTGGAACAGGCTGCCCAGGGAGGTGGTGGAGTCCCCATCGCTGGAGGTATTCAAAAGACGTTTAGATGTGGCGCTAAGGGATATGATTTAGTGGGGGGCTTGGTAGTGATAGGTTAACAGTTGGACTCAATGATCTTGGAGGTCTCTTCCAACCAAAACGATTCCCTGATTCTATGATTCTATAGTACCAATTGAGTAATACCCAAAGCAGGAAGTGCTAAATATTTGTACATCACATTGGTCCAGTTCCCACGTTCGTGCATGTACCCATCTTCATGACCGAGACTGCAGTCTCTCAAGAACAGGAACTGTCTTTTACTGTCCCCACGTGCAGGGAGGTGGGTAAAGTCACGTAGCCACTCTCTCAGGTGCCTGAACATGTGTCTAGCATGATTTTAGATGTCTTAAAGCATCAAAGACATCCATGTGGTCTGGGAGGAATGACACAGGACCAACAGGACCTGCTGTGGAGAGGCCACAGAGGCCAGGTAAGATACCCCAAAGCTGCTGATGTGACCCTGTGCATCTCTTGTTAGGCTGTGAATCCCACCAGAGTGACTCTCTCTGAGCCCTGTCAGGCTGGAGCGCGTCGGTGCACGGGTACTCCTCCGCACAGGCCGGAAAGTCTGCCAGCAAACAACAAAAGTACTCGAGGAACATTAAAGTTTCAGCCTAACTTTTATTCAGCTGTTAATTAAGCCGCTGGCTGCGTCTAGACTACGGGACCTGGGAGTGCTGCCAAGCGCCCGTGCGTGGTGTGTACCCACCCTGCTGCGTCCTGGCTCCAGCCCGGGGAGCGATGCTCGTGTTCGCCGCCCGCGATGCCCGGCCCCACCGGGAGCCCCAGCACATGCTCATCAGCATCAAATTTGGGGGACCATGGCCACTGCTCCGGGAGCATTGCAACGCACAGCCAAAGGTTAGTGAGGACACAGCCTCTGTCACCAAAATAGAAGATGACTTTGTTTTCCAAATAGTTTTATAGCCCCCCTCAAACGCTAGGTTGACAATGTTGAAAAACAGTCTTCTAAACATGCTAATGAAATGCTAATAAAATAATGCAGCAAAGTCCCACTAGGTTTGAGAAATTAAGCTAGCAGCTGAACTCAGCCTCATGGTAAAGTTTAGTGATATTTAGTGACTCTGGACAGACACCAATTATCTGCATTAACAGAAGGTAAAGCCAAATGTTGTTACCCTGTGTGCTGAACCAAAGATATGGATCAAGCCATCAAATACCAGGGCTTCTCATTAGGCAAAATGAAGAAGTTGAGTCACTACTTAAAAGTCAACAATTTTCATTTGTTGACTCAAGCCACAGATCTAACTTGCTACAAAACTTGTATTATTTTCAGTCTCGTTTTGGGTTAATATACATTTAAGGATATCTCCTGGGATGGCCTCAGCATCTGAGGTACAGTCTAGAAAACCTCATGGTGTGGTTCACTCTGTACATGGACTAATACAAGAGAACTGTGAGGAGGAGAAGGGAAACCTTGCCCGGGAAGCAATACGAAATACAAGAACTGGAAGCAGGATTCAATGGCAGTCTGAGGACAAGGACAGAGCAAGCGGCAAAAAGCAAGAAACTTGTGTTGCTTGAGTAAATCAACTCCTGTTTACTTCATATCACTGCACTTTTGCAAGGCTGGCGTATAGTTCTCCATTTAGAAGTGGCTGGCAAAAAAAAAAGTGTGCAGGTTCGTGATGTCAGAGTCACTTGTCCCCCTGAAATGGGTGTGCCAGCTAGAGGTGGCATTTACCCAGACGTCAATGAGAGACAGAAATAAGCAGCTTGAGAAGAGACTCATCTCACCCCGAAAGAGACGCCTAAATGAACTTTTCCCTGAAAAGCGCGCATTTTTCTCCCTTGACTGAGACGAAACTTCAGGGCAGTCGGCTCGTGTGCAGCCCTCCAAAGCTCGAGAAAGAGGAAGCTGGTGCAGATGTTCCCCGCCAAGCAGAAGGAAGCTGCCCGTAAGCCTCCGCAGCTTCTCCTCATGGCGGGGTCTACCCACTGAGCAGAAGCCATGTACTACACCAAGCTTTCTGTTTCCTGAGGACATCCAAACAGGGACGCTCCAGCTGACACCTTCGTCTTAGCGGCAGGTCCAGACCCCGTGTTTGTTTTGAGGAACAGAGGCTGCTGTGAGGTCAGAAAGCCACTGAGACAGCACGGACAAAAGGATGTCCAGTCATCGCTTTGTGGCTATTGGTGTGGTAACATCAGCCTGGGGCTTTGCAGGGCAGCCTCCAGAGGAGACCGAATCAGCAACATCATCTGAGGATACTCCAAGCACAACTCATCTGCCCCTGTTTTCGGGTAGGCAAGAAAGGGTCTGCCTCTAAGGATTGCCACCTAATTTCCAGCACTGAAGAGTAGCTGTACTTCAGAGATGGACCCATTTTAGAGATCAAAGGAGGAGGCAAATTCCCTCACTGTTCGCATAGCTGTTCTACCTAAAAGCTTGTATAATAAAGAATTTCTGGCAAGACAGACTTTTTTTCCTGGAGTAAAAACTTGCTATCAATCTAAGAAAAACAATTTGGAACTGAGACACCTGCCATAATATTATTTTCATTTGATACTGTATTTCATTTGAGCCTGACTTTAAAAAGACATGTGCGCCTGTGTGCGTTAGAAAAACGGTAGATTTAACTGTGGAAAGTGGAGTCAGCGGTCATGAAAACTTTTACCATGTGGCAAGTATATAATCTCCCTGTAACACCAGACCATAATATATAATATATAGCAGGGAACCGAGCAGAAAGGAGAAAATCAGTCATTTACAAGTAGTCCCTTGTGTGGTACCTTTATTACAGAAGGGCTTTGCATACAGTCCGTCTTGCCAGCTCTTAGTGTGCCGCTCTGCAAATGAAGGGGAGGAGGACTGCACACGCAGAGGGCTTCCCGGACAGAGGTTATAATTTCTCTCCCTGTTAATGGCGAGTCCCGTGAAAAAGAAAATAATTCACACAGCGCGGGGCACGTAACCTACCGTGTGTATAGGTTAGTAGGTGATACAGAGCCCCGATGATGCCGGCAAATGAGGAGTAATAGCAACTGACCCGGATGGCTGCAGGTCTTACAGGTATCACTCACATATGGATCAATACGTAACAGCAATCCCCATGCATTTGCCGGACCAGTATCTTTAAAATTTTACTGGCTGCGATTGTAGAGCTATTCAGGATAATTCTTCCTAGGTGCTAGCAGTGGTAGTAAATATTTATATTTATATTATGGTGGTGTCCAAAGGAACCAGTAGGGGAGCATTCTGCATAGAACTGTATAAAAAAGAAAAGATATAATCCCTTCCCTGTGGAGTTAACCATCTAGAGGACACAAATAGAGAGTAGAAGAATGGGAATAAAATGTACATGCAAATGAGTATAGCGATGAATTGGGGCAGCTTTGTGAGTTGTAAGATTTTTTTTTTTTTATTCCTTTAAGGAAGAGATAAAGATACACAATGGTTGCTATCAAGTCACTGGGAAATTCTAGGGGACTGGAATTCATTTTTGTTTCAGAAAAGTGGGTTTATTAAAACTTTCTACTTTTTTTTTTATTTTTTAATTTCTGATTTTTTTTAATAGAGGAAGGGAAAAAAACCCTAAACTATAGCAATTTCTGCTTCTTTGGATGTGTAAACATTAGACTGGGATATTATTATCTATAATATGCCGAGGAATGAGCCATAATTTGCAAGTCATGGGCATATTTGTTCAAGCCATACAAAAGATGCAACTGCTGGTCACCGTCACGCCTGGTTTTAGTATGGGGCTCACACGGATAGCGCTTCAGCCGCGTCCCCTGGGAGGGACACCCATCCCTCTCCTCGTGAGGCCGCAGGGAGCGCAAACCTCCCACCAGTGCGCATACGCACCTCATGAGCAATTCCTGCTCCCTTAAAGGAAAAAAAGAAAAAAATCGGAGTTGAGCGATGCCTCTCCCCTTTCCAAGCCCCGGTGGAAGAGGGGGGAAGAGGAGGGTCTCCCTGCCTTTGGGGAGGTTGTAGGGCCGATTGCCGTCGCTCCTGGCTTGTCACCTCTGTGGCGTTACTGGGCAGCTGAGGGGGACAAGGGGGGACGGGGGCCGCCCCTGCCCCAAAACGGTCCCTGCTGCCTGCGGGAGCAGGTGAGCCCCAGGCGAGCCCCAGCAGGAAAGAAGAGCGGTCGGGTTTGGTATTTAGCTCCTGAGTTTAGCTCCCTGAATTGTTGATTGTTTACCAGTTAAAGTGGAGTTCTTGGGGTGGATATTAGCAAAGAAGGAATTAATTAGGCAACTTCTGTAATCCTGTCAACACTGCTCTGGCTTGCTAGCACAAGCTGAGGCATTTTCACATTTTCTTCTTCTTTATTCTGAGCATTTCCCAGGTAACATGGAAGGCGAAGAAGACGACAGCCTTTTAAAACTGCCTCCCTATAACTTACCTTGACAGTGAGATTAAACTGCTTTTTCTTCATGTTTTCCTGGCATAATCCCTTCTCTCTTTTTTTTCTTCATTTCATGGCAACCTGTAATCCTGGAGCTGATCTAAAAAGGCCTTGCTTTGCACGTATCTGTGTCTTATAAAATGTATTCTTCGTCACTCTCCAGGAAAAAAGATGTCCTAACACACTGGGAGCAAAGCAGGGCTTCAAGCAACACAGTAACAATTTCATTGTTTAACTTAAATAATGAAGGCTTTGGGGTTCTGGTTTTTATTTTTAAATGTTGGAAGTGAAATGTGGTAGTGATGTTTGAGTTATGAACAATGTCACTTATTCTTTTCCTGCTTAGTAGTCAATGTAGCGATGTGCTGGGCTACAGTGGTCTTAGCCGTGGGTAATATCGATTAGCTAGATTTTGAGCATAAAGAGGTAAAAAGAAGGATGACAAGGAACACTAATGCTTTTGTGTGTGCCACTTTCTGGAAAATTTGATTCTTGTTTACTGTATTTTTTCCTTTTCCTACATCACAGGAGTGAGAGTTGATTAAAGAAACAAAGAGCATGCACAAGCATAATATAAAGTTGGCAACTTAAATTTACATAACTTAAATTCTTAGTTTGAGAGACATAAATAAGGGAAAAAAAAATCCTTCTGGGAATTCAAACAAAAGTTCTTTGGATTTTCAACATTAGGAACAAAATCTTCATTACTCAAAATCAGAAGAAAGCTTAAGAGACTATAGCTGCAGGAAGGGGAAGAAGGAAGTTTAAGTTTCAGAGACATATTAAAAATTCAGTCTAAAATTAGAAGGACAGACGTTATTATCTGTTCTGACCCTAAATGGCTTTGTCTGATTGTTTGTTCCTTTTGGGAGGCTGCAGAGAGCTGCTCCCTTGGAGAAGCTGTTTGGTAACCACCAGTGGCTCTTGCTAAATGACCAAGAGCGACAATCGTCTCCTTCTAAGTGATCTGGTTGAGTCAGGTTAGAAATGGGTCTCCTCATCATTCCCACTCTGGGTGTTCTTTTTGTTTCTCTGCTTTTACTGCTGTTTCTGCTTATGGCATAAACCCCATCTCCCTCCCCTGCCACGGATTTTCATTATATCTGAGTTTAGCACTATATTTTTGAAGTTCCTTTTTTTCTTGCAGTTTCTTGTTGAGTCTGTGCACACAAACAACAGCACGTCCTCACAGCTGAAAGTACTGCACATAACCAAAGACCTTTTTGTTTTCTAGCTCAGAAATAAAACACTACAGGTGTGTCTGCAAGTGTCAAGTGAAAAAAAAAAAAACAAAACCAAAACACAACAAACCAACGTGGAAATGGCAAAAACAATAGCAGCATTAGAAAGGTTTGTTTATTCATATGATAATGGGCAGCTTTAATGTGAACTTTTTACATAGTCGAGCCAGTGAGATCAATTTAATCCGGGTGGGTTATTCTTCTCTTAGTGTAAAAGACCATTGATTCCTTCTATTGGCTCAGCGAGGGAGCTCTTCAGCAGAGCGGCACGCTGAGGAAGCTGGTTGAAAGCCACTGAAATCAGCAGGAGCCTTTTAATTGACTCTGAATCAAGCCCCAACACTGTACGTAACTGCTCTCCTTTCGCAAAACTTTCTGTTTCTTGAAGACAATTGGATTACCTAAATCAAACTCAGTTTTCCCATTTAAAAAAATCTCTGCGAAACGATTCTTTATGGAGAAAATATTTTGCTTGCCCTACATCTTCTGTGCGTTTAAATTCTGTGAGTGTTGCCATTTATAATCGCTTCATCATCCTTTGTTCAGGTGACTAATTATAGTAAAATATATTTTATGCATAAAACAGTATGAGACTCGTTTTTATACATTTCATTTAATTACTTTTTACTGTGACAAATCACATTGTTAGAAATGTACTAACAGATGGGGTGGATTTTAAAGTCGGTATAAATTATGACTCCTTAATTTTTGCAAGTGTTGAAGAATTTAATTGTCTCCATTCAAATTTTTGGCTTAACTCCTGTGGTTTGACTTGTTAGGATTCCAGACATGCAACACAAGGAGCAGAGAATTTCTGGACTGTGCAGCGTCTTTGGGGGAAAAAAAAAGGGGGGGGAGAAAAAAACAATCCTAAGGAGGAAAGGAAGTTAAGACAGAAGGAAGGTCTGAACAGAAGAGCCCAACGCGGCCCGTCCCAGAGCGAGAGCCAGGACGTCGAAGCGCTCTTGCTCTTGGGAGGGGCAGCAGAAGCAGGGCTCTCTTCTTCTGCCCACATGCCAGGTGCAATGACACAAAGGCTCTGAGGGTGACCCCAGTCCAGGAGTGGGGGGAAACTCTTATCCAAATATAAAATCAGAGCCTGGGTAGCTCCAGCTAGCTGTAAAACGTAGTTAGCAGTGAAAAACTGTTTCAGAGTGCCTTTTTTTCCTTCTTTTTTCTTTTCTTTTCTTTTCTTTTCTTTTCTTTTCTTTTCTTTTCTTTTCTTTTCTTTTCTTTTCTTTTCTTTTTTTTTCTTTTTTCTCTTGTCTCTCTTCTTTTTCCTTCTCTTCTCTTCTCTTCTCTTCTCTTCTCTTCTCTTCTCTTCTCTTCTCTTCTCTTCTCTTCTCTTCTCTTCTCTTCTTTTTCCTTTTCCCTTTCCTTTCCTTTCCTTTCCTTTCCTTTCCTTTCCTTTCCTTTCCTTTCCTTTCCTTTCCTGCCCTGCCCTGCCCTGCCCTGCCCTGCCCTGCCCTGCCCTGCCCTGCCTTGCCTCGCCTCGCCTCGCCTCGCCTCTCCATTTCTGAGAAGCAGAAAGTCTTTCAGCTTCAGTAATTTTACATTTGGACGTTCCCAAAAGGAGTCCTCAAGACTTCTCCTCTACAAGCCTTCTTCTCAACTGTCCTTCAGTCTGCTCAGCCACCGCGTTGCTCCTGACACTTCAGTCTCCCTCCCTCGCTCTTACAGCGCAGATCTTCCTCCCGCAGCCCGGGCAGATGGGCCACCACGGGCAAAGCCATGTTTCTCACCCACTGCTCCAAACCCGTCGCCGTTCTTCTCAAATCCTCCCACACACATCCTTTGATATATATCACCCCAAACCCCACTCCCGGTGCTCCTGGAAGAGCCATCACCAACAAATCTCCGTTTATGACCTTTTCACAATTCCCTTTCTCCATGCTTCGTTTCACCCCATAGCTGTTTTGCAAACTCTGCCTGTTTACACCCCGCGCTGTGCTTACGACTGGCAGTAAGTTGTCTAAACGTAGGTGTAGAGTGTCCCACCTGGCCTTGAGCTATGCTGTAAGGGTGTGGGTCATATCAGCAAGCTTTACGCAGCTGTCCTGGATACAGTTAGACATCTAAAATGACTCTAGATGTTTGTGTTTGGTCAGCTGGGTACTACCCCATGTTAATGAACATTAGCTGCCTTTCGTGACTGAAAAACTGCACCGCATGGCCACCTCTCAGGTACCTGCAGCTCTTTGCGGTGCTCAGGATGGTCTTCAGACTGCCCAAGCTTAAACTGCCTGAATAGCTCACTTCATCAGGCAACATCAGGGCTCTTCGAGAAAGGCCTCCTTGATCAGGTGATGATCATAAAAATGTGCCAATGGGAAACAGCAAAATGGCCAGGTTTCCCAGAGGAACAGGTTGAGCGTGACTGACCCAACTGCCTCCACGAGTCCCATCAGCCCCTGAAGTGATGCCCTGGAACAACGTTTGCTCTCCTGATAGGTCTGCGCTTGGCACACTCCTTCCCCTTTTGGATCCAAAATTCCCTGGTGGTACTCCCCAGGTGTCTCCTCATGCCCTCACGTGAAGAAAGGCTTGTGCCCACGTTCTCCACGCATGACACAAGCGGGCGGAGGACTTGTGCCTGTGCTTAAAATGAAGTAGAGATATTATTTAAGTCGGCACTTGCTGTTTTCAGTGCCACTAAGGACTGCCCATGAGGCTTCGTTGGTACATAGAGTACACACGATACAGAGCAGGCATACAGGTGTGTGGAATAAATTCCACTACATGTGCTGTTCTACTTCTGAACATAAAAACCACATTAAATTAATGAGGAATGTCATCAAGTCCTAGCAAGAGATTAAGCTCATAGATCTGTGGCTATAAGGCTGCGGTGTTGACTAGAAGGCTGCTGTTTTTCCATGCCTGCCGGTTTTGAACTGGTATTAGAGAATTTGGAAACTCTGGATTTAGAGTTTGGTTTTGAAAGTTCGGCTGATTCAGAGATTAGAAAGCACTAGTACAGCTTCTGTACCCATTATCTCATGATTTAAATGTTCTCTGTTTTACATTAGCTAATGATTTAAGTGCTATTAGATATCTTTGTATGACATCCAATATGAAATAATCAACTGGCTTAGTGTAACATTGGTCCCATCAATCAAACTCCCTATTCCTCCCACAGCATTGTTAATGAAATGTTGGTAAGAAAGCCCACAGACCCGAGTACAGCATTAGAATTAAGGGGGTGAAAGGTGACATTTCATTATTCAATTTTCTGTCTTGGAGTCCCATTTCATTTCAACAAAGAGTCTGGAAGGGACATTTGCTCAGAAAATGTTTTATAACTAACTCCCATGATATCTGTCCTAACTACTATTTGTGTTTAAGCTGATTTGCTGATAATATAGCAACATTCAATGGACAAGAAAGGTATCATCTCTTTTAAAAATATATACCTGATGCTGGAGCTTGACACGGTTCCTTTGAGGGAGGATCCTGGTAGGTCTTTGTGTCCTTATGTTCTTTGTGGTGAGATGGGTGCCAGCTCGAAAAGATCAGCTTATTGGTTTAAGTAGTTTTAATAATAAACTCTCTTGTTACAATAGAGCTAAATATGGATGTTGTTCCTCATGGTTTTGCCTGACTGTTTTGTAGGTGAGGGTGAAAATGTGTGGATATGAAGACAAAATGTTGTCACATGCAGGACCACATAGTTGCTCTGACACCTTCCAGTGGAGTCCTCATTAAAAAAGATAACATACCAGTAAATTAAAGACGAAACCGAGATCGTTGCACACTCGCGTAACGGGGTGAGTAGCGTGGCAGGGACCTAGACCATCTATTTAGCCACCTTCCTCTCCAACGGCTGAAGCCTCTAGAGAGGCAGCGGAGGTCTTCTGCTGAAGTGGGAACTGATCAGGCAATAAGGGGGGGCCCTTGGAGGGGGACAGAGAGCGAAGCCGGGGTGGAGGAAGGCCCACGGCGGTCCGAGGAGCAGTTGGTCAAGAAGGGGCCGGTGTTTGTTTTGCGGAGTTATGTTTTGTGAAGCTAATAATGAAGGCAAACCCCAGGAAAGGCACAAAGTTGGAAAGCAAGCCTGTCTGCACGTCTTCTGTTCAAAGCAGAGCAGGGACTCCAGCTGCTTGGAGAGCCACCTTTCTTTGAAGCAATTTTGAGGTGAAAATTTCAGCCCTTTGTGCAACCAGTTAAAGCTTTTCTAATTCCCCTTTAATTTGGGAGTACTCAGAAAGCTCTCAGCGTTTTTGCAGGTAACTGGCAAGCTCTCTGCCGTTCTTTAATGAGCTCTTTTCTTTTGCTGAGAGACCAGGATGGAATTATTGTTAATATACAGGGAAGAGGGACGTTAATTAATTCTGAGGAAAAGAGGATATTTAACCTATTCTTGTAATTATCACCTAAAGTACATAAACCTTCAGCCGGGACTGGATTCTTTTAAGACTGTTCCAGGTTATCACGAAGGTCTTTTTCAAGCAGGCGCAAGCTCCGTTCGATGCTGCGCAAAAAAGCAGAAGTCTCCGCTCTCCTGCATTGTCCCAATACCGTACTACGGCACAGGCAACTTCATCCAGCCAGCTGTAGTGGAAAGGCTTGAGATTGCTGGTTTTCTCCTCTCTGAAGATTTATGTGGTATTAAATAGGCAAAAAAAATTGCGTCCTTCTGCTTGTGAAGAAGAGGGACACTATAATAGGTTCAGACTTTTATGTGGAGGAGTAGAAATGTGGCACCAAATTCTGAAAAGGGTTTAATTAACAGCTTGGTTTTGCCAGACTTTTCTAGTGAAGAACTAACTTAGCTTATGGACTATAACTCCAAAAAAGAACTATTGATATGTTAATTGTATATGATTATGAATGGTTATTTACGGCATTGGATCTCTCTACTAAACCAATTATGCTCTATTTGTGAGATTTGCATTATACTGCATCCATGGCATTTAATTAAACTTCTATTTCTCGTCTTTCTTTCTGTTTCTTTCTTTTTGTTTTTCTTTTCCAGCCTTAAATGTATGATAAACTGCACTAGTCACTCAGTGGTTAAAGCTGAAATCAGCTATTCATTCGATCACCCTCACGCACATCCGACTCAGTTTGTGCTGCCCCGAAAATCTTAGCTGTGCCCCCTTAAACGTTAACCCACCAACTTACCAGCTCAAGGTCCATGAATTTTCATAGTGGTATCTTACATATTTCTAGAACTAGACGGATCAGTCACTCTGCCTCTATTGGTGAAAACCATCTTCTCTATTTTAATGTGTGTTTAAATATATTTATATAAACATAAAGGGGATGTTTAAAAACAGTGTAATGGCACAGCGTGCTATAATCTGAGTGTTTCTTTTGGTCTCCTTCTGCCAGTTAATAAACAGCGTATAAAGTCAACTGCATAACCAATGCTCTAATTCAGAACGTATCAAAAGGTTTGCGTGGGCGAGGTAAATTGGGCTGATAGTGAGTCAGGAGCTGGCTGGATCCCTCATTTGTTCATTCAGAGAATTTTTAATGTAGAACTAATTTTCAAGTAGTTGAATTTTTGTAAAGAAAATGAAATCCTTAAGCGGGCAATTTTGCTGGAATCCTCTGAAACACAGTTCAACATGGATTGCCTTTTCACAGCTGTTTCATGGGGAAAAGGATCTTAGGTTTTCCTTCCCTTGACACCTGCTTTCTCTTTCTTTCCTGTCAGTGTATTACAGTGCACCTATTGAAAGAGCCGATCGGCGTTAGTGGAGAAGGGGGTTAAATCATGATAGGGGACATACTTCTTTGTTACTCAAAACTTGCTTTGCCTCCTCCTCACAGTGTCAGTGCCAGAAGTGTTAGTTTGGGGCTTTCTGTGGTTGAAGTGTCCAAAAGTGGGAGTAAAGAGATACATATCCATCCTACCTGCAGCCCCTCGCGTGCACCGGT
The DNA here is from genome assembly GCA_009819775.1 of Phoenicopterus ruber ruber. Classification (NCBI taxonomy): domain Eukaryota; kingdom Metazoa; phylum Chordata; class Aves; order Phoenicopteriformes; family Phoenicopteridae; genus Phoenicopterus; species Phoenicopterus ruber. The sequence continues at coordinate 163,215,901 of CM020215.1, forward strand.
TGCTATATTACTGGGGCAGGGTGCTGAGAAATCAAGAGTACAGGAGTTGATCTTCCAGTCCACATACATATATACATATATGTGCATATATATATATATATATATATAATTCCACTGTCCCTTCTCAGGCAGTGGCAAACAGCACAGAGCCAGTTCTTCAGTTTCAGAACATAATAATATCCTCTTCCTGACCACAATGCTATTCATCACAGCCTTTTGCCAAATAACAGGCCTAAGTGGCCTGGAGGTCTTTCTGTGGACACTGTCCCAGATTCAGTTTCCCAAAGAACATTTTGAAACATGCCAGTCCTAAAATATTTTCAGTCTTACTCAGAAAAACTCTCACTAACAAAATTCGACTCTCGGACCTCTGTTCTCTAAGAACCTGAGTCCCTTCTGTCTCAGCTGAAGTCTCGACAGAAAGGAGTTTTAGCATCTTGCTTGCATCTTAAGTGCACGATTTAAAAGGTTAAAAACACAAAGCAGGAACAATTTGAAGCTATTTTCTGTGTGTGATCATGGGGATGGGAGAACATAGTTGGAATAATTGTATCAGAAGGGAATCTATTCAGTTAGGTTGCTTCTACTGTCACACATTAGCAAACAAAGTAGGACCACTGCAAGAGCATTTATTTAGCCTGGTTGTTGGGGCAAGTACAAAAATGTTTATCATCCTGACATTACTAAGGGAGCCATTGCTAGAATCTAGTTTGAGATAGCTGAGGAAAAAAAATGTAGCTCTTATTTCAATTGGGACAATTTGCAAATACTCAAATCTTCTGTTGTTTGAAGGGTTTATTTTACGACACAGAACCTATAGTTACTGCACCCCAAAAGTTCTTTTTTATGATTAGCTGAAGCACAGACAAATCGTGAAAAGACAATTGTACACTTTCTTGTGTTGCTTTATGGGCTTTAAGTGCCTACAAAAAAGGATTCCTTATGCTTTAATTTCTCTTTATTTTTTTGACTGTAAAGACCCATGGGGTAAATGCCAGTCCCACAATCCTGCAGTTATATGGTTACTGTCAGCCTGCTCAAATGATGCTTCCTGTTCATTAGGCGTCCTTTCATCTGACAACAATGTACTGGCTTTGCTGCAATTCTTAGTCAACGCCCATCTCTTCAATAGCCTGTGAATAGTATTAAATAGTGTTTATGCTAGCTATTGTTGCCTTTTGTGTGGTTTGTCTAATTCACAGAGAAAAGTCTGCTTTTGTGGTCTAAGGCTGGCTACGTCATGGCACGCCATGTGCCTTCTGATGGGATCCATTCCTGCTGAGTGATAACATTACAGGCCTGAACTCCTTTGCAATACAATCCAGCATTCTTAACACAGTCAATACACTCACAGGCAATCTAGTTTACTCTTTATATTAAGAGGTTTAGGGAGACAAAGCTCATCTAAATACCTGCTCGTGAAACAAATAAGATGAATTCAACCGATTTGAGAATTACTCCCCAGCTCCCACACAACTATACAATGAGCACCAGAAATCAAAAATTAAAAAAATACCGAAGCTGTGCAAGGAATGCCCAAATATCCCAGGTAGAGTCATTCCACGTACACACACACGGCACATTTTAGCAAAGAAGGTGCCATTATTGTTCCTAGTTATTGTTCAAGATGAGGCTTAATACTAGAGTCAAAGCGGCTGCTTTGCTTTGCTTAAACTGCTCACAACAGAGAAAGGATATTGTACGGATGATTACATTATCCCGTAGCTCAGGAGCCTTTGCAGGGCAGGTATGTTGCTGTGCCTTGAAAGGGCTTTTGATGTAAGCAGATCATTAGAGGCTCAGTGTGTAACTGATCCTTAGCTGTCTCTGGCTTTTAGTGTATGTGGGTTATTCTTGTCTAACCGTATGCTCCCTGTTCTAGGTATCTAAAATCTTATTGTTCTCCTTCCCTCCCTCCCTCAGTCCCTCCCTCCAACCTCATCACTGCACAGCTGAAGTTGGTTTCCAGCTTTGCCTTGGGAAGCGTACAAATACATACAAATGCAACTGGGAAGTGAGGCTTAGGCTGCTAAATAGTGCCATTTGTTTGTCCCAGGAGTTGTTATCCTCCGTGCGTCATGCTTTGAACAAGATCAAGAGTAGCTTCTAAAAAATACGGCAATGAAAAGAATGCACACAAATAGTAATTATTACTCTGTAGCTGCTCAAGCTATAATACCCTCCATGGCCAGAAGCAAGCAGGTAGGCAGGGGACGGGGTGGGGCTGGGTGTAGGTGGAGGCTGAACTTTGTTCTCTGTGCATCATAGGAGAGCATTGCAGATTGCCCTCCTGATCAGCATAACAAGGGAGGTCCATCATACCTGCTCTTCTCTGAGGTATTATGGGCCAGATCCACAAAGGCATTTAGGACTGTAAAGCTCCTGGCAAACAAGAGGTGCCATAGAGAGCTTGAACACATTCTCCACCTGAACTGGCCACCCTTTAGAGTCAATTGGAAGAGACTACTTCATCCTCGTGTCCACCTCTGACATCGGTCTGTTGAAGTACACCTTGCAAGTGCTTATTCCTTGCCACTACCAGTAGGGAGTGGGATAACCAGCCCAGGGGTGGACACTGTAGACATCTATGTAGTTTGGAAAGATGAATCCCACTCACGTGTACTTCAGTGCCTGTGCAGATCCGGAGCTCCAGGTTCTGCTGTCTTCCTGGGCCTCGTAGCTAAAAGCTGGTTTTTCCAGATAGATAGCATAGAAAAGGCATGAAGTCCTTATTAATTCTCTTTTGTTTTTAAAGCTTCTGAGTGCCTCCAAGCTACACAGAAGGCAGTCATTCTTTCCATCTTAGAGTGAAAAATGAATAAAAAAATCTGTCTGTCATAACAACATGAAAGCATTTCCTGAATTACAGCCCTGACTTCTGAATGAGGGTGTTCGACTGAAATGAGTCAGTGCAAGTGGAAAAGCGCGTTGCCAAAAAACAAGGAGGAACCTGGCAGTCTAGAGCAGTTGCCAGATAAGAGCTTTCTCCCCTACATTCAGATCGCCTTCCTACAGAAACAAGTTGAGCGAATGCTCACCTAGAGTCAGTCGATGAAAGAGAACCTGCAGAAATGCGTTACCTTGTTCCGCTCCTGAGAACGAATGAGGTGGGCTTTGACTAACGCTTTCAGCAGAAGGCATCGGAAATGAACTAGGGTTGTCAGGAAAGCTCATTGATTTTGCAGCGCCCATCCAGGTTGTACATTATAGTTTGGAGGAAGAGCACTCCCTTTTCAAACGATAATTTTTCAATGTACTGCCCATGTTTGCGCTTTTGTGCAAGTGATAATGGTTTCATAAACATTTTATGTGATCAGCATTTAGCAATGCCTGGGAAGTTGGCAATTCTGACTAGATTTTACAGATACCAACTTTTTTTTTGCCATTAATACTTTTTTCCTTTCTGTTTATGTTCCCAGATCGATTTCCAATAGTTAAAACTTAAACAATAAAGGCAACCTTAGTTTTCAAGTCTGCAAATAGGACAGACAATGTATGCAACCTCCTCATTGATTGACTCTTCTGTTTTTATAGATTCGCCCTCTTGAAAGAATCATTAAACACCAGAGAAAATGATTTGTTGCTATTGATTACATGACATACTGCTCTGACATACACAGTTTTTATATCTAAGTTATTAATTATGTTGTTAATGTAATTTGCAGACCGTGAGATAAATCATTCAGCTTCTGACTGGATATTACTGGGTACGTTGCATATATAAATACATCTTTGGGTGGGAAGGGAACTGTTACCAAGAATAATAGATTAGAAGGCTACTAGTTTGCCTTATAAATCATCATGAGCTAAGGAAAACTTCCTCTGCCCATTTATTTTATTATCTTGGAAATGCGGAGTTTCTCAACATCTCTGTTGTTTATATGTGCTACAGTGATACACATAATCACTTCATTTCAATACAGAAGGAAGTCTTGCAATTGTTCTGTTCATACTCTATCCTCATTCTCTCAAGAATTTCACAGTTTAAGGTTAATAAGCTACAGGACATAGAAAGCCAAGCTTAATTTGGGTCTTCCCAAAGGCTTCACTAAACCTTTTTTTCCCCTCTTCTGGTGGCGGGTACTTTGTGCTAGCTTAATTCTCTGTAACTTTCTTTTCCCAGCAATGATTGCCAAGAAATTAATTATGACAGCCGGTGTCATGAATGCGTGCCACGGTAGTCTGCTGCCACTAGTGACAGACTCATGCGCTCCGAAGTGGAGGTCTCTGCATTTGTACCAACAAATCGTTTTTAAAAGTTCCTCCTGTTTTGTACTTCATTTCAACAGGTCTAGCTCTTTCCTGAGTTTCAGAAGGGTTTAGCAGCAACTATTCAGCAGTTACCCTGGGAGCACACTGCAGATTATGCATGCTTGCCTGACATTTGACAGATGCCCTTAAAAGGCTCGGTTTCCTTTTCATAGAGGCCAGGGGGTTGAGGAGGGTGGAGGGCTAGACACATTTTTGAAGTGAGTGACATATGTTTAAATGTCAAGGTGGTCTTACTGAATCGCTAAGCACAACCCTTGTACATCGAAACAGAGACTAGGTGGGAAATGTCCTTTTTAGTTAGAGCTAAGAATTCACGTCTTTTAATATTCTTGAACCCAGAGATGACATAGTCCTTCATTTGAAGGGGAAGCTGAATGCTGAAGATTAAATTTTGTTGCTAGTATATGTTAAGGCTCCTTTGAAAGTCTCTCCACAGGCGAATAGTGAATAAAACATGTTTTTTAACAGGTACTGCCAAAAGTGTGAAACTTGAGGAGGTAAACTTTCTCCCCTCCCTGCTCGGCTCCGTCCACATGGTGGTTGACATTGAGTGTTGGCACAGTAATGATGAGCAGAGCCACAACTGCAGCTGGGGTATCGACTGAGCGTAAAGAGGATGAGTATTCAACATACCTCTTAAAAGAATGGAAAATTCTGCAGCCTGAGGTGAGCCCAAACCCCTTCGTTGTTTGCTTTAGCAGCTTTCTTGGTTTAGGAAACATTCAGTATCTCTGTAACAGGGCTTAACACAAAGGACTTCAACATCATGGTTGAAATTTTCTAGAGCATCAGCACCACAGTCATTCCCAAATTGAAACGGCGAGGTGGCCTCGAAGAAGGGAGGTGCTCCTGGTTTCGGCGCTGGGCGTACGTCCTGGAGGAGTCCTGACTGGGGAAGGAGCTACGCACACGCTCACCTCTTCCCCTCCCTTTGCCCTGGGGCCCACCAAAAGGAAAGTCGTGTGCTCAAACTGCATGCAAGTCTAAGTTCAAATGCGTCTTCAAATCCCTGGTGCAGATGACTGGGGAATTGAGGTCAGTAGCATGCTCCTACGCATTTCAGCAGGTAAAATGTGGAGACCCTAAAAGTTAGTAGGTTGTTTTGGAAAATGGCTGGCTTAAATGTAACTATTATTGGGTCTCTAGATCACTTTTAAAACCAACAGAAGAATTCCTGTCGTCAATGTGGATGGAGGTTTGAAGCTCTCCAACAGACATTATTTCTGTTTTTAACAAATCCATTATTTTGAGGTATTGTGTATGAATTTCATGCTCGTATGGAACTAGCAGCACCAGTCGGAGTAAGGAATGGTGCAGGCAGCCCTGGTTCAAGGTTCAGTGCCCAGCAGTCCCTATCAATCTCAGACCCGATTTGTCCTGAGAAGATATTGCCAATTATGTCATGGTAGCTGGAGGTAGATAGATATCTCCTTGGGAGGAAAAAAAATGACCACCATCATTTTGACTTGTCATCTAAATTGAATTTGAACTCAGCTCTCTAGAGAAACACGTCCACTGCATTAAACAACTGGGGGAATTAATGCTCTCATCGATCCTGCTCATCATTACAGATGTGCGCGCTTGTATCTGCATCTGACTTCTCCATCTTAGGGAGTCGAGCCGCGGCCCTGAAGGGGCAGAGCGTGCTGGTCTCTCCAGCTGTGCAAAGCGAGGCCAGCCCTGCTGCCGGTCTCACAGAGCCTCTGGGTCCACACTGACATGAGTAAGTGGAAGCAGAGGCTGGATGACGGATGAGATGTGGAGGCCATTTCCCCTTATTAGCTTCAGTGTCTCCTTTTAAATGCGAGCAGAAAGAGGAAAATGAAAACAACAGTGTCAGTTAATGTTGATAAACAAGTTTAAAATTTAAGTTTATGTTATAAAATACATATCAGCAAATTTACGGTTCGCTCTAAGTTCATATGACACAAAGTTTCTAAGAAGAGTGTCTACAATATGGAAATATCTGACTGTCTATCTGACGATAATTGCATGTTTTGCAGGGGCCACAGCTATAATATAGCAAAAGCTACAGTCAAATATTCATTGGCTGCATCTGGACTTCCCCACTCAGACACTCTGGAATAAAGGCCCTTAATTGATGTATGTTGCCTCTACTCCCAGAAGAGATTTTTTTTTTTGCTGGAAAGTTTTGTTAAACATAATTTGAAGACAGAGGATGAAACACACAAAACTTCAGGGAGATCACATTTTTATTCTTGATGCTTTGAAATTTTAGAAGGTTTTTTTAAAAGTTCTTTATGATTATCTGGCCAATCATATATATACATATGTAAAAGATTTAGCTGCTAAAGACTTTTTTCTGTTTTGTTTTGTTCCCCTTATACAGAATAACAGATTTTTTTTTTAAAGAGGATTAAAGTAGACATTGATTTAAATGTATGAAAAAATTTGTTCCAGAAAACTGAGAGCAACCTTTTTACTATATCAGTTTATACACACAAATTGACTTTCTGACTGATAAGGAGGGCAGGAGGCAGACGAGCAGGGAGGAAGGAACAGCATCCTAGAAATGATGACAAAAGGTGCTGGAAGGATCCCAGATTATCAGCACAACGTAGGAAGGGGGTGGAGGACAGCATGCAAATGTCCTTCCCTGTGTGCAGCTTGTGCGAGGGCCCTGATGGATGTGGGGAATGAGGCTAAGCAAACATAATACTGACAAGCTGTAAAAGGGGGAGGTAGGTCATCAAAAATGCCCAGGAGACCGAGGAAGGGAGACCGTATCATTTAAGTCCATCTTAAACCTGGTTAAATTGTTTATTCCTGTTCTTTCTCCTTATTAGATGATTTCAGATCTTCACTCTGAGTCTGGAAAACTTACTTTGAACATTCAGGGAAAATCTATTCACAGGCTATTTTCTAATCCACCATAGTCAGAGAATCATAGAACGGTTTGGGTTGGAAGGGACCTTTAAAGGTCATCTAGTCCAACCCCCCTCCAATGAGCAGGGACATCCTCAACTAGATCAGGTTGCCCAGAGCCCCGTCCAGCCTGACCTTGAATGTTTCCAGGGATGTGGCATCTACCACCTCCCTGGGCAACCTGTGCCAGTGTCTCACCACTCTCATCATAAAAGATTTCTTCCTTATATCTAGTCTAAATCTCCCCTCTTTTAGTTTAAAACCATTACCCCTTGTCCTATCACAACAGGTCTTGTTAAAAAGTTTATCCCCATCTTTCTTATAAGCCCCCTTTAAGTACTGAAAGGCTGCTTTATCTATGTGCATTTTATTAACAGGCAGCACTGTTGTTTGTTAATAAAATGCACATAGATAAAAGACATAAAATTAACATATCACAAGATTATGAAATCACAAATTCTATTCAGTCTTCTGTTCCAGTAGCCTCCCTTTCAGTTATTAATTTGACCTTTGCAAATACTCTTTGCAGTACGTCACATGGTTATAAATCAGCGATGCCTTCAAAACTTCACACAAATCTCCAAAATATAGTGTAAATTCTTATAGCGTAAAGTCAAGCATTCGACCTCTGGTAATGCAATTTAAAGTGTATTGGTGTCCGTAGGCTTACAGAGTACAGTTTTGCCTAAGGTTGCATGGGAAGCATGGAATGCAGCTGGAGCAGGACCCAGTTTACACGACTGTAAGTTCCCTGGCTCTAAGGACACTCCCTCTCTTCTTGCCACATGTTGCCAGGTTCTCTTTCATTCCTGATTTATAACCTCAAGCTTGTCTGAGGTAACATTTGTAAGTTTTAGGTCTTTAAAATTGCAAGTAAAAAACTAGATATTTTGAAGAATTTTGTAGCTCACTGTTTCTAGACTTTCCTAGACATCAGTATTTTAGCTAAAAGTGTAACTGGCAGAAGTAAAAGATTTGCTCTTCTTTATCACCCAGCCATCCAGAAAGAGGAAAAAACTCCAGCTGCTAGTAGTTTATGCCGTCTACTATCTGCTAGGCCACAGAGAAGCCCTGCAAACATGGGTCTGTGGGCGCTATTCACGGCTCTTGCAGGCGGGTTCAGTCCAGGGGACACGGGCAAAACTGATGCTCGTTTGGCATGCCTGTGCTGAAAAGCAGTGATACAGAGTGGGTGACCCTGGGGTGTGTCAAAGCAGAGACAAAATTGTAGTTTCTGTTCCTTGTAATCTGATGTACACGAACACCACCACCAAGGTATCGCAGTTTAACCATTTGCCGCCTCTCGAGCGAGCCACCGTGAATGGCATGGGACGTACTCTCAGCCTGCAGCAGGGATAAGGTAGGACAATCCCAGGTAAACCTCAGTGAAAGCAAGCCGCCTACCAAGCAGCTTGTTAAGCCCTGGTGAATCGATCCCATTCCAGCACGTGCCCTTAGCGCTGCCCTCGGATGGCCCTTTACGGCACAAGAAAAGGCTCCATCAAGTCCCCAGGATCCGTACAATGAGCGCAGCTTCGCTTTTCACCTTCCAAATCACTCCTGGCTTGTGCATCGTCCTCTTTTTGCGTTTTGCCTAAATCCAAGGACCCAGGGTATTTAGGCACCTAGAGCTGTAGATATGGGTCTGCAGGCACCAATGTGCCTCTCCAGATCTGCCCAGAGACCTTCTGCCCAGATGCTGTTACCAGTTTTCCGAACCACGGACCCCTTTGCCAGCGCATCAGCCCATTCATCTTCCTTTAAAAAACGTTGAAGAGCAATTAACAGCTCCATGAGGAACTGTTGACATCGCTAATGTTTACGGATTAGAAAATGTTAATTCCGTGCAAATTATACTTAATTACTGTTGTAGGATAATAATTATTTTTCATTAATAGAGTTCTAAATCTTTGAAAGCCTTAAATACTGTATATCTCATTATGTTACACAGTATAAAACCAGTGAAACCCTTTCATTAATTCATTAATGATTAGTTGGAAAAGCAATGTGACAGATTATTATACATGCTACCAAGTACTATTAGTACACTGATATACACAGCTTAATTTAGAACTTTAATATTAGAGTTTTAGTTCTTCGACCATGGAAATTGAGTAGAAAATGACTATGAAGAAAAATCTTCATTTGATATTTTTTTCTTCAATCACGTTTTCTACCATGTACTCGTGCTTTTTTTACAATTCAAACAATAAGAAAAAAAAATTTAAATGTCTTTAACATGGAGGACTAGTGTTGTTTTTTTTTTTAAAGCTAGGTTTCATTTAGTTAATGGACTTCCAGTCAGGCAAAGTGTCAAAATGAGAGTGCTGTACCTTTTGAAACTGCTGAACCCTTCTCTGCTTGAGCAACTAAAGCCTTTACTTCCAGACTTCTACACTCTCGCAGTGCATAAGTGCCAGGAAAACCAGCTAAAAAGGTTCGTGAAAGGAAGTTAACAAACATCATCTTATCAGAGGGAGAAGGAGAGAATGAGAGAGAGCACGAGTCTTGTTCTCTCCACGCCTTTGTTATTACTGGAGGCAAGGGGGTACAGCGAGCATACGACGTGTGCGAATACAGCAGTCAGGGACGGGTCAGGCAAATAGCACCCTAAAAGCTCCCTTATCGCCCCACAGATGTACACCTCAGGCACAGACAGCTGTTTGTCCGGGTGGGAAAGCGGGGACCGTGCGCTGGGCGGTGAGCGCTCCCTGAGCCCGACGCTGCTCTGTCACCCCCCTGCGCGCGACCAGACCCATCAGGTCACTGAGTCTCATTGAACCGGCATTATCGCTACATGTAAATCGTAGATGGCTGAAGAAAAAGATGCACGTATTTCTGCCTGAATGCACTCTTGCAGCAAACCAAGCCAAGATTCAATGCACGTGCATTGCCGCTTTGGTTTTTTGAACTCCACATAAAATATGGAGTCCAGCCATATGAGAAATCGTCTTTAAATGAAGGCTCTGGAAATGTCTGTTGGCAAAGAAGATGTTTTGCGTGAGATTCTGCAGTAACTTCTGCTTGGTGGACAAAACTCTTTTTCTGCTCTTAAAATGGAAGGAGAAATGCATAGATAAACTCGTCTACTTAAATGGAATATTATGGGAAAATGCACTGGAACAGCCCTTGGAGGATATTTGTCAGCCACCAGGCTTTTCTTCCTTTCCTGTCCCTGCCTCGTGTGGAATGGTGGTTGCAGGACTCTACTCAGTTGTACCTACGCTAAATAGAGAGCTCCAAAAGAAAAGAAATCAGAACGTGGTGGCTTAAACAAGTTGAAGTCAAAGTTTCAACACTTTCACACATAAAATGCTGTTGATGTTGTGTGCCTGCAAAAATTTTGAAATTCCCTTGAGCCTACTGTCCAGTAGAAAGGTCTCCCATCAGAAATGTTTTGTGTTCGTGAAGTTATTCAGAGCAAGCAGTCTCATATGCTCTAACAAGCTGTGTGTGAAGACAGAAGACATGCACTTAACCAACAAAAAATGTTTTTTCTCCACCCCGTACACAACAGAATGCAAAATAAATTCCATTATTTGCTTCCTTTGCATCTTTTGGGGACAGTAATATATGGTAAACATTACTGGTGCTTTACATTGGCATCTGTCTGTGGAAGAAGGACTCAGAAGTTAGTCTTACCACAGGATGTAAATTATCACTGACCTTCTGAAAAGAGAGTCCCAGACTGCGGCTGGGAACACCAGGAGTGGGGATGTCCCTGCAGGCCAGCCAGCCTTTGAGAATCTTTTTTAACACTCATTGTAAATCCCGAAGATGTACAGAAAACTTCAGTTTCTGTGATGCTTTATAAACCACAGGAATATATTTAACACATTAATAAAGGGAAAAAAAGCCAAACAAACCCTAGGAACAATCCAGTTCCTGTCATCTCTCTTGATTTTCACTTAGTAGACTTCTTTATGGATTAAAAAACTTTTTTTCTTCTTCTTCTTGTAAAGAGTGTTCATTGAAGCTTGGCCAATAGATGGTATCACCCTTTCCAAAGTCTATGCTATGGGAGGCCTATGGAAGCATATCTGCTCAAGGCATTCATGCAAATTATTACTTACTGCCCTATATGCTCATAAATTAATAGCTTCTCTGTGGATGAAAAACAGAAATTAGACAACCATTAAGGTTGAACAATGTATAAAGAATATTAAATATTAATATATGAAATGAAAAAATATTGCAAGAGATATGAATAGATATGCCAGGAGCATAACAAGCCAAACCTAGGAATGTAAATAATAAAAACATGTTTTCAGCTAGATATTCTGGATGGTTTAGTATTCAAATTAAAGTTTGTTTTCCCATTCAATAAAAACAAAACAAAAAGTATTTACCGTTGTTGCCTTATTTGCATGAGAGTTCGTTTTCCTCCTGTGAACAGAAACAGATCTTTAAGCGGAGGCGAATCGGGATGGGAAGGCCACTTTCTCATCGGTGTGTTTTTCAAGGAGCATTTCAGTGAGGTGTGGATGGCAGCTCTGCAAGTTCAAGAGCAAGAATACCCCTTACAATTTTAAGTGTTGTGTGAATGAATAATTGCGAAGCTAGCTCGTGCATTTTAATGACTTGTGTCGGCAGCAACTATAAAATTGAAATGGAAATTGGATGAAGAGTTTACTTAATAGTAGGATAAGGTTGCCTGTTGCTGAAGGATTGCGGCTGACTGCATGTGTCACTTGTCTCTGGCAATGACGACGCTCGTTAGAGCCCCGTCGGAGCTACAGAACCTATCAGTTCACATGGTGCAGCAGCCGTGAACAATCATGTCAAAAAGACCTGATTTCTTTGTGGATCCAAGTTCATTTTTTAAATCCATTACACTCTGGCCAGTTTCAGCTTATTTCTGCTAATTCTGAATTAAATACTACCATTCTGCGTCCCCATGAGAATTACTGCAGAGGCACTCTGTATGGATTTTGACCTTGACCGTAGATTGCTTCAGCCAGACCAGTCCTTGATTCAGCCTCCTGCTGGGTCCTTAGGAGTGACAAGTGCACCCATTATAAATATACATTCAGTGAAACAATGGGTGGAGCTCCCATAGACTCAATTTTATAGAATTTCATTTAGCCATTATGATGCTCATTTCCAAGAGCTCAGGCTGGACTGTTTCACAGGGTACTTTCCAAGAAGTCTAGATCCACTCTCGCCTAAACCCTCCGTGTGAATCCTACCAAGATACAACAGCACCTCACTTTTAAATTGTGTACATATAATTGTATGGGCTGCGCTTCGGTTAGGGTACTGAATCTGGGCTGTTCCCATGCTGTAGCCTGTTTTGTGGGATTCATAAGAACGAGAAAACAGTAAGAAGGAATCTGGTATATTTGGAGTTGGCAGAAATTGTTTCTCAGGATAGTCCCAAAACACTCCTATGAACATAGATATTTGAGGATTTCAGATCTGGAAACTTGGTTTGATCAACACACGCACACGCACACGCACACACACTCAGAGCACACCCTGGCTCAGAAAATGATTAATTGCTAAAGCTTTTGATTAATATCTATCATGGAAAAATCCCAACATGCATCTTAGGAAGGAAAGCTCTCAGTTCTGCCTGCAGTTTGAAAAAATCAGAATCCTGACTACATTTCAATGCTGGTGGGGAAAATGTTTCAAAATGACTGCTGTATTTTTATAAGACACGATAAGCACACGAGGCAAGACACCAATCCTTCTAAAGACACATGAGAGTAAAGTCTAGCTGTTGTAGTGCTTGAGGCTGTGTCCAACATTGAGAAAATCCAAAATAACATTGCGCAACTGTACTATCAGACATAAGGTCAATCAGGTTCAGCTCCAAAGGAGGTGGCATCTGTTACCTACCTCATGTTTTAGTAAATAGTCTGTTTTTTATGTGACAAGTGCAAACACAGATACAAATTAATGGGAAAAGAAAAGCCCCAATTGTCCATTTGTGTCACATTGCAAACTGCTGGGTGAAAAACAGCCCAGCATCATTTAATCACCCTGTTTTCCCTATCCTTTTTCACTCATTACATTCATTACTGGTCACAAAAGACTGCTCACAAAACAGCTAGTGATTTTAATTTAATGCATCCTTTCTAAAACCTGCAGGGAAATTAAAGGAGGGAGCAACCTGGAGAGGGCTGGGGAGCAGGAGGGGGAAATGGGGCTTGGCACATCTGAAGCTTTAAATGCTAATAGTCAAACATTTCCCAAATAGATCTGAGCTGACCCTAAACACATTGGGAGGGCTTAACTCATTAGTTTGCAAATTGAGTCAAATTGACACAAGGAGTTTCCTTGCAGTGCCTTTAAATCTCAGATGGAGGCTGGTGAGTGACCTCTCAATCTGACAGGCCAACAGTTGCCAAACCATCCCAATATCACAAAATCCAATAAAACAAACTACCCAGGCAGATCACTGGGGGCTGCTGCAGTTTTTTTCCCCACATTATGCAGAAGGTTGTTGTCGCCACCTCTGCCTAAATTCACAGGCATCGTTGGTTTACAAAGGGATAACTAAATAAGAGAGCAGTAACCAACAAATCTGATCAGGACAGGGTGTAATATCTGGGAAACATGACAATATTTGGTTGGGGCTGTAGAGAGCCCACGGAGCGCAGCTCACCTGGGGAGCATTGCTCTAGCAAACGGCACCCTTCCAAGTTGTTCCACGCTAGCCAGTACGGGGGCTTTGCTGGTAGATTTGCTCTTTCAAGTCCTGTTTCCTCATCTGCTGAAATCAATAGAAAGGCTCCCACCGACGCTAGCAGGGTGAGAAGAGAGAAATACGCACCGTGAGGGAGGCCGAAAGGGGCTGTGCTGGCACGAGCACGACTTGGGACAGGGCGCAGCTCACCGCAGCCGGAGGAATGGGATTTATCTCCCCGAGCAAGGTGTTCACACCGGGGTGTCTGCCCGGGAGCTGGGTGCCTACGCTGGCAGAGCCTGGGGAGCTGCTGCTCTGCCCTGACGGAGGTGCCTGCCTCCCCCTGAGCTCCCTCGACCCCTCTGACCAGATCTCCAGCAGCTGCCACGGGAGCCTCGGCACCCAGCTCAGCCCAGGTTCCCGCGCGCTCGTTTGCCCCAACCCAGACATCCTGCACGGCAGCAAAGAGCCTTCTGCTTTGCCAGCCCCCTCTGGAGGTATTTACCTCCTCTTGTAGAAAAAGGTGCTGCGATCACTGGCCTCCTGCTTCTGGCTAGAAATGCTGCCGGAAGAAAAGCCCTGCTCCCACAGACAGGCTCCAAAAGACCTTGATGGCTCCACTATCTACCACTGGGCAAAGCTCTTGGTGGCTGATTTTGACAGCAGGTTGTCAAGGATGCACCACAACAAAAGAGCAAGGGTTCTACTTAGTTTTCAGAAATAATATCACAGTGACCCGAGGCAGGGGGGAACCCAAAAACCAAACAGATTACAAAAGTCTGAAAGGGCTATTTAAGTATGAATTTAACAAAGCAGATTTGTCCGAAGCATGCAGAGTAAAAGTCCTCCAACACACTACTGTATGCACCTTCCTTAGGATGCAGTCCAAAGTTTATCGGTCTTGACTCGACTTCCAAGTCACTTGGCTTGGAAATCGATCTCAGTGCTTATTTTTCTCTTTTTCATATTCAAAGTGTGGTTATGGTATTTCACTCAAGGCTCTCCAAAAGATTTCATCTGTATTCTCACACCTTCTACTCTCTTCTGCCAGAAACCTGTCCGCTGCGATGCCCTAGTCAAGTAACTCATGAGTTACCAGTTAAATGCTCACTTGTAACCATAATCAAGGAATGAAGGCAAACAGCCTTGGGAGACAAATTAAGCCATGTAATTCTTTAGATAGACCATGTCCTAAAGTACAGCCTGTTGAACACAAAAGGGAAAAATATGTCCTTCAGAAATATTCCTCTGTGTCCTAGCACTAAGGATACGGATATGGGAACTAATTACTGCCGGCTAGCTGAAGTGTGAATGTGCCTCAAAGCTGGCTCACTTTAATTGCTCCTCTCCCCACGGTAAATTCTCCCTCTCTGGGCTGGCTGTTTACCCCTCATTTACCCGCTGAGGAGAAAACTCTCCCGCATGTATCCTACGGTAAGAACTGGTGCAGTGGCAGTTATGGCAGGGCAGCTGACTTACGCTAAGTTTATGCCTTCTCCTCCCTCACAGTAACTTGTTTGTGTGACTATCCCATAAACCTAGAAAATAAATTTAGCAGCAAAAATAGGAGCAGTGAGCTAGGTCTAATAAGGGACTTCAGCACTTCCACGCCTGCCTGCCTGCCTGCCTGGTGTGGAGACCAGAGCCCAGCTTCGGAGTCCAAAACCTCAGCTCAGCGTCGCCATCGCATCCAGCAGCGAGTACCGCGGTTTGTCCTGCTGGTAGCTCCGTATTGCCTCGTGGCTGACCGCAAGTCATTCCTTCGGTGCTGTAGCATCAACTGCGTCCCCTTTAGCTTGACTATTTACCCAACGGAATTATTCTGCAATGCAA
Source organism: Phoenicopterus ruber ruber (assembly GCA_009819775.1). Taxonomy (NCBI): domain Eukaryota; kingdom Metazoa; phylum Chordata; class Aves; order Phoenicopteriformes; family Phoenicopteridae; genus Phoenicopterus; species Phoenicopterus ruber. The sequence goes on from CM020215.1 coordinate 163,231,526, forward strand.
CCTGGTTTTGTTATCCTGGCTAGAGTTTCTGTTTCCTTGTAAAAATTAGTTTTGATAAATAACTGGACACAATTTGCCTTTTGGGGGGGGCAGGGGGGGCAGGGAAGGCCGTAGCAAGTGAGATGTTGAACACTTCAGTCTGCTCTGCATCATCGCTTATTTGCTCTCTTTTGCCTTTTACTAATGAGTGTTATACTTCCCTTTATTCTCCTTTTGTTTCTGTTGTGTTGAAGAACCTCTTTTGGTCGCCTCTTATGTCCCTTGCTAATTGAAATGCATTTTGTGTCTCAGCTTTTTTGATTTTATCTCTGTCATATAACCCTCAGTTTGGTGGGAGAATTTTAACAAGGGGGTTTCCAAGAGGCTTTGCAGCTTCTCCTGCCAATGCAGCAAACCATTGTGTTGTAAACACATCCAGGGCTGTCTGACGATTGTGGGTTATTGTGTTCCTCATCCTAATTACCCTCTATAGGGAGAGAGTGTGCAGAAACATTGTGAAAACCTTGTCTTCTCTTCCTCCAGCTTTTTGTTCCATTCTCACATCCTCGGCGTCCAGCTTTTCGCCGCTCCTTAGCATCTCAGGCATTGCACAGTCCTTTTTGTCTGCCTCTTCTTTTGCAACAAATGTGGCGTCTGTTTTCTTAACCTCCCTTCCCTGCTGAAACACCTGAGGCCTCCTCTCATACTTGTTGCTCTTTTCTGCTCTGTTTCTACTGCTCCGATGCCCGTCTTGTAAAACAGCACCTGGTATAAACACACCATTTCAGGTGTGGTCTCACGCTTTTCCAGCTGCTGCCAGGCAAGAACTTTATTTCCAAGTTCAAAACTGCTCAGCTCTTGTCTTGGATCGTGTTCAGCAGTGCAGCAGCTCCGTCGGGATCCTCATCCTGGTCATCCAAGAAAAATCCTCTTGGCTGTGCAAACACTGTTAGTCACCATTTGCTGCAACGAGGTACCTTTTGCGTACACTTATTTCTATTTGCCTTTTTAGACTCTACGCATTTTCGAATAAGAACTATTCACCCGGTCTTTCTGCAATACCACCGCTCACATTATGGCTGCTGCCGTAAGATATAATAACAACTGTTAATCTGCTGAGTGCCTGAACTAGAAGAGCTGCCTTGCTTGCCTGGCTGAGAGAAGCTCTCTCGGTGTTTGAAAACCCACTTCTCCACATGGATAAAATGAAACCTGTAGGAAGAAGCTCTTGTACAAGCTTTTAAAATTTTAGACCTCTGAGACAAATCAAGGGCCCAGCCCTGCTCTCTCTTTTTGAGATAATCCCCCACTAATTGACAAAAGAGTAACCCGTACCAAGGACACTGATTGAAACCCCATCTAGTTTTTAATGGCTGCTTCAGCCCCCGGGAGCATCGCACAGCGCCCAGGTACGGCAACGTGCCCGAGTCGTGGCCCAGTGCCATCCCAGGTGAGACCGGGTCATTCCTCCCCATCCTACCCTCCTCCTCTCCCCCTCCCCAGCGCCGGGGAAGGGTCTCCGCAGCACCCATCCCTGCAAAGAGCCAACGCAGCCGGGGTGAGCCGATGCCTGGAGCTTTTCTTTAAAGCAGGATGAACGCTCCCACCACAGAGGATGTTTTTGGCTCCCTAGCCCGGATCATGGGGCTCGGGAGCCTGCAAGTTTGGTTTCTGCCTCGGTGGAGAGAGGTGAACTTTGTCGAGAGGTTGGTTCACAGCCATTATTGTCTTCACCAGGTGAAATGTCCTGCTAAGGTAAAATACTCTGCTGAATGGTGACCAGGATGCCTGATTTTTAATTGGGTTTACATGCAGGAGAACGTAAAGTGTGAATACAACATGCAAGAACAGCTCCTGTATTTCATTATTTGTGGCAGGTATTTTAAAATCAAGAAAACTTAAAAAAAAAAATCTGTACACATTTAACATCTGTTATCTCTTTTCTAATCCTTTAAATCCCTTAATTTACTCCGAAGTTGTTTAAACTGTTATCAACCTCTTTTGAGGGCTCTACATCTTAATCACAACTATATGACAAATATTTGATGATATAGTATGTATTTGGCAAATACTTAGGACCCAAATGATAGCACCAAAATAGAGGTTTCATATGATTACAGAGACTAAGGGATTAGAAATTAGATTTAAATGGGTCCAAGGGGCAAATTCAAAGACTTCAAATATCTTTTTAAAACAAGATGCCATGGTTTGAAAAAAAAAGATTTCTAAAATGAATTTGCTGATGATCTCTCCTCCAGAAAAATTCTATCACTTCATCAGGCTTATTTATTTATTTACACTGCCTTTGAAGCCCTTTTATTTTAAGGGGAAAAAAAAAAAAAAAAAAGACTTCAACTGCATACACAAGGGGAAAAATAACACCCATGTAAAACCTCAGTGGGAACTTTCTCCTTTTCTGTTTCATGAGGAGTAGACATTTCCCCAGAGCTGCTTCTGAGTTTTGTGGTAAATTGAGCCTCCAGGTAAATCTTTCCGAGAGGAAATAAAGCTCTGAGAAATTACACATATTGACAAGGTGGGGGTTTGATCTCCAGACTGAGACAGTGAGCTTGAGGAGCGTCCGGTGGAGCATCCACGCAGCCGGCTCTTGGTACCAGCTAATCCCAGTGGAGGTCCAATGCTCGGTGCGGTTGCCCACACACGGATGGGCAATGCCATCCAAAGTGTCTGGCGTGTCCAACGCGTCCCCACAGAGCTGGCAGGTACGTGGGACCTCAGGGAGAGCTGTGACCTGGTGTAGCCTTGGTTGGCCAGCTGGTGCTGGGTTAGAGTTACGGACTTGAGCTCCCCTCAGCAGGGCTCACCAGGCTAAGGCACCGTGCTGATGTGACCATATCCCTGCCATTTCCAGAGCTGCTCTTCCTGGAGCTGGCTTGAGCACCCCTGCACCATGCTGAAGGATGCACTACGGACTCGCCAAATCAGGGAATCACTGTTGCAGGCTAGCACATCTCCTCCTCATCTCCCTTTTTTCCAGGATGAGATAAGGTTGGGTCTGAACTTGTGGGATGCTCATTATCTCCAAGAGCTGCTGAGCACCCTTAGGATCGTGTTCTGCAACAGTTTTAAGCTTCCATTCACTTTTTTTTTTTAATCCTGAATTAGATTTCGGCTAGTTTTGTGCCTGGAGCTAGCTCACTGGAGGTTCAGATGAGCACTGGTGCCAGAAGAAGGGAGGGGAAAGGAATGAACAGCCCAGGGTGGGGAGGGAGGGTGGATCACCTCGTCCTGAGCCACCCTGCAGCAGCACCCTCTGAGGCTGAGGGGTGCAAAACATCCTCCAGAAAATCTTTAGCATTATGGATGCTGGAGACTAACGGCATGAATTTTTCTTCTTACTACTTGTTTTATTTTATTTATGACACTGATCCTCAAAGCAAGCCCATAACCAAACATAGCAAGCTGTGATGCAAGCTCCACTGTTCCTCTCCTACAAAGGATCCCAATTAGGGAGAAAGTGCCAGGAAAACCTGCTGAAACACAGGGGCAGAGGGCACCACTGCTTTATTCCTTCAGGAGGAGGGTTAGCGGCTGAACAGGAGCAAGACCCACATTTGTCTTCAGGGACGTGTGGACAGGACGCAACGGGAGGCAGGAGGCCGAGACAGGAGGGCTAATGCTGGAGATGCTAAGCATGTAGGCGATGTGCCGGGCCTCAGCACTGACGCCCACTCTTCCTCCTAGCTGTGTGTATCATCACTGTGCCGCCATTAGCTCCAAAACAGCATCAGTGAGCGACCCCGGTGGATCCCAGGCCCACGGGAAATCCTGCAGAAGGGGTGGGGGGATCCAAGGAGAGGGATTAGCACGCCAGCCGGTAGAGCACATTTCCAGGTGGATTTCTGCTTGAACTGGGACTAGAGGAGAGTATGACCTGTGGCCTTGATCCAGCTCTTCTTACTATGCCTTTTTCCACCCCAAAAGCCTGGTAACGTAGTGCTCACTTGAAGGGATTTATGTACTAGGTGGCTGCTACTTGCTAGGACTTTTAGTGGGTTTTTTCCTATCCTTTTCTGCTTTGATCTCCTTGCACAAAACCTTGAAATGGAGAGTCATCGCATAACAGCAAGAACACAAGAAATACCACTGCCTGTAGATGAAATAGCGCTTAGTACAACAGTCATCTGAAAGAGTACATTTAAATTACATTTTATTGGCATTGAAACTTCTGTCTTACAAAAGGAGAAAACCAGTCTCTGCTGGGTGTGTGCTCTGAATGGGAAAGTCAGGAGTTTGTGGATTCAAGAGGGTCTTTTGTTTATGCTTTGACTGATGCTTAGAATACTATGAAAAAAGAAAAATCTCGCAAGCAAAAGACAGGCTTTGGCTTTCATTCCTGCTCACGCATCTTCCATCGTCTCCAAACAAACTCAGCTCAGGTGTCTGGGGCTGCTACAAACTTCAGAGGCAAAGTTTAAGAAACAAGCTGAATTCAAAAGAGTTTGTGTTGTCAGCTACAAGAGTAAAAAAATGTTATCGGCTGTTTAAGCACTGCTGACTAATGTATATTCAAAAGCAAATCAACACAGTCGCACCCACTCTTCAAGCATCAAGGAAACCAGATGAGACCAGTGTCTCAGAGATATGGTGTCAAAAGATTTTTTCTTTTTTCAGACGGTGGATGGAAGGGGAGAATCGCATTAAAATGTAATGTTTGTCAATGGCAGTGATAAAAAAAGAAAACTTCCCCGGCCATTGCTGGCTGCCGCATGCAGCAATCTGAATACATTGGTAATGTGAGGGACTGATTAGTCCTGTAAGGCTGCCTACAGGTTAGCAGGCCTCATTTCAAATCTCTGACAGCAATATGTGTCGTTTCATGCTTCATCCTCATTCCCCATGTTCAACACAAACCAGGGTCACTCTATATATGGAAATCACTGTCTTCAGGGCAAAAAAATTAAAAAAGGTGAGATTGCCGCTTTAACCTCACTGGCCTCAGAAAATATGTTTTAGTCTGATACATTATACTAGTAGGAATTATTTATCAAGAAGATACAAGCTTGATATTTCAGAAATAATGAGATGTTCTGGTTTTGCAGCTGAAATTTTATGGTCCAGAGAGCATCAGCTATGAATCCAGAGAATGAAGTAAACTCGCAATGAATGATACACAGCATGCAGCTGAAGTAAAATGGCTGTGCAAAGGGTAATATGAAAGTTATAACACAGTGCAAAGCTCACTATGTCTAAAGTGCCTTTGTTGCCAAACAGAGAGAGATGTTTCGAAGACAGTACAGGCACGAGATGCTCACAGCATTTATTGAGGGAAGTTTTTCCTGGGAAAGGAATTGCCCAGTGAGAAACTTTAGTTGTTAACCCTCAAATCCTGCAGCTTATAAGACCTACTGAAGAATTCATGGCAAGAAAATTTGGTAGTAGAAATGCAATGTTCAAATACTTGGGGTGAGGACATTAGTTAGGCTGCAGCAAAGGCTAGAGGTTCTCTCCCAGTATGGGGTGGATTTTCACTTGTACCTTCATTTTGCTAGAACAAAAGTAAGCGTATAAATCCGTAAGTGTCATTTTCCACCGCTGTCTCCTAGCAAATGTCCGTGATTTGAACGAGATGGTGAGGGAGCTATGTCTGAGCACAATATACTTTTGTCTGACTTTGTTTAGCTTGCTTTCTTGTCTGATCAAACAAACTGAGCGAGGAACTTCCATTTGGTCTTTTATTAGTCTTGGGTTAGGGTTCAGCAGAAGTATTTAAATGCCAGGCACAGAATCAGTTACCACATGCATCCTGCCGTCCAAAGTAATTAATTCATTTGACATGGCTTGTGGGGATTATAAACTCCCTGTGACCTAATGTGGACAGCAGCAGAGCCATGAGGAACCATAGTCAGCCCTTGCAGCTGCTCACGTCCCTACAAGGCCAACGCGCAGGTGCTTTGTAGCTACCACAGGTAGCAGAGCTCAGACCAAGACTCACTCCCTGGCAGTGCCATAGATGCCTGTCCCTGCATCGCCCAGCCCTCTCCCACACCTGCTTCCCTTTCTACTGGGTGGAAGTTTATAATCTCCTTGTTAGTGTTTTACCACTTGTAAAATTACAAAAAAAAAAAAAAAAAGCAAACAACATCATAAAGTTTTGTAGGAGGAGACCTACTACTGTTCAAGTCAGTTTTTACCTGACAGCGCTCGGGAGCTAATCTGAAAAATGAGAAGGGGTATCATACCAAAAACCAGGATCATTGCAATCTGCAGCCTGGTGACCTTAGAAAGAAACGCAGTGAGTGGCTCTCTTTCTTTTGCCATTTCAGGCTGTTCAAGATAATTCCCAAGTAGCTCTTGGGTGCAGGAAAACACTGCTCCTTCCTCTGGAGGTGTTGGAAAAAGTCAGTCTCTGAGCACCTGGGACCCTCTCAGCCCCCAGCAGTTTTGGGGGTCCGCACTGCGCGTGCTGGTGAACACCTGGGAGCAGCACTTCCCCCTCCCAACGGCAGGGTTTGCCTCATGAACCTCAGGGTAAGATTCACCACAGGTATTTGGGGAGAGGATGCTGAGGAGAGGGTGGTGATGGAGAGGTCTGGTGAGCATCGATGCTGCCTAAAACCAGACTTCATCTAGATTGCTATCTATCTTCAGCCACCAAAAAGAGAAAGTTTAGTAAGAGGGAACCGACTAAGAAAGGAACAATAAACCAAATATTTTGTGTTGTTTGTGCTGCAAAATGTGTTCAGTCTGTCAATTTTAACTGGTTTAACCCCCCAAGAAAGCTCCCTTTTGTTGACGCAGGACAGGCCCGTGATACAGCACTGACAAGGAGCTGGCACGCAGTTATGTAGAAGCAATGGTGTCACTTTGGGCAGCGTGAAGTGTCCAAGCTGGCCCCCAGCTGTGTCTGCAGAAGAGTGTGGGTCTCTCTTTAGTCCTGTGCTATATCTCCTCCAGCCCATGCAGAAAAGTGGGATACCCAGTGTATTTCACAGCCACCGAATCCTTCACCAGAGAAGACGTGTGTGCTATGGCTAACCCTCTTATATTTTCAGGCTTTTTATTCACCATAAATATTTAGGGGCTCTTAAGTCTGTGCAAAGATCATAAGACTGCACACAGCAGACTCAGAACAATGTCAATGAGATGTGGTATTTTAAGCCATCTAGTTACGGTCCAGATCCTGCACAGATCTCTGCTAGTGCTACAGCCGCCCATATCCAGACCATTCCCACGTGTGCTCCCAGCCTCTGGCAGATCTGGAAGCATCCACTTCTGTAATCCTGTCTTTGGATCCACCCAACATCTACAGTGTCTCCAAGCCAGGTTCTTCTTCACAGAAGCCCAGAAATCAGAGCAGTCAGGTCTGGATGCACAGCAGCAGCTTTTCTAAGAGGGTACAGGGTGTTGGGGCTGAGACCTTTCTAAAATGGAGCCATTTTTTAAGTTTAGTTGCTCTACATGTGTCACCAGAGGAACACAGACCCTTGGAGCTGTTCTGGAAAATCTTCTTATCTACATAGAGCTCAGACTGGGAGACACTAATGAATAATGAGCTTAGAGTAATGACAAATTATTCTAAAGTATAATTCAAAGTTACTTCATGCTTTTGTGTGACTTAATCTAGGGTAAAATATAGATCAAGAAGCACATCTCCACTTTGTTTCCACCTCCAATGCACTCATAGCAAGCAGCAATGTAAATCTTGGGTGACTGCTGAAACTCTAATTAAGTCTACAAGCTGGGTTCAGGACATACTGTTGAATACCAATTAAGAGCCTGCATATCTTCTCACTCAATGTCTACAATGAGCTCTGTTTTATCCTGTATAAATCAATGGGTTAAATAGCAGGCCAATATCATTCAACATGGGGTAGTTTATAGAATCATAGAATCATAGAATCGTTCTGGTTGGAAGAGACCTCCAAGATCATTGGGTCCAACCGTTAACCTATCACTGCCAAGTCCACCACTAAATCATATCCCTTAGCGCCACATCTACACGTCTTTTGAATACCTCCAGGGACGGTGACTCCACCACCTCCCTGGGCAGCCTGCTCCAATGCCCGACAACCCTTTTGGTGAAGAAATTTTTCCTAACATCCAATCTAAACCTCCCCTGGCGCAACTTGAGGCCATTTCCTCTTGTCCTGAAAGAGGAAATCGTAGAGGACATAGAGGACAAGCTGCTGTAGGCCTCTGAATCATGGCAATGCACAGAATCACCCACCAGCTGCTCCAGCTCTGGAAAGAGGTTTTGTTACTGCTCTGGCTTTCATGCCAATGACTTCTTTGAAGAATGGACGTTCTTCTCAAAGAAGGGTTTCAGGTCTGTGGGTGACTTGGGCCTGAAAGACCTGGTAAAAAGTAGCCCAACATGATGATAATAAAGCATTTATTGTCCTGGACCTGCTTCTGGATTTCTTGTTTCTAAATGTGTATCCTCAATGCAGAGGTAGAACCACTTCCTGAGTAACCTGACATAAATTGGGCATCACCTGTGATTGTATATACAGCGGGGTTGCTGGGACTGCAATGAAGGACTGAGATTAAGTATTTAAAATGGGTATCTCTGTTTCAGATTCATCTCGCCTCATTTTAGGCAACCAACAGTTCACCCAAGTCAAGACTCCAAAGGCCATGACTTTTTTAGGCAGTCAAAGAGGAGGAGGACAGACGTGAGAGCGGAGATTCAGCCTGTTTAGCATCGTAGCCTGGCTATCTCCACTTGGTGGGTGACCTTAGGTGGCGTGAGTGCGGGTCCCCTCCTCTCTGCACAGCCTGACGACGACTGACTTCCCGTCACTGACCACAGCTTTACCCAAGTGCTCTGCTTGTTGTTCAAATCCCTCCAGCACTGAGCAATGCCGAGGTGATACCATCTGTAAGTGTGAACGGAGTAACCAGGTGGCTCTAAAAAGAAATGGTTTAGTTTTACAGTCGCATGCTTGTCCAGCTACAGTCGATAGCAATGTTCTTATTGCTGGTAAGTACATTGGGATTTGGCCCTAATAGTTGACACAAACAAGCACAAAGTTGATTTTGACACTGAAAGAAGAAGAAAAAATAAAAACAGCGTACAAAACTGTGGCAAGAAAAAGAAAAAAAAAAAAAAGAGTTCATCTGAAGGTGACTGAATGCTGTTTCAGAGCTGTTCGTTGTTCTTTGGATCAGACGTGTGCTAGTATGACTGATTTTCCTTCCTCTTTACATTTTCTTCTTATTTTGAGTCCGGATTCTGTGCAACATTTCTGCAGAAAAAAATGCATTTGTGAAATGCTGATTTTCTGCAATTAGTTTCTGATTTTTCAAATTTGTCCTTCACTCCAAGGCTTTTGAGCCTCCATCAAGCAGCATTTTTGAGAGACTATGGGAAAAAAAAAATCCTTACAAAACAAAAACAGTATTTTCAGAATTCCACTCTACTGCTTTCAGACTATTTCCATCAACCCTCTTATTCATTTTGATTTATTTCCATCCATAAGCAGACTAACGCTTTTCTATGCTTTTATTGTTCTTCAAGAATAGGCCTTCTATTGGAGAAAAATAATGTCTCTACGACCACCACTTTGCTCAATGCAGATCTTCATTAATCTGCAGCCACAGTACAGGCTTTTAGCAGCAAGCACTTTTGATGGGAATTGAATTTGATACTGCATTATGGTTGTAGGGCTTCTCACAATAGACTGTGTTCTTTTCTGTGTCTGTGCACAATCAGAGAGACCCAATTAAATAATTTGGTGCAATAATGGAGAACAAAAGAGTATGAGGGCTTAAAGTGAGGGCTTCAGCATTTGTATTCTCCCTTTTCTGTATCATGTTAATTAATTTGCCTGAAAACCAAAAGAAAGAACATAATGTGAAAAGCATAGCTCATCTACAACATGGAGGCACTTTAAATGCAGATACCATACCAAATCAACATGTAACAAAGGAACGTTCTTTGCATTTCCATAAGAAAAAAATAAAATAAAGTTGCCAGCTAATGTTGAGTGGTCCTGGTTGTGGCCACTGGAAATAACGACGGCTATATGAGGGGAAAAACCCCAAGTATTAAGGACGGGATAATACTTTGTGCCCCTGTGGTAACATCTACAAATAAATACACAGTTTTGAAGCCTAATTGGTGGGTGGAAAATGACTGGACTCAGCAGACCGAGTTCTCAATCTTTCTGGGCCTTTAACATCATTTTTTATCATCTGGGCTAGATTCTAGTCTATTCTTTCCATAAAATAGCTCAAAGCAGCCACTTCCAGAGAAGTCCAGCCCCTGCTCTGCTGATTTAGAAACTCCAGCAGTATTGCAATGGGCACTAGGGCAGTCTCTGCTCCACCGTCACTCCTGTCTGCAACTGAGTTTATCCAGCAGAAAAGATCCATTTACCCCCTACTGAAATAAATACTGCGGCCCAGCGGTCGTGCAGTCCTCATTTGCTCCTCGGAGCCTGGAAGTTGAGGTCAGCGAGCTGAGATTATTTGCGGCTCGGACGACAGGGGCTGCGGTGCACTCTGCAGCGCTGTCTCCTCCGTAGTCCCTCTGCAAAGGTGAGCTTTCTAAAGGGAACCGCCGAGATCTGTAAAACTGGCAGTTATCCATTTTTCCTGTAATAAATCATTTAAGCTATTAATTGTTTGAAGCCCTAAATGATGCAAACCCAAGGATTATTCTGTTGTCTCTTGTTCATTAGCAAGTGGAAAAAGAATATTTGCAGAGCTGTGATCCGATTGCTTTCATTATTATTACCTCTTAAATACTACTTTAGAGATATTAGGGGGAACAATTTACCTAAAGATTATGAATCTTATTTCACAGTATATTAATATAAAGCATCGCATCCGCGTAAAAATATGATCACAAATTGGGACTTCAATCCATTCTAGAAATTTACACAATTACTTCTTTTTAAAATGGAAAGATATATATGTCTCAGCTAGCTACAACTAGCTTCTTTCTAGCTGGAAAAGCTAGAAAGCTTCCTAGCACCGGCCCTGTTGTATCCCCTCACCTCCACAGAAAGCTGTTTAGTTTGGGGTTTGAGCTATACAGCAGCTTCTTAACTGCAGCTGTCAGGCTACCTGCATATCACACATCCTATTAAAAGTACTGAAAATGATCGCCACATCACCTCTCATCAAGGTGTATTACATACCTTTGCTGCTACGGTGCCGTACTTCTCGGCAGAGATGTCTTTTTATATCAACATTCCTCCTGAATATTACTTGTGTTGACAAGTTACTAGAATGAAACCTGGGTGGGAGGATCTGGAGGTATCACAAATGGCTAAGATATTTGCGGCTTTTAATCATTGCAATTATCTGCGCGTTTCCAAACAACTTTTTTTTTAGAAGCTAGGGGTCTTATCTTCCTCCCTTCTTAAACTTATTAAATATATCAGGGCAACAGTGTGCTGCTTTGTTAATCACCACTCGTTCTCGAGATCAACTTTTCTGGGAAACACCACCACCAGCAATCCTGGATCAACTACGGCACGGGAGGCTACAGCCCTACTTATCAGCCTATTTGGTAATACATGTGAGCTATCATGACAAGTGCTGTTCATTTCAGTATGTCTTCAGCCCATAATTAAAATATATGAGGTTTACAGCTGTTATGTTTCTACTTCCAGCGCGGGGACATGAAACAAGAATGTCTTCCTTGGGTCTTAGCAAGTTACTTCTGATCCAACAAAAAAAAAAAAAAAAAGCACACATTTCTTCATATTCTCGGTTAATTCAGTCTAAAAGTGTCACACTTATTCAGCAGCAGTTAAAATAGGCTGTGATGAGAGCATGACAATTTCCAGCTAAACTAGAGGATAATTAGAAATGCCCCGTAGCAGGCAAGTCAGTGCTTCAATTTATTTGCTGTTTATTACCAAGTCCCTGCCCCTTGGGTGTAATGACTGTAAAGCAGCACCTGCAGCTTCCCAGTGTTTGATTTAGTGCTGTAAATGGTGCTCAGAGAGTAGATTAAGCTGGAATGTGATCAAACCTTATTTGCAATCCGATTATACAAACTGCTCCTTGCACTGACCAGATTGAAGTAATTTCCCTATAGAAACGTTACACTCGCTTTGGTGTAAAAATGATTAACATTTGCTGACTGTAGGTCAGCCTTTCACTTCCAGTGTAATTCTTTATCAGGCAGGATGCCCATCTTTTTCTTGTGTTTGCCACGTTTGTGTACCGCGCGGTATTTAACCAATGGATATAATCAACCCCCTTTTTTTTCAGGTCTTCTTGATGAATGATTGTAATAAATAAGCACTCCAGCATAAGCAGATTAAACCATTTTTTTTCCCGTTTGATTGTTCAGCAGTATTGACATGCTTAATGATCTAACAGAGAAAGGCTACAGAATGAAGGAATTTCCATATTTTCCTGAAAACGGCTATTGAGGTATTTATAAACAAACAGCCAGTACACACGTGGTGCTTTAACTTCAGTGTTGAGTAGGATTGCTGGGCACCCACGTCAGTCCAAGAACTAACCTACATTTCTTTCAAAAAGTGCCTAAATACACGCTGCCACTACTAATCCTTTCACTCTTAAATAATCAGCAACATAAGGCTTCTTGGTTCCCAGTAGCCTTTTTTTTTTTTTGCACCATATCAGGAATTCTGGATGTGAAAACTGTTTCTCAGACAATTAGCCTCTGGTAATGAAATGCAACCAAATATATTCTGCACACTGAAAGCAAACACTTGGCTCTCCACATATTTCTGTGACAATCAAAGAAATATTTTAGCCTGAAATGCATTATCAAGCCTGACTCAAATACCAGCAATAACATGTTTTGTTGTATAACATTTTAAAGCTGATTTTCTACAGATGTTTTAGCTGTAACCCTTTAGAGACCACGGTCCCGACGGTTCACAGATCACCACGTTCACACCCAGTCTCCTTGGCTGATAGCTGGGAGAATATGGTTCCTGCCCCGCTCAACAGCCTTCAGAAAGAGATTCCTAAAGCGGTTTGCAATACGTACCGGGTAGAGTCATGCAGACACCGTCCAGGAATCCCCAAATACGCCTTGCAATCTTTTGCTGTCGAATAGCCGTGCTCGCCTGGTAACAGCCAGCAACTCGCTCCCGCTCGGCTCCCGTGCGAAGGCTGTGCTGAGGCAGCGCCACGTTTGTCCCAGCGCAGCTCGGAGGGGCCACGCGTGGGTTTCTCTGACATATATATGTATCTTCTGGCTGGTTTTTATGATACCTGAAAGATTAGAATTAAGTCATGCCAAAAATATCCATTTAACTTCAGCATTTTTAAGCTTCCTGTACAACAAGTGTTGAGGAAATTAACATCTGCAAGACAGCTGGGCTGAGTTATGGGTTTATTTATATGTCTTTAATTTTATTCCCTGATTGGAAAGAGAGAAAATTGGGTCCTGATGGATCTCTTCGTCAAAGTCAATTTTATCCCAATCCCACTGGAAAGAAGTCAGATCCTTCCACCCATTGCAGAGGGCGTCAGATCAGCCCGATACTCTGCAAACAGGAGGCTTTTTTTTCACCTTGTTTTCTGAAGGTTGCAGCAATCACCTGTAACAGAATACAAGAGCTGAGCTTCATCAGAACAACCGGTTGCAACAAAACAATTTGTAATACAACTTTTCTTTGGTTTTATGGCAGCAATTCACTTTCCCTTAGACAGAGCTGCAGACGTACAATGATGGGAGCATGCCATATAGGCATAGGGGATGCTGCATCGAGTACTTGGTTCATAAAGTTAGCTCCTCATTGTAAAGCTGAGGAGAAGCATTTTGGTGGCCCCGATATGAAATTACATTGCCTAGTGTTTCACAAATGAAGCTCCTTTCCTCCTGGCCCTGTGTGATGTCAAAAAGAAATAATGAATAGTTGCTTTTGCACTCTTACAGGGGGAAAACCAGAGACCCAATGACACCCCGATTCCCCGAGTCTTACTGAATGGGCAATGTAAAGCTTGTCCATATGGAAAGCAGGACTGAGGCGACAGGGCTCTCACGCAGAGCAGCACAACAGGACCAGTATCAGGGTAAGCAGAAGATGGCTCGGTATTTAAGTGCCTGTAGCAACAATGCAGAGCTGCATGACGTACAAGTTCTTGTAGCTCAAATAGATTGGAAAAATGTATTTTAAAAGACTCCTGCAGGCCATTTATAGGTTGAATGACTCCCTAGGCATCGGGGATACATTTTGTGCTTTTGCTGTTTCTTTACCTTAATTATTCCCCCAACCTTTTATTTCAGTTAATAAAACAATATCACTCTTCTTTTTTTTTTACCATGATGCATGCGCCATTTTGAGTTAATATTGATGGGAAGTTTAGACCAGATTTGAAAACGATCATGCTGGGAGCTGTTTGATGTCAGTAGGAATTTGTATGTCTGTGTGGGGATGGGAGGTAAGAGTGCAAGCATCTGGACCTGGCAGCCTTCGCTCAGGGAAAACGGGACTTCTGTTTCAGTGGGAATAGGTCTGAAAAAGGATCTCAGAAATCGTCCCCAATTCTGGCAAACTATTCTTCTTTTTTGAGCGAGAAAAGGGGAAGGTAGGCCATCTTTGGGAATGCCAGGTTTTCCTAAGTTTGACATCTAGTATGGAAAAAATCTTGCACTCAAGTAGCACAGCAATCCAGAGTGCCACGTTAAATTTTCCTGTTGTGTTTTTTTCCGTGTTGTGCCAGCTGTCTCCCAACATCCCGCTCTTGAAGTCATTTTCTGTGTGTTTTGTCTTTATTTATTTAGGCCAGCAAAAGAGATTTTGCAGCACTAACAACAATCTCCAGGGCCTGGTTACGGCTGAGGAAAAGCCTGTCTCTAATTTGTACCTGCCCTTCCGAGGGGGTTTGGGAAAGCCTCCGGAGGTTGTGTCGGGGGGAGGGAGCTGCTTTTCCCAGGGGACTGCCTCTTCCATTACCCTCTCGCTCACTCCGGCAGCCAGCAAGGGTGGAAAGGGAAGCGACAGCCTAACAGCCCCTGCAGTGATTTCAAACAAGGCGACAGTCTGTTGTTTCTTCGGTGGCGCGTGGAATACACCGAGTTGTATGTTTAACGGGATGGTTACTTGTACACCAGTTGTCGTTACGTCTGCGGTCGTTATCTCGCTGCTGCCTCTGTTTTTTCCAAGCTAATCGGAGGTTGCCCTGTGTTTACAGTGGAGCATACAGTGAGTGCTGAGGTATTTAAATACTTCAGATAAATGAAGACAAATGTCCTGGTGAAGGTCTTCAGGTGTGGCTGGAGGCTGAGGAGACATAGGATTGGTCTGGGGATGCGTTAGTTTTCTGTCTTCCAAAAATTGGTCCTAGATGAAGCTGTTCACATCAGGTACCTTGAAACTAAGTTGGCAGACCAAATTAAACCTTACTTTGAGAAGTTAAAAGTTCGTATTAGTTAGGTTACCATGAGCACCACTAGGCTTTACTGTCCCTGATGGGACCCCCATCCCCCCGCCCATTGGGGGCTGGGGGTCCCTGCAGCACCCTGCTCCTTGGCTTCCCTCACGGGGCAGCTCCGCTCCTCCTGTGCCCTGGCAGTGAGCTCAGGTGCCCATGGGCAGGGCGGTGGGTGGGTGTCCCGGGGGAGCTCCATCCCATGGATGCTCTCAGAGCCCCAACAACAACAAGACCTCACACAGCACTTCCGCTGGTGGCCAACTGTGATTTTACATCCTCTTCTGTTAGATTTTCGTGTCTGAATCTGCTGCTTGTGGATGGTTAGGAAGTCCAGGTAAGGACAAAACTGTATGGGCTCACATGGGCAGACCTGCCTACAAAACCTGTGCTGTTTCAGACTGGCCGTGCTTCCCCGGGGCGGTCCTCACTGGCTCCCAAACCGTGCTGTACGTTTCAGGCTGCACAAAACGCAGAGCGGTTCTCATGATGTGAGAGCAGGAGGTGGGCACTGCCAGATTCATTTTTGATTCTCGTTTAAGCCATGATTTGGGCCCAGATGGCCAGAGTTTTAGAAATATAATTAAAATGAATATCACATACATTGGAAAGATACTCTGTGTGTCTTACATGCGTTGAGGTCAACGTTATTTGACTAAGAAGGTCGCTGGCTGTATTTTAACACTTGTCCTTCCCTCCCATGGCCAACATTTTGGATACTTACAGCTACAAATGGCCATGGCTCATGAGTAGTCACCTAATCCCATCACAAAAATTAAAGCACTTTAGTCCAATGTGATGGCAATGTCACAACCGCTGAGAACTCAAATGCTGCAATCCCTCTGTGTCACTCAGCTCATATAAACGAGCAGTTTTGTATCAGCCCCCATTACTGCTACCCTTGGTTGAGTCCAAGGGCTGTTTGAGAGATGGTTATCAGTTGCTAATAAAGTATTTGGAGTTGCAGCCTGATATAGATTAATTGCAGAGGGTTCTGCAGATGTTCGGTCTCACTGCAAAATCCAAGGGGAGCATCAAGAGAGTGAAAAGCCGCCTTATAATTCACTGCTAACCCAGAGAATCTGGCCCTCTGCATCCGCTCATAGCTTTATATACTAAAAAGCCTCTCCTACCCTCCTATGGAAAAAGTGGGAACACAGCAGTGGTCCTGGGAAGTTGTTTGCTTTTGTTTTCCTTTAAAATCCAGGACTGAGTTTTCCGGCTCTGGAAACCCCAGGACCTAGAGGAAGAGGAAACACCTGCCCTGGGGTGCAGATGGACCTTCAAGGAAGGCTGATGTACTTCTTCCTCACCTTCCTCCCTTCTTCCTAGGGCGGGCCCAGGCTGCTACATGCACCCAGCAGTGCAAAATGCAGAAAAGATTAATCTTGAAGGAAATAAATTATTGGGGAAATTACATTAGCTCAGCACCATCAGAAGCTAATTGTTGGCCTCATTAGGCAACATCATTAATACCTTCAAGGATGACTGGGATATCCTGCAAAAGAAAATGAGTGGCTTGGTACAGAAGTCTGATGAAAAATGCAATAGAAAATGCAACAGCGGGAGCTGGGGGTATTACTCACAAGAATTTCTGCTGCCAGCTTGGAGATTCCTGTTTGGAAGAAAGTGAGGAGGGGGAAGACTTGGGTACGTCAGCTGGTCAGAGCTTCACAACTGAGCTGCCAGTTGTGAAGCAGCCAAGAAAAAAGCAGGAAAAAAAAGCCAAGAAAAAGGCTCAAAGGCACCAGCCAAAGTATTGCCAGTAAATGCAGGGAAATACTAAAGCCAGAACAGTAAAAGAGCGAGGAAAGAGGTGCCAAATCAGGACAAATAAGCCCATGATGCCGCAGCTGCTGCCATCGCTGCCATGCAGGCAGTGGGGCTGCTGGTCACCTGGACTGTGGGGAGAGGGGCTGGGTAGAGGGGGGCACCAGTGGGCAGGAAGGAGTACAGAGGAGGGCTCCTCGGGTGACTGGGAAAATGGAGATCCTCTTTTAAAAGAAGGTATTACAAGTGCTTGTCTTGCTTGGCCCAGCAAAACAAAGCTGAGGTGGGATGCAGCTGCTCTCTGTACATCAGGGGAGAAATGCGCAGGGCAGGAGAAGAGTGATTTGAAGGACAATGTTGGCAGAAGAATAAACAGGGTTGAGCTGATCCTTGCTTAGTTTCAGCTGAAAGTCAAAGGATTTTGAGAGTCATGAAGTTCTGTAATAGCAATCCGATGTGGAAAAATGAGCCACTTCTGAAGAAGGAGTGGAATAGTTTTGTGAAATGTGAAGTGATGCTTGTGGCAGAGGAAGTTCCTGTGCCCCTTGTTTTCCAGGATAACCCCACAGATATCTGCTGCATAACTAAGGGATCCTCACACGCGGAGCAGGGGGCTTTGCAGCCCATTCTTTCCCCCCCTTGAAACGTGTTAGCCCAAACACACACTGGCAAGCGCCTGAGGGTCCCTGCCCAAGCAGGGCAACAGCAGGTGCCTGGCAGAGGACACAGAAGATGCGTTATTCCCCAAGTGCTATCCTCCAGCAAAGGCAAAGTCTGGAAGGGAAAGTGGAGTTTCTTATGTTGCTTGTCTTTCTTCATGTTTTTTTCAGCAAGGTAGTCTCTGGGCAGTAACTGCACTGTGGAGGCTTAAGTAAGCAGTGTGCAATAATGTGGATTTCCATGCTGCAAGCTCAAGAGAAGCAACCAACATTAGTTATGCTTCAGAGTACTAGAAAGCTTCTGTAACTGAGGCAGACACGAACTGCAGGCTTACGGGTGCTTCCACTACCTAACTATTCTCCTGCACTGCCAAAGTCCTGTCCTAGCATGTGCGGCACATAACTGGGGAAGCACAGGCTGGGAACAGCCTGTTCTTCGGATGTTCCCAAGTGGGAGTCAGCAATCTGGAGGCGCTTCCCAGGATGACACAGTGTTAATGAGCCCAGAGTGAAAGACTGGTGGTACTGTTGTAAATAATAAAAATAAGAAAAGGTGGAGCACAAGATTCATTTGTAGTAGCTACAATGCTAAATTATTACTTGCCAAGCCCACTTGAGCTTTTAAATGTAAGTTCAATCGTTTTGCTCTAACACTTAAAAAAGACCGCATCTTTTGACCTCATCTAGACTAATGCAATCCCTGTCCTGATGGGTTTACAGGCTAAGAAACTGCTTTTAAAACCAGCTAATTATTATGAATATCATCAGCAAATTTCTCAAGAGCATTATGTCGTGGTTTAATCCTAGCCAGCAATAAGCACCACCCAGCTGCTCACTCACTCCCCCCTGGTGGGATGGGGGAGAGACTCGGAAGAGTAAAAGTGAGAAAACTCATGGGTTGAGATAAAGACAGTTTAACAGGTAAAGCAAAAGGCTGGACTTGATGATCTTAAAGGTCTTTTTCTCACTACAAGACAGACATTGAGGTGCTGGAGCTCGTCCAAAGAAGGGCAATGAAGCTGGTGAAGGGTCTAGAGCACAAGCCCTGTGAGGAGTGGCTGAGGGAACTGGGGTTGTTCAGTCTGGAGAAAAGGAGGCTGAGGGGAGACCTTATCGCTCTGTACAACCACCTGAAAAGAGGTTGTAGAGAGGTGGGTGTCGGTCTCTTCTCCCAAGTAACAAGTGATAGGATGAGATGAAACGGCCTCAAGCTGCACCAGGGGAGGTTTAGATATTGGATATTAGGAAAAATTTCTTCACCAAAAGGGTTGTCAAGCATTGGAAGAGGCTGCCCAGGGAAGTGGTTGAGTCACCATCCCTGGAGGTATTTAAAAGATGTGTAGATGTGGTGCTTAGGGACATGGTTTAGTGGAGGACTTGGCAGTGCTAGGTTAACGGTTGGACTCGATGATCTTAAAGGTCTTTTCCAACCTATATGATTCTATGATTCTAAAAGCCACATGTGCAAGCAAAGCAAACCAAGGAATTCATTCACTGCTTCTCATCGCCAGGCAGGTGTTCAGCCATCTCCAGGAGAGCAGGGCTCCATCACGTGTAACGGTTACTTGGGAAGACAAATGCCATCACTCTGAACATCCCCCCCTTCCTTCTTCTTCCCCCAACTTTATATGCTGAGCATGATGTCATATGGTCATGCCATCACGGAACATCCCTTTGGTCAGTTGGGGTCAGCTGTCTCAGCTGTGTCCCCTCCCAACTCGTTGTGCCCCCCCAGCCTCCTCGCTGGTGGGGTGGGGTGAGAAGCAGAAAATGCCTTGACTCTGTGTAAGCCCTGCTCAGCAATAATGAAAACATCCCTGCGTTATCACCACTGTTTTCATCACAAATCCAAAACATAGTCTCATACTAGCTACTATGATGAAAATTAACTCTATCCCAGCCAAAACCAGCACACATTAATGCATGTTGTCTGATCTCTAACCTATACACTCAGAGATGTCACTGCAACCCTGTAAAGACTCCATCGCAAGTCCAGCTTTAAATGGCTTTTAATGTGATCTCAATATGATTTCAATAACTGTCATCGTATGTTTTCCCCATCAGAACACTGAAATGGCTTTGTGGTGGAAAAGACAGAGTATCGTACCCATCTCAAGAAAGGGGTGACTCCTGAGCACTAAGGTGGGGGGTAAAGAGCCAGTGCCAGCCCTTGTACTACCCAGTAGGAGACTATCTTGCAGCAGCTTTCAGAATGTGAAGCATTTCATGTGTTTCACCAAAAATTGTTAGAATCATAGAATCATAGAATAGTTTGGGTTGGAAGGGACCTTTAAAGGCCATCTAGTCCAACCCCCCTGCAATGAGCAGGGACAACCTCACTAGATCAGGTTGCTCAGAGCCCCGTCCAGCCTGACCTTGAATGTTTCCAGGGATGGGGCTTCTACTACCTCTCTGGGTAACCTGTTCCAGTGCTTCACAACCCTCATTGTGAAAAACTTCTTTCTGATTTCCAGCCTATATCTCCCCTCCTTTAGTTTAAAGCCATTACCCCTTGTCCTGTCACAACAGGCCCTGCTAAAAAGGTTCTCCCCATTTTTCCTATAGGCCCCCTTCAAGTACTGAAAGGCTGCAATAAGGTCTTCCCAGAGCCTTCTCTTCTTCTAGAGTTGTCCATGCTATTACTCTACTTTCTCAACTTGAGCCTGCTTCCTATCGGAGCTCTCATTCCTAATGGCCACCCCAGCCTTATGCATGGCAAGTAGCTAATCTTGTCCATCAACACCCAGGACGCAGCACAAGGACAGTGAACATTTTCAATGTGACATAATGTTTGTGGGTGTTTCATAAGAATGGATTTTCAGGACACACTGGATGGAGGAGAGGGGTAGAAGGGCACCACAAGCACTATCTGGTAAGAGACACAGTGATGTGTGTGGAAGAAAACAATAAAGGGACTAGCAAGGCTGGTACTGCTAGGATGAAAAGCATGAAGAGGAATATGGCAAAGAAAAAAAAAAAAAAAGCCTGAGGTACAGGATGGTCAGCATGAAAAGTTTCCACTCAGTTTTGTTAGAAGCTGGGGTCAAAGGAAAAGACTTGGTGAAGGACACGAAATGATCTGTCCAAGGAGAGGGCTTTTTTTCAACAGCAGCAGTGCTCAGATAGAACTGGAGGGTGTAATGTAGGTGTCAAAGAATAATGCAGAAATTATGAGGGATTTTAAGACTGTGAATAAATACCTTGGCTATTGGAAGAAATCTTAAGTGCACTGTTGAAAAGAGAAACAATCAAACATGGAGACAGTGCAGGTATGGCAGGAGGTAGAGAGGGAAAGAGAAGAATGCCTACATGGCTCTGTGTCTGAATAAAGAAACGGGGTGGGGGGGGGGTGTATTTTCAACAAAGAGGGAGCAAGTGGTGTAGTGGGAAAAAAGATTACAGGTAGGGGTTTGTCATGTTAACTGTGAGCTGCTGTGCAATATAGGGTAGTGTTTCAGTGAAGTGGGGAAGCACAGGGGACCGAAAAGAGAGAAGGTCCTTGCGTCCTTAGTAGTGGCTGAATCCATGGAAACGGAAGGCATCTCTCAGCATGATATCTTTGGGATGCAACAAGGAATCTTGTAGACACCACTGACTGTACTGACTAGAGGTGGGATTCAGCTGCCTAAATTTAGGCAATTGGAGTAGCTTCCATCCAGCTGCCTCTCCCAGTATGCAGTAATCCTAGTCATATCTGCCAGCACTATAAAGATATCTCAGCTACCTTATGGCAGGCTCAAAGGACACTAGAAGTTTATGCCTCTGCAGTGACATCTCAGTCATGATCTCCTTTGACCGCAATGGCGACCTGAAACACCCAGCTTACTTTAGACATCAACGCTGTAGACTTTTAAATTTGAATGCTCGTGATCTGGAGCTGAATTTCGCTTTAGATAGTTGTAGTTAGTTGAGATGAAGGGAGCACGCAGGGCTACCTTCTACATGTAGAATTGTAAAGATGATTGCCTTCAAATCTTCTTTAAAAACGTGAAATTGGATGAAAAAGGATAAATGTGTTCAATTTTTTTTTGGAGAAAAACAGAGACCAGTTTGGGATTGGATTGATGTTTGGCCAACCTGTTCCCTTTCATCTCTAACTCATAATATTGTTATCTGAAACCAACTATAATGTATGCCTTTTCAAATCCTGATTTATGAATTTCGTGGTTTGAAGCAAGTATGACAACTCTGGCATGTACACAAAATGAGATACTGTAAGATTTGCGGTCTGTGGGGCTATTTGTTACAGGATTGTTGATTTCAGTGCAATTCCTATTTATTGGTGTCTAGAGTATAAATGTTAAGTGGCAACTTGACTGTTTTATCTCTCCTGGTGAACTGGTTCAGGTGATGCCTCAGTTGTCTTAAGCTTTCACTGCCTATGATGAAGACAGCTGACTGACTCTAGACAGGGACACATCTTCTTGCCCTCTCGTGTCACAGACATGCTCCGTGCCGTTACAAGTGACAGAAAAAGGGGGCACCCGAAGTACCTTCCACTGACCGAATACAGTGTCTAGATATTTGCAGTGCCATGGCTTACTACAGAACATTGCTGCCTGCCTACTCAGATCCCTGGGCACTGACAACACTATGTATCATTCACCAGCATTTCCTTGTTTCTCCTCTAAATTACCTGTCTTCTTACAAGCAAGAGTGAGAAAAAGCAAGAAGGAAATAAAACATGGAAAACAGGAACAAGGGAGGTGATAAAAAATACAGGAATATAAGACAGGTAGGGACCTGTCATTCAGTTCAGTCATCTGCTATTGCAAGCACACAGGCCACATAATCCATTTAATAAGATCACAGAGCTCCATCTCAAGTGCTTTTGCCCACCCTATTCCAAATAAAAGGTTGATCCAAACCCTCTGCCTTCTGACAGCAGAGAATCCCATTTCCCAGGCAAAGTTTACCCATGGCCAGTTTGTACCTATTTGTTCTTTTGCCAACATTCTCTTTAGGTGAAGCAACTCCACTCTGTAAATATGTCAGAAGGGTAAACATCAACAGTGGAGATCAATCACATCTTACTATAAGCAGCTAATGAAGCCAGTGTCTTCTAGATCCTTATATGACAACAGATTGGCTTTTCCTACTAATGATTCTCTGACTGTGTGGGATTGAATTTTCATGATTGCTACACCTAAAGCTGTACATTCAAAATAAGGTGTTACCAAAGTCCTGTACAGTGGTACAGATACTTTTTTTTCCCCACTGCTGGAAATACCTTGGCTTACTTGACACTGTTAGTGTGTGAGTTGGAATCAGAATCCGCAGCCAACCTAAAGATCTAGAAAACCTGTAGCTTAAATCATCTGCAAGTCTTTCTTGTATGGCCTTCTCCTACAAAAGTTGGGTTTGCAAGTTTGGCTCCTGTAGAAGCTCTCTTTTTTTGCCTTGACTGTCTTCCTCCTGCATGTGCCTCCATTACCAGGTCCCATGAAACACCCGTAATTTAGCTGAAGGGATTTTGCATGCAATCCAGTGAAGAGCCAACTACAAAGGCAGATGAGACACGTTATGAAACATGTCACACCTGCTGTATCATCAGCAAATGCTTCTGAAACTGAAGAGTCATCTGCTTTATACCACGTGAAAGTCAGGATAACTTACAAGAAAAGCTGGTGTCTTATTAAAGACCTATAAATGTTATAGATAAATATTCTGTCCTTACTGTGATTTCCTTATTCCACACTTGACTCTGCTTATTAATTATTAAAAAAAAATGGAGGCAGCCCTTCATATAAGTGGAAATTAGAATACTGTCTCTTTTCTTAAGTGCAGTCCTGTCATTTCACACCTCCTCAGTGAGTGATCCTTAAAACTCTAATGAAAATCCTGAATATATATAGAGACAGGCCATGGACTTGAGGTACAGTCAAAGTAACGTTATAGAAATCCATTATGCAAAGAGGCAAATTATGTCTTTTTCTGCTTCTCAGTAGCAGCGTCTTGAACTGAAAGAGAAAGATAACCCAGCTAAAAATATAGATAGCTCAGCAAACCAGAGGGTAGTGCAACTACTTCTCATAATAAAGCACATCTTACAGGCATTGGTCATTCAAAATTAAAGACTGGATGAAACATGCTTATAGTTTTTTTTCTATATCAAGAGACACACGTTTCTTCATTTACAAATATACGGATTGGCAACACAACAAACCACCTACCTTCCAGTCTTGTTGGTGGGGCTCTCCTGGATAATACTGCATTCTCCCAAGCTCTGCAAGTGAAATTAGGATGGTAAAGGACTTTATATAAATACATTTGGAAAAATAGCTAGATTTTGTCAAGATGTGGAAACATGCAAGAATGTCCTTAATGTTCTTAAGGATCACTATCCTCAGTAAAATAGAAACTTAGGGAAATTCTGGCTAAAAGACATAGCTTGGGCTAGCAAAACCTGTAACACCGCCATTCACGAAGCTAAAATAGGTGTCTCACTATAATTGTCTTGCCGCCTGTCCTCCGTAACACCAGAATTGTTTTCCCTTCGTCTCCGATGATATCTTATCAAAGAGAAGTGGAGTGGATGGGACAACCTGTTTTTTTATTAAGATGGTGTGTATCAACTGAAATAGAATTTCCTCACTGAATAATGAGCATAAGTATTAGAGCATACTTACAAAGAGCTGCAGGTCACCTTTAATTTGGGCATATACGGACTTTTCACGCTCTTTTTTATAACTGTAAAATTTTCTTGACATAACTTATTTGTACTGAAAATACATGAGAGAAATACAATGGCATATAGCTGGCCTCGCTCTTAGTGAAACATATATAAAAAACAAAGTAAAATTCCCATCACTGATATCACATATAACAGGCTGCACACCTTGATCAGAAAAAACCACTAACAAAAACCCATCGCAGTAGTGCAAACATCTTATCTGCACCATCACACGCAGGAGTCACTGGGCTTCACGTACCATTTGTACTAAAGCAGCGTGTAGGCTCCTGGACCACGTTCCTGGATCTCCTGGTGTTCTCTCCTGTGGCTGTAGCGTTCGTCACCTACATGTCCCCAAAGGCTTTGTAAAGGGGAGTCAACTGAGCCTCCCTGCACACTCATCAGCTGTAGAAGTTAATGACCCCCTTCCAATGGCATTTCCACAGCCAGGCACGTGCTGGTAGATACAAAGGTGAGGGAAAAAGCCAGCAGTTATGACTTTGAGCTGCCCCTAACCCTCGCCAGCCC
This sequence comes from Phoenicopterus ruber ruber, assembly GCA_009819775.1. Taxonomy (NCBI): domain Eukaryota; kingdom Metazoa; phylum Chordata; class Aves; order Phoenicopteriformes; family Phoenicopteridae; genus Phoenicopterus; species Phoenicopterus ruber. The sequence goes on from CM020215.1 coordinate 163,256,474, forward strand.
ATAAGGAACAACCTACTAATGGCAATACTGTACTTTGTTTCCTCTGTTGGCTTCAGCTTTCTCTTTGTAATTCCTTGTGGCTCAGAAAAAAATTGCTGTGAGTCCTGAGCTGGGGGACTATTGCTCTGACCTCCATGATTCCCAGGTATGGAAAATATGGATGTGTAAAGGGAAGATAAATTATAATATAGTTTTGAGTGACAAACAATTCCCGCAGATCTTTTAAAAAAAGTGGTCAGTCACAGACCAGGAGGAGGGAATAACTTTTATAATCTGCTGTTCACCAAAAGAGAATGCTGCCTAGGAGACATACATTAGCCAGCCTTGATAAATGTTCTCCACTCTTCCCAGCTGGGGAGGTGTTCATTTTCAATGGATAAAGACAAGTTTCATCTCCCTGTATTTGGCTATATGCTATAATAAGAAGTGAATTATTTGGCTTCTCAGTGTGTGTGGGTTTTTTTTAATGCTTAGCATAGACATGTTTTCTGCTAAATTTGCATGAGACAGTACAGAAATGGATTCTACCTGACACAAGTTGTCCAACTGCAATCCGTGAACATTAAAAACACATTCTCCCAGGGGTATGCACTTTATATTCCTAATTGTCAAAATGTTTGCCCTGTGAAACTTTATCAGTAAATATCTGAGCACCTCCATATACCATATGAAATTCCAGCTCCTTTGTGGTTTGCCTCTATAGGTAACCTCTAAAAAGGTAGAATAGATTGTGCTTCCCATAGGTTTCATTTAAACCCACGGGGTAATGATTTAGGACAGAGGATAGAGGAAGAGGGACAGAGGAATTTAGCTGAATGGCTGAATATGGAGTAGTTTGACTTCCATGAAAGGAACAGCCACCATTCAGGCACAGATTTCATGGTACAATTGACTACATCAAGGTTAGATGACATCTCACCAGGTTTTTTGAGTGTTAGAAGCCCTTGACTGTGGCATCCTAAAGTATTCATATTTCTCCCTTTCCAAACTCCGATAACATCATCACTTAGCACAGTGACAGGCAAACCAAAATTGTCACACTGGATCTGCCTGGAGCTTCACCCTGTCCAGCCGCAATTCTCTGACAACAACAGGCACTCAAAACCCCAAAGACGTGTACAGATCCCCAGCGGGCAAATACAGAATGAAGTCCCTTGCATTAAGTCTCATTCCATCCTTTAATAGTTAGAGATTGGCTTAAGATCCAAAGCATGACATTTGAGTTAATTAAGTATTAAAAAAAGTGGAAGTGCAAACTCTGAATATTCTTTGTATTTCTTGGAGAACACCCAGCACACAGACACATGGAGTGGGCTGATCCCAGGGCCACTCGTAGGGGGGAAGGTCTTTCCATTTGCTGTCCTTGGGCTCAGGATCAGCTTTGACATTAATGTTATGGATATACAGAGCAGGACCCAGGCCAGTGTGCGAGCAAGGGGGATAGAGTGCCAGCTATGCTCTGCCTCTGCGTGTGTGCTTGTGAGAGTGCCTCTATTTAGAGGTGTGTTGTAAGTGTTAATTAATGCAGCTGATCGATGATTTAAGGAGGCATAAGTGATGGAAAAGGGAAATTTATTAGTACGTACATATTCAAATCCCTTCTGTCGGTTTGACTTATAATCAGAAGTGCCTGGACAACTACTGTGGTTTCATTCATCTATGCGAGGTATTTACAGTCTATTTACAGTAGCCATTTATAGTTCATGAGCTTTTTTTCTTTGCAAACTTTAATTTAATAACTCCTAATACCCTCAGTCGCTTTCACACACAGTGTGCTTACTGAACTAAAGCCTTCTATTTCCTTCTGAATAGAAACCACTCCTGCCCAGACCTTGTGCAGCTAGGGATTTGAGTGCAGTAGACAATTTCAAAGACTGCTCTTTCTATTTAACAATCAGTGCATTAGGCTAAAATATTCACACAGATGCACTAGCAATTGAAAGGGTGTGCGGTGTAGTGACAAGGTCCTTCTGTTACCTGGAACTGTAGAATGATGAATGAGCGTTAGTGGAATATTCTTTTGGCCTTTAGGTTTACCTTGATCTTCTCACAGAATGCAAATTGACATTATACCCACATTTCTATAGTATTTATTACTGTGGTCATGATGTGAGGGCTTTTTTCAATATGAATAGTGTAAAAGGGGAAACATATTACTGCAAAGAGGCATTATTGTGCTGGGAATGTATAAACAGCTGAGAAGAATAGAGCGACATGCTCATAATGGAAACTGAAAGCTCTTCATTTTGTCCTGATTGTCTACCCTTCCTTTTTAAACAACCTTCCTTTTTCCTAGCTATCAATACAAAGTTCTTTTTGGTAAAATGAAGTGCATTCATGCTGCCTGAAAGAAGCTTTTAAAGTTGATCTGTGCCCACACAAAAGGGAGGCAGTGTTTGAGCACATCAAGTTGAGGAAGCAAACTTGGTCAATGTTCATTACTCATGGCTTGACACTCTGAGCCTCCGTATCATTTTGTAAAGAATCAGATAAACTTTCCTCGTGATAAACAACTGAAATAATTTTTCTTAGCTGTCAAGTCCTTTTCTCCCATTTCCAGCCTGTTCTCACACTCTTCCCAGCTCGTAAAAGCAACTAAGCACAGCTCTTTGGACTGATAAATGGGCTCCTTTCAATTGGTGGCAGGCTTCAGGAAAAAGAGATAATCCTGGATAATGTGGACACAGTTTTCATTTCATGTCACCCAATTAAACTGCAATTATCCGGAGTGCAACAGCAGAAAAACTGGAAAGAATGGTTGGAGAATGAGGAGCCCTGGCTCCCTGGGACTCTTTATACTACACACATTAGCCTAGATTTGTTCTATTCTGATAATAAAGTGCCAGTCTAAGCACTTAGCAGCACACAGTGAGAGACAGACCAGCTGCAACCTGTAGCTCAGAATGAAATACTATTGCGAGTGCTCTGGGAAATACCAGTTTGATCCAGAGTAACTTTCTGGGAGATTATTTGCATCAGGAATCCAAAGCCCTGTGCCGTGGTTAATTACACCCAGAGCAATATGGTCAGGAGGTGTTCTGAACAAAGCGGCGAGGTTCAGATTACAGGTAAAACAAGGACAAAAAAAGCCGTTTTCTTAACATGACTCACAGTAGCACTGCAAGCCAAAATGAAGCAGATATCAACCATTTTATTATGAAGGCAAACTGCACTAACGTATCTTATCTCTCCAGCATTTTGGCTGAGATCTAGGGCAGGATGAATTTAATATGTTAATATGTCTTATTAAGTTACCGCTCTTGCAGTAAAATAAACTGGATAATCTAACAGATCTGTTTTATCTCTAATTACCATGATCCTAGTAAACTGCAATTAAATAAACAGATGGAGTTTTTAAGCTTGTGGCCCGGTGCATGGGAACATTTTAGTAATTGAAATGCATGTATTTGTTATTATTGCTTTATTTCACTTACCCAGTACTGTGAGTGCGTGGCGGCTGCGCTGTAGGCATAGGCTGTAAGTACGAGGGTGACATCTAAAGTGTCTCCTACAGCTAAAAAGCTTTGCTCCTGGAAGTCCCTACTCTTTGCCCTCGATTTCTTTTATTTAATTTTCTCCTACATGAAGGACCAGGCAGGGCTACCCCAGGCTGTGAGACAAGTTAGGCAATTTGGCCTACGTTCCCTTTCCTGAGAGGCAAGACGGCTTTAGGGTGTTACATTACAATACATTATGAACATACAGAGAATCACTTTTGCTTGGGGTCCCTTTGCACGCTGGGAAGCAGCAGCAAGAGGGAGAACCACCATCTTCAGTGGCAACACCTGAGGGTGCGTCCAAGTTCCCGCGCCACGTGGTGTGTCTTAGTGACGTCCCACACAGGGGCCACCAGCCTTGGTGCAGTTCATCAGATGCATCTGCCCTATATAACGGTGCAAAGGGGGCAACAAGGGGACAGGAATTCCTACGTCAGACTCAGAGCTTTCCACCACGACCGTGCGAGACTCTTAGGTATCACTTAAGCTTTCATCAGGCACCAGACTTCAGGTTTTTGTGTAAGTGGATATCAAGTGATATAAACTATTTTTGCAATATTTTTTGTTAGCAAGTCATGTAACAGAAAAGCGTGTAACACACTCCCAGGAAAAACAAAGGAAAATCTAAAACTGTGTAGTGCTGAAGAGCACGATTCCCAAGGGAAGCACAGCTATTTCATAAGCAGGTAGTTTTCGGACTGGAAACATTCTGCTTTACCTGAATTTTTCGGTTTGACCCTATATCCAGGTATTTATCAAATGGAAAAATGCATTTCCCCATCCCACCTGGGAAAACCCCAGGTGCAGAGAGATTTGGATTCTTCAGAGATGTTAATAAAATTGGGATTTCCCTGTTTCCAAAATAATACCATGCCTCCCACGCTCTTTATTCCATCCCTTCGCATTCCTACCTGAAGCAGGTTCTGGGCTGCTTTGAAGATTGCTTTTCGGTTTAAAACTTGAAAGCTACCTTGTTCCTCGTGAAGCCTATTTAAATAGCAAAAAGCTGCGCCTTGATGCGAGCAGGAGCTGCGGCGTGGAAAGAGGGGCTGCGGCAGGGGTATGGGCGCTCACACCCGCAGCTGATGTTAACGGGGCGGTTCAGTTCCTCTGCGAAAGGGGGGGATGTATACCAATAGGGATACACGTTTTAAAGTGTGGCAGCTTTCTTTTAACTATTTTCTGGTCTCAAGGAGCCTTTAAGCAGCTGTCCTACAAAGAAGGGCAGTCAAAAGAGCCCTAACTGGTAGTTCACTGTCAGCAACAGAGGTAGCACCATTTTAAGGAACAAATGCATTTTTCTTTTGGAAGCTCCCTCTCAAGGACAAGGTCAGTTCACCAGTGATTTGCTCCTCTGAGAAGCTGAATTGGAAGATGACACCCTTTTCCATAGCCGATCCTAACATTTCAAAGACGAGCAGGACTCAGGAAGAAGTGAGGGGAACCTACAGGAGGTGCCAAAGACTGATACGCATATGTAGGTAAAGAAAGGTGATTGAATTTGATTTAGGGAACAAAGGTTGGGCAACATCATAAAATAAATCAATTTCTGATGGTTTTAGGAAGACGAAAGTCAAGTGCTTGAGCAATGTTAATCACTTGTCATGCCTGAGATCTGTCCTGATGAGAATGTCAAGACATTGATCTTAATAAGTGACATTTATCTACGTAAAAACAGAAATTAGGTCCTGTGTATAACACAGTATAGTACATTAGTCTGTTAGGAAAGTGCACGGAGTGTACAGAGTGTATTAACATCGTGCATTAACAGCATATAGTGCGATGTAATGGAGAACGGCGTTGCATAGCGTCGTTACGCTGATTATGCCAGGCAGTGTGCGCACGTTAAGAGAAGGTCCCTTCCCGAGTAGAGTCCAAGTAGGCGAGGGAGACAAACTCGTGCACAACACCTTGACTTGCCGGGCACAGAACCTGGGCTTTCCGGCTCTTTTAGCTCAGTTACCTCCCAGGAACTAGGCAGTGCTGGTAGGAGATCTGCGTATCAGTCACATAACTGTTTTATCATCTGTTTTCTTATCTTAGAAATACAGCAAGAATGTAAGAATACCCAAGCCAGATGCTGACTTCATTTACAGCTAGGGAGAAAGGGGAGTCACACCTTCATAAATGTCTCTATTTCCTCATTTCTTTCTCCAAAGAGAAATGCTATCACGTACTAACCTTCAGGAGAAGTTACTAGATGAGATTTGTAAATCCCTTTAAAAATATATGTATACTATATAAATATATATAAAAAAGTATAGATATATGATGCTTTAAAACATCATTGCGAAGGATTTTTCGTTCCAGCGTGGAAAAGGCGGTGTCATGCATTATAAGAGATTGGATTTTAAAGGACTGTAATCCCCATGCGATCGTTCTCTCCATTTCTACCTATTTGCAACTTGTTAGGAAGAAGCAGAAACTCTGGGATGGCTGCAATTTACCTCATGGTCTGCTGTGCCCCATAAAGTTGTTCTGGGAGGAGAAATACCAACTCCTGAGGATGTAGCTTTACCACAATATCAATGTGTACTTTTCATAAGAGCTTCGTTAGCTGATGGCATTTTACTTGACTACCAGCAGTCATTGTTTCCCTCAGAAAGGAGCAGTGTCAGATAATTTCACCCCCTGCTTTCTCTTTGGTTGCACAGTGGCCAGAAACAGGAATTAGAGACCCCCAAACCAAGCGGAGGCCAGGGCTCTGAATGGAGCAGCTCTGTCTGAATCTCATGCTAATGAGATCAGGAAGGGAGGAAATGTTGAACTCCAACCCTGGGCTGCCAAGCAGCTCGCCCCTGCCTCTGCGGAGGGCAGAGCCAGCTGGGGACAGGGAGGCTCCCGAGGTACGGGGGGCGCGGGGAGCGGGATAAGGATGCTACTCAGCTGGCAGGAAAGGGAGCAAGAGTTTCGCTTATCTTAATAGCTCCTTTTGTTCCGGAATCACAGAAGCGGCCCTTATTTGCAAACTTGAATAAGTATAACGCACTGTGAGCTCTTGCACAGGTGCTAGGCGCTAGTGGTTTTTCTCCGTGCCTGTACAATGACGGCTTTTTTTTTCCAGGGCTGCAGGAAGGAACTGGAAAGACTCATTCAGACAAAAGTGCTGGCTGCACATTTGGGCAAAGTGCTGACTGGCTTTTGTTGCTGTGTACGTGGTGCCATCCGTGAGCCTGGCGATGATGACCTAAAAGGTGATCTGACAATGAATGTTTCTTTTGGAGAATGTGTCAACTATTGTGGAAGCTCACACATTCGTAATGAGACTAACTGGTTCCAACAGATAATTGCCTGGCAGTCTCTCTTGATAGCTGGGTAGATAAACAGTGTATTTTCTTCCCTTCCTTCATTAATAAAGGAGGAAACTTGGGCCTTGAGCATCTGCAGGCATGAAGTAAAACAAGAGTAAATCATAGTAAGATGAAGAACTTAAGAAACGGAGACGCATTGTTGTTGAGCCATTTTTCTGAGAAGTTACACGCAGTGAGGAGCTGTCTTACTGAATTTTAATGGGTTTATACCACCTCGATGCAACTTTGCTGACTTGCTTTCTTTGAGAATCTGGCATTGGACTGTTTCAGTCTTCAGTAAAGGTTGTCTGCCAAATATGATGTTTTCTTTCTTTTTTTTTTCCTTTTTTTTTCCTCTCCAGTCGTGGTTTACAGCTTGCCCAAATCCACACGAGGAGGTGATTCATGCTGCCATATGGTGGCTATTGGATGTAATACTGTCCAGTTCGTGGACAACATCCTTTTCTTCTTAAAGCTCTGCTGCCCTCCAAGTTCACTAGATGCTGAGGGACTGTAAAACTGAGTAGGCCGAATATCTGAGAATGAAGAGAGACTTATGAAATGCCTGTAAAGTACTTACCTCTTCAAATGGGCTAAGATCATGTTACATGCTTGTGGATTAACAGTTTGAGGAACCTTAGAGCATGTGGCTTTGTAACGTACTGCTGCTTCTACACAGGCTTTTCTCTACCTTTCTGTTAACCTCTGCTGTAACTTAGGAGATGGAGCAGTCCATCACATGTTATTCAGGACAAAGTTAATTAGCTCGCCATCAGAGTACTTGAAACTAAGTCTACCCTCATACATGAATACATTCCCTCTTGTTAAGATTTCTAGAAAGCTGGAAAGATGCTTGGGGCAAAAGAAATCCTCAGTGTTAATGAGCACACCTTTTTCCAGTAAATAAGGGAGAAGGATTCAGTATATCCTTATGTCTTCTACTGTCTGCTTTGTTGTGATTAGTAACCTTCTTCTGGTGTAAGATGTTTCTCTCTTTGTGCATCAGACTGTCATCATAATAACAATTCTCAAACATTTCCGTTGTGGCAAATTCAGATACGCTTGATTAGTATCGAGCACCTGTTGTGCTACAAATACAGATGTAAATGTATTTGCTGGTGTTATCCACTATGGATTATACATCTTTTACTTAATTATTTTAAGTTATAGCGTTACTGTATGCTTGTAATATAGATTATTGAAAGAGCTATTTTTTTTCTCTCTGGAACCATTAATGAAAACCTCATTTCCATTAAATTTTGTTCCATCAGATTTTGCTTCTTGAAAAAATGTCAACAAGCTAACAATTTTGTTATTAGAGAAACCAGAAAGCCAAATGTATTTCCTCGTTCTTAATGTAAATGTGGGATGTAATATAGTGATTCATAACTTTTCCAAACCAAGTTATAATATTTAGTTACAAAAAAAGTAACCAAAAAGTAAGTCTGTTAAAGAAAAGTATTTGGGGAGGGTGAGAGATGTTTCTCCCATTTTCTTTGCAAGAAAGATGGGAATGTAAGGTACTCAGCCAAATGACCCACAGTGGCTTTAGTCAGTAGCTCATGATTTTTAACTCTCTTACGATCTAGAAGACCAAATTCAATTTTCTTTCCTGCTTAAAGATTTGAGACACCTTTCACAAGGATACCTCTGTACTTCAATGTATTAAATAGGGAGTAGGTTTCTTACTTTCTCACATTAATCCCTTCTTCAAAATCATTTAAATAATTATATGAGAATTGGGGCAAGACATGGACCCCCAGTGGCCTCTCTTCATCAGAGCTAGGAGGCACTCTGGGTGGGATCTCCTTTCCAACTCCCACCACAGTTACTCAGCTGGAAAAAAGCTTAACCCGTCATCGAGCGTGCGAGTAAGGAGGACTCTATGATGGGTGAATTAGTGGGGATCTGGGAATCAAAAAATCAATAACTTTTACAGCCTTAATTAGGATCCTGTTACGATGCTGGAACGTAGAGGACTGTCCACCAGTGGATTTTACGTTCATCTGACCCCGCAAACCCGGAGACCACAGTGGTGCATCGTCCCGCCTTTAGCATCAAACTGAATGGTGGCCCAGCAAAGCATCCATCCTGCCCGTTACCTGACGGCTGCCTGCACAGGGCGCCGGCGCCGTAGGCAGCAGCAGCTGCAGGACGCTCTGCACATAGCTGTGGTATATACGGGAATGAATGGTAACTAGGGCTGCTGCTGCTGTTTTTATTTTGGCTAGTTGGCAGACATCTCGCTATTCTTTAGCTTTTGAATTAGGATGATGTAAGAGGCCCAAGCGCTATGCTAAACACTCCACTACAAGGTTTATCAGAAAAGGCTGTTGGTCTTCAGAGAGTTACCCAGAATCGCAGAGAATTAGGAATAAATTTCGTGGGTAGTCAACAAGTTCACAGGCTGAAGAAGTGAGTTAGTTCCTAATCCTCCGTGACTCTGGGCGACTGGTTTTCTGTAGGCAGACCACACTACATCTGTGGGAGGGCAACTGGTCATCTACTTTGTGTGTGCACCCACGAAGGCCATCTAATGCACACCCGCAGCCACGCACAACCCTCCTCTCTGGGCTGCCTGTCTCTAGCACCCGTTGTTAAATCCCTATGCTTGAGCTGTCAGGCAGATGCATCACCCCCGTATGACCCTGGCTTTTTGTAAAGCAGGAGGAGGAAGCTTGTTTGGGTGAGTGTATCGGAAACATAGGAGCTCAAGTGCTTGTAGTTATTAACATACCACGCTGAAAACACGCACTGCCTCAGCCTTAAGCCCTCCAAGATACCAGGTATGTCACGGTGGTTGATAACTCCCTTTCTCTGAGGTCATTCCCTGGGTCTCATGCTGACTCCCTGCATGACTTCAGTTGCTAAGTGTCTGCATCATTTCCTAAAATATTTTTGAGGGGCTTTTGAAAACATAAAACTTGATAACTCACGCAGGGCCACATTCAAAGCACCTGAAGATCAGTGAAAGTCTTCCTGCCACCACTGGTCGCAGAGACAGGAGTGGTCCCTCCCCTAGTTCAGAGGTCTCGCCTCCTACTCCCGAGGGTGGCTCTGATTAGCTCGTGCCACATCACCTAACCTCCAGCTGACTCCTGTTTCAGCCCAGCCTTGTCAGAGCGCTGCTTAATGTTGTCTGTCCCAGACTTCCAGTTGTGTCATGTGCGAGCGCTCGCCATCGGCGCCGCTCCCCTATTGTTCGCGGCCGGTGTGCAGGGCTGTGCGCTGCAGATGGAGTTCCTCGGGAGATTAATGATGTGCTGAACAATGCGTTGTAGTTGATACCCTCTTGAACTCTGACACCTGACACTGGACACCTTCAGCTGTAAGAGTCAAGGGTTGAGCAAGCAAGCAAATTCTGGATAGATACTGATTTCCCTTGAAATAGCTGTGAATAATAACACTTCTTTGACGTATTTGTCACAGGTAGCTTTGCTTTTACTGGTTTTCACATAAATGCTGGAGAAAATGGTATTTTTGTGGTTATACAATTCTTAGAAAAAGTATTTTGAACTCTGCCAGTCTGTGCCTCTGGGCCACCTCTCTTAGAGGTGGGAGGAGAAGCAGGTGATTGAAGTATTTGTATAACAGTTTGTCGCAACTGTAGTTGACATTACAGACAGAAGCATCAGTTCCCATTTATCTTTTAGCAAGGGCTCCCTGCGTGTCAACTGTCCTGCCTGAGCACATGCGTTAAAGTAGTTGTCAATGCCCCACGACAGAGAGGCTCAAGACGTTAGCCCCGCTCAAGTGGCATCGTGTGTTTTCGCTCTGCTCTCTCTCCCGCCGGCTGGCCCTCCCTGTTCCTCAGCCCGCTGCCCTTTCCTGACACGGAGCCCGTGGTCGGGAAGGCGCTGGGTATTGTGAGCGCTGCTCCCTACAGTAGATTGGCAGCCAGGAGTGCCGGGGAATGACAGGTCCCATAATGCACCCTCATCGCGAAGATGGAGAGCGTCACCTCTGTAACATTCCCAGCTTTCATTAGCCTGAATGCAATTGTGCTAGGTTTAATTTTTGGAGTGTTTGCAGTTTTTCCAGCAAATAGCTGTTTGAACACAGTGTCCCCATTATATCACCACAGTCAAAGAGAGGAAAGATAAAGGCATTGTGCAAAGTTTCTGTGGCTTTGCAGACAAGGATTTATGTACTGGAGAACTCTCATCTGGCAGTCAATTTGCCTTTGTCTTTCAAAGTAGTGGAAGTATCAAGGGAGTATGCCCGAGAGTTTTATTTGCTATTTACCAGATTACTGAAGTATCGGGCATCTTTAGATCTGTTGTGAAGAAAAATGCTTTCAAAACGATTTTGCAAACTTCTGCTGAGGCTGAGGGGAGAGGCGAGTGAAACCCTTGAAATGTTGCCCTTTGAACTGCTAGAGGGGTGCATGACTGAGGAAAGGACTTGAGACTGCACAGTTTCATGAGTTTAAAATGCGATCTGTCATAAGGGTTTGTCCAGTAGAAAGACAAAGGAAAAATGCATCCGCCACTATCTGCTTTAGAGGGGTAACCATGTCAGTGAAAACAGTTGTCTCTGCAAAATTATAGTCCCTGGTTAGGCCATATAAGGATAAACTGAGTTTAAAAAAAAAATCAACATTTTCTAAACAGGCACGGGTGAGATTCATTTATAGCTCCACTTGGTTTGCAGCCTAGCTTACAACAAGGAAGAAGTATTGCAGTTAATGAGATCGGTCCTGGCTAACATTTTCCCCCTCAATCTTTCCCTAATATTTGATTCTGACTGACACAGCTAAAATTGTAGTGAAGGCAGAGCCTGTAAGACCAGGCTTTATTGTCTGAAAGCAGAACTGAATGGTATTCATCCAGCACTCCTGAAGGTGGATGAGAGCTGAGGGGAAAGCTGCTTACAAAAATGTGTAATTTAGCGTTAAAATCAACTACTGTACTGGAGAGCCTGCATTATAAATACTGTGGCCGCTATAGATGATCCTGGGATTTGTGGAGCGGTTAGCTTTGCTAACATGATAATTAACTGAAGTAAGTCATAAAGCGAACTGATCCATATGATGTTGCAGAAACAAATCAGAACAGAATCTGTTGAGGAAAAAAAGGCCTTTATACCAGAATAAAATATGACCCACTGATTTAGGGTTATCAATAGGGACCAGTAAATACACTGGAATGTCTAACTAGCTTGAAACCCTACCAGCGCCTGAAGCCAACATTTACAAAGTTCCAAAGAAAATACCTACCTGAATACCTGGCATCCGTAAAGTTCTTGTAATTTATGATTCCAGGTAAAATATTATGTGAAAGGCCACTTCTGTACCTAGCCTTGATAAATCCAAGAGCTGTGAGGTATGTCCTTAAACAATGTTTATCTCCCATGGAAGGTGTGAGACTACCCTTCTGCCGTGTTTTCGTTATCTCATTTTGGGGAAGGTTTCCTAGCCTATTCTTTCACAGGTGTAGGTGGTGTCTGTGTTCATTTCTGAGGAGCTGGTTTCTGGCCAGACTGCTTAGCTAGCCGCAGGCCCCAATCCGCAGTGCAGAACACAACCCCTTTTAATATATAGTTTTAAAGATTTTTCCTTTGGCCAAATGAGCCCTCCTTAGTGTAACGTGAACCTTTCTCTTCCTAGCACCAGCAAGGAACAGCCCAATGTCCTGCTCCAGAAAAAAGCAATGGTCCTGTTGGGAAGAGCACCTTTCTGGTCCACCACAGGCCCCATTTCAGCCAGACATGAAGCAGCCACCACGAAGACATGCCAAAGGCCAGTATTGTGCCAGTGCCACCTTTATTTCAGTCATACACACAGTGCTGATAGTTGTTTCTGTTGGCCTGAGAGATCCTTTCGTCTGGGAAAGGAATGGACGGGAGGACATCGACCCCCTCTGCTGCCATGTCTTTTCCCAACGTGGCTGGGGAAGTTCTGCTGTGGCACCTAGAGCGTTTTCAACTGGATCAGTACAGCAGTCGCTGAACCCGTCTACAGGCATCTGCAAAACATGAGCAGAAGGTCTAAGAGGGAACACCAAACCAACCAAGAATGCCTGTTGTTTAAGGTACTTGTTTGAGGCTCAGGAGATGTGGGGGTTCCATTCCGGCCTGGGTGACAGATCTTCATTGCTGATTTAGCCTCAACGTTACATCGTCTCTCTCCAGTTCTTTCTGTGCCCTCTGCTCGCGTTGCCCCTTTGTTTTGCCTCTTTAGGATATATACGCCATGGGGCCCTGGTTACGTCTCTCTCTGTGGTTGTACAGGGCTTGGTGCTGTGGTAGATCACTCTGGATACTCCCAGTAACAGCAAATAATAAAACCAACTGTGATATAGGTTATTTGGCACGTGATTTTGAGGAGAGAGACATGTAATAGATGTGCTAAAAATAAGTAATATCTCCTTCTTTATAAACTCTGCAATATCACTGGTAACAACTCTCTTCTTCCAGAGCACACCCTCACTTCTCCTCAGTACTGCACTCTCAGGATATTCTTGTAATAATGGCAATAACTTTTCACTGCCATGAAAGAAGACGCAATTATTGTCCCATTTTTATGTATTTTGGCCCAAAAATTTTAACTACTCATCATCAGGGCTGAGCTGCCTCTGTGGTCTAAGGTAATTAATACTGTAGAATTCTCCCCTCACTTGGGCCTTGGTTGCCCACATTTCTGCCTGGAAAATGAGGTGCTTTGGCAAAATTAAACTGAGGATTTATAGTATAGACACATTCACAAAGACCTAGATCTGTACATGACGCTAAACCTGTATTTCTCATTCCAAAACTTCATAATAAAAACTATTAAATTAATCTGCTATAAATAACTGGGTTGAAAACTAATTGACTTTGGCTACAAAACAAGAAAAGGTATTTCTGGGAACTTATACATATATCCATACATACACGCATGCATGCATGAATATATAAAAAGCACTTTCTGTGATGGGTTCAGAAATGCAAGGAATATTACACAGATGAAGAGACTGATTTATTCTTTCTGGAGCAACTTTAAGGCAGTCTGGATTTCCTCTCCTGTTTAGAGACAGTGCCAAACAAGAGGTTGAAGAAAATCTATAATAAACTTCAGCTATTGATCTCTCTCCTCTCTGGACTTGACCCAGGTTGAACATATCTCACACAATTCAATCATTTTAAGACCTTACACCCTGGTGCATCCAAATGGATGTCCCCTATATCAGGCCCAGAAGTGAGCAGAGTACTAGGCTTATGCTTAGCTTTCAGCATGTGTGTAAGTGCTTTGCTGAATAGTGCATTTCTGAACCAAGGGCTCAATCCCTTCTATTTAGTGGATCTTTAGATAAAAGCAATGCAAACAACAGGGGCATCCCTTGCCCCTTCCCCCAAGACCTCAAAAAAGCCCTGATTATCTAGGTAAGAACAAGATTTATTTCACCAGAGTCAAAGGCAAAGCTTGTGAGAGCACATGTAATGCATGCCCATGGCACTAAGCATGCAGCAGTGTCAGTGCCCTTGGCACTGGGCCCTGGGCTTGGACCCTAGAAAGATCAAACCTCACGTATCTGGAGCTGGCTAGGTAAGGAACCAGCGTATTTGTGACTTGCTCTCAATTTACTATGATTCATGGTGTACAGTTGTGAATCCTCACTGTTTCTACAGTCTTTTCCCCAAAACCTTCTTTGGGGTTGGGGGTTTTTTTGTTAGGTTTTTTGGTTTTGGATGTTAGCATTTGTTATTTATTTTATGTTTCAGCTCTAGCTCTTTGGGACATACCTGCACTGTCCTCTTAACTATTTGGTGTACCATAGCCCAAGCCTGGGCTACGTTCCCCATGCAGTGCAAACAGCAGGTACCAGCACTGGTCTATGAATTACTCGTTGCTGTTAGAGACTCTCCCAGCCAGTAACAACGAAGGGTCTGGCCTCCAAGGCCTGATGCGTGAGCCCTTGGTGGGTCTGCAGGGGGCTGATGGAGCCAGGAGTGCAGCTGGAAGTGGAGTCCTTTTGGGGTTAATTTTGCAAGGGTTAGTCCACAGAAATACAAGCCCAGCTGCAGAGCACGTCTGGTGGAGTCAGAAAGTGATGCTCCCTTCCCCACTCCTCTGTGGATCTGGAGAGGGAGCGTAAACCAGCTCCTCTGTTTCCACAGAGTGCTTTTCTGATCCCACATAGCCAAAACTATACTTGGCAAGAGGGGAATGAGCCAGACCTCTTTCCATCTGGAAAATCACCATCCTGCTCTCCGTGCACGTGAGGAAGTGAGGGGAAGTGTCAATCTGCTCCTCACCATTAGCTCACCCTGATAAACATGCAACATGGAGGCCTGACCGACAAACTTTTCAAGGTCTTTTGTAGTAGTCAGTGAGTAGGAAAAGGCAAATGTCCTGCTGCTGAGGTCCTGAGGAGCTTGACCTTGGCAGAGAAGGAGGACGAACATGCTACCTCTCGGGCTTGCCTTCCTCGAAAGGAAAAATATGTGGTGCTAGTTGAGGGAGCAGCCAGATCTGGAAGGCCATGTGCTGGTTTTGGCTCACTAAAGAAAGTCAGCATCTGGTTCGGCTCTGTTTGAAAGTTAAAATTTCTTAAATGGAGCCAAATATTTAAATAATATTAATAATTTTATTTCCTGAATATTAACTATGGTATATGGTGAAATGACTGCCGTACCTGCAATAAAGGGCTTTTAGGGCTGGTGAGCTGCTCAGTCTCTCTGTCAGCATTTACACAGTCATGCAAGCCAACTATTCACTGCATGGCACACGATTTCAACTACGCATTGACTGCTTAATTAAAAGTACTGCTTTTAAAAGGGCAATAGGTTTGGGTTTGGGGTTTTTTTAGTAACTGCCATAGTAATCTCTGTACTAAAATGCTGAGTGCTAAGAAGTAATAAAAATTTATGAAACGCATACAAACTCAATAAAATATTAGTTAAGAATTCATGACACTGTATGTCATTTTGTGTCAGGATGCACACAAACACTGTTCAGAGCTATTGGGGGGGGAGGGAACTCTAACATACTTTGTGGAGCCAATACTCAATGCCAATTTCCACTAATTATCTGGCATTCTGTTTTTTCAAGTGGGTGGGAGCTTTGTGAAACCTTTTCAGGCTTCTCTCACCTTGGTGAACACCCTAAGTTTCAAGCTACCTGAATTTCTCCTAAGGGTGTGGTACGTGTGTAATGTTTGGAAGGCGAATAGAAGACCCAGTGGGATCCTGGTGTTTATCTCACAGAGGGCATCTCAGGCAATCATCTCCTCCAGAACGTCTTCAAGATCCCCTTTCACTCTGCGGTGCCAGAATGGTGTGGTTAGCCTAAGTGATCCTGGTAATGAGAGCAGGTCTCAAAGCAGTTTACCCCAGAACAAGGAAGTTTTGCGATTTTGCCATTTACAAATGAGAAGCCGAGATGCGCACAGGTCGGGGCATAGATATTTAAATACGGATTTGTTAAATAAAAACTCCATAGTTAGGTTGATTACTTTCAGACCTTTCCAAATCACCTGTGGTGACAGTCTGACGGCAGGCCTTTCAGCCTCCCCGAGAGATCATCCTAAGCACAGGGCCGTTGATGGCAGCGACAGCAGATGGAGGAGGGAAGTTTCTACCAGGTTTGCTTCCAGAGAGGATTGTCCTGGATGAAGCCCCCAGCTTCAGAAGTAACGTCTCACAGCCGAAGCCCATGGGGAGGCAGGTGTCTCTCTCTGGCTGGGAAGAAGTGCCCTCGCAGAGCGGCAGTGCTGCCATACCTTCCTCCCCCAAATTTACCACTGACTAGCTCTGGCAACGCTCTTCTCAATTTTCTGGCTTCTCTACTCCCATTCATAGGTTCCTCATTCTCCCTATGCATTACACAGTCAACTCCCAATTACCCGTGGGTGGTTTATCCAGGTGGCTGATAAACCATGGATGTTGGGATGCAGAGCCAGCTCAGATCTAGCCAAGTTTATTAACTCTTGCGTAGTGTTGCTCTGCTGCTGCTCGGGCCAGCTGGGATTCAGGAGAGAGAGGAGCAGTCACCTCTGTACCGGGAAGAGCCCAACCTGAGGTACCTGGATATGCACGGAGCCAGCTGGGCTCACCCTGCCTTGACTTTCCTGCCTTGGGGGCGGTGGGGATACAAGCAGAGGGATACACAGACCCTCCTGCATGGACACAGCATCGTGCCGGAGCCAAGCTGCTGAGACTTGCTCGTCCAAGAGAATTCCTGAGGAGTTATTGAGACGTCTTGGGGCTGGGACCTCAGTGCTTTTTGCTGTGCCTGTGCTGATTTTGTTCACCATGCCTCACTTTAGGCACGTACATTTGCAAATCCTGTGTGACTTGCCCAAGGCTGCAGAGCAAAACAGTGGCGCAGCCCAAATTCAGGCCTCCTGCCCCATGGCCCAGGTAAAATGGGTGAGAATCTCCCACAGTAACTGGGAGCTCCGTGGGGTTCCCCGTAGCGTGCCCTGGCGTGGGGTTCAGCTGGAAGCGGTGGGGTTACTGTTGCTATCCTGTAAATGTGATTTGAAAATTTTAGAAAAAAAATCTTATTTTTAACTCTCATTCGCTCTCTGTTTTCCCATTTCCTATATTTTATTTCTCTTTGAAGGACAGGAAACTTGCATCAATCCTGAAGCAAAATACCAATTTAAAATATCAGACTCAGACATGCAGGCCAGAGCAGATGCTGACTACTCATAGAGCAATTGCATCTGGATACATTTAATATTATGTCCTCACATTTTTACGCTCAGTTTTTATGCTTGTCAGCAGATTACTTATTTCCCAAATGTGGTATTTCTGGATTGGACCTGACAGTCGTGGCACAGTGCATGAAATCTGCTTTGGGAGCGTGGGATGCTCGAGCCATATGACCCACAAATTAGCCTCATGGGGTGATATAAGAAAAAAATATGCACAAAATGCAGGTCTTTCACGTTACATATAGCTGGGGAAAGCATAGGTCTGTTTTTATCAATGAGTCTCTGGGCTGCCTTCTGCCTGGATGGCTCGGAAATTTTCTGTTTCATCTCAGTGCCCAACGGTGACCTCAGTGTTTTCAAGAAGAACAGAACAAATAGCTGATAGAAAAAGGAGTTAAAGTAGCCTTACTGAACAAATAAATTGGCAAGTGTATCTAATAATTGCATGGGTTCAGCATTTTTCTGCGATAAATGAGTAAACTTTAAATGTATCTCTGAGATGTACTATCACAGGCATTGCCATGGGCAAGTTTTATCCAATGATGAAACAGCAAGGCCTTGTGAGATAAAGATGATAGAAGGGGTACTATCAGGTGGCAGCCGGGTAATTACAACTCTCTATTTGGGCTCTGTAGTGATGCTGCATGTGATAAGTGGAGAATAATGAAGAAAAAGGAGTAGTGATAATACAGGAGCTAAATGGTAGAAAATAGCCTATCATAGCCCACAGCCCTCCGAGTGCCTATGGGGACTTTGAACTATCTTCTTCAGTTTTCAGCCACGGAAAAAATACTCTCTCTTTCTTCTTCCTTTGCTAAATTTATGTCTGGTGGGACAAAAGGGAAAACTGAAAGGAAATCAAGGGTATGTGAAGAGAATATGACCTTTGCAAATAACGCTGAAGGTCACTGTGTAATTATTCTAAAATAAAAGTATCCTGTAATCTTGTCTGTACCCACAAAAGATGTAAGACCATTTTTTAATGTGATTCCGAACAGTTTGGTTGGGGATCATGGTTTATGAAAGGTCAGCTAAATTATTTCTAATTATATCTTGTCTAGCTCTTTGCTCAGAAGAACACAAATGCCATTTGTTATGATAGAGTCAAACTCTGATTAAAGCGAAAGACTGTCAAAAGACAAACTCATCACACATAAACAAAAATACTGTTTCCTGAGTGAAGACCGGCTTTTGTAGCTTTTAAAAAAAAACAGGAGGGGAAAATACGCTGGAGCTGGTCACTGAAACTTTCACCCCAATTTGTTTCTTTTTATTTTTTCCCTACAGATAGTAACACCTACTGTAGCTCCTGCTGAACCTGGCACAGTTTGCCAGCTATATCTGGGTGACTGTCTCAGTACTTTTTTTTACTCCCCTGGGTAAGATAATAGTTCCACGGCACTTCTTTCACTTGGGAGTCTGGTATCTAAATGCCAGTTACACTGGATGTGATATAGCGCAGGTGCGCACATGTATGAGGGAACAGCACATAAAATATCCGCTGCTTAAAGATGAGCCACAAATTGGTTTGCTTTTTTTTTTTTAATACTTAGCTAAACAGCTAGAGCAAGAAGTGTACTGCGCGTCGTTCATGTATGTTCATGTCTTTTTTCTTCTTAGGACACCGACCCTGCATTACCACGGACCTGATGTAATGGGGTACCTCACGTCACAGAAGGCGAGGTTGCGTCAGCGCATTGCCGGGATGCGGAGTGAGTCTCTTAGGAACAGAAAGATTCAAAATGAGACATTTCGTGGTGTAGCAAATGGTGATGTTTATTGACCTAGCTGTTAGTGAAGCCACTAGTGAAACTGAGGAAATTTTATATAGTGCCTGGATTTGGGAGGCTTGTGGCTCATTCATAAAACTGAGAAAATCCTACTCAGTTTTAGGGGGAAAAAATGAACTGAGCTCTTCTTCTCATCATGACAGAACCTGACTGGAAGTATGACAAAAGCATTTATGCGTTACAGAAATGAATGGCGTGTAATAAAATATTTACAGCTGAACAGAATGGTTGTTTATAGGCTGAAATGCCACAACTGAATAAACAAGGAAATTCACACACACATTAAAAAAAGCTTTTTAAAAAGTATATACCTGATTGCAATGATTTCTATTATATGATCAAATTATAGTGTCCATTCCAAATTTTTAAAAATTAAAATCATTACTATGTTTGGTGAGGCACTGAGATGACTCACACCAAGTCCAACCCTTCCTCTGATTTAAGATAAAGGTCCTGGTAAAAAAAAGATATGTGTCACAAATCAGAAGTTCATGGTGGAAAGAATTATTAGGCCATCTCAGTCAGCAAGTGTAGTTTCTCATTATTGACTGACTCTCGCTCCCCTGGAGTAATGAAGTTTTATCATTGACCCACGAGGCCTTATTTATGTACAGGCCACTTAGTGCTTTGGCCACGTAGTGCAATACAACTTTGACCATATGGCTCTGCAGTGGTACCCAAAGGGTGAGATTCCCTAGGACAGGATTCATCTCACCTACCTTTACACACCTAAAAATTAGACATCTAAGTCTGAGTTAGCCACCCTGCTTCTTTTTTCAGTCAATGGGGAGAAACTGGCACCTTCAGAAAGAAAATTATGCGACCTGTGTCAGACATCCACCTTAAGGAGGGATCAATCACCCTCTGGAAATACCTATTCCTCCTGACTGAATACAAAGGGAGCCTGGGGTGACTGGCTTAGACGTTTAACGTTCAGATGACTGAAGACAGGTAAAATGAATTGCATCCTGACTTTAAAGGAGATTTGTGTCCAGTGAGATCAAGACAGGTCTCTGTATTTGGACGTTCTTCCATTTTAAATCATGCTGAGTGCTTCCCAAACCACAGTGATGAATAACCTTATTGTCGTCCATCTCAGTCAGTCTGGCTTGTGTTTCACTCATCTTTGGCTGTACAAAGCTTGCACAGAGCTTTTCGGGTGGCTGTGATGACTTAGGCAGTCCCCTGCTGCTTCTCCTAAACGCCATCCTCCATTGCTCGTTTCTGTGGTCACATAGCGAAGCAGACCAGGACACTGACCTGGCTGAAAAATGAGTAGGGGAAAAATGGTTGTTCCCTGTTCTGGCTCAAATGACCATACAAACAACTATGTCGGAAAAATGGAAGAAATGCCAGAAGAGCAACATCAGGGCTAGAGACTGCTTCCAGGCAGCCTCCATTATACGCCTTTCCTTTCTGCTATCCATTTTTTTGGACTCAACACTAAAATCGTTATCAAGGCTTCACTATCTTGCCTGGATCCCTGTAGTTTTCTCCTCATCACCCACACCGCTCTTCCTCTCTTGTCTACCCAGCAAAAGCAGTCCCTTAGGGTGGTCTCCGTCACCCTACTCCCTCTTTAAACAATCACCTTACGTTGAGGGGCAGCAGAAAACAACTATGAAAGAATCAAGGTCTGTTTGCCAGTCCTACAGCTCGGATAGATGTTTGTTGGCAGGGTCCATCATTTCCTGAGACTGAAGATCCACAACTTCTTCCTCACTTGTGATGATGGTGTAATGACTGTCCCTGCACTCACTCTGGCCGTTTAGGTCTGCTCTCCTATTGCCCTTCAGTGGCCAGATCAAGTTCACAGTTCATAAACAAGTATGTCAGCAAAACTGAGGGAGCAAGCAGTGGCTGAGAGGGAACGGGGGAATGGGAAGTCCTTAAATGGACATACTGACTGCAGAAAATACGCTGTCCAGCTCTGAAAATCCAGGGGTTTAAAGGAAGAACTGCCTCAAGGATTGAAGCTTGTATTGGTTAAGGAAATTATTTCATTTTGGGCAACCAGTTTTGAGGCTTAGCATCAAATTTGCCCCTGACATTGCCTGCTGAAATGGTGTACAGAGCAAAATTTGACACTTTGTTGACGTAGCAAGAAATTAACATTTTAGCTCAAATCAAGACTCTACTTTCAAAGTGGATTTCCTGGTTGTCCTTCCTTGTTGGGCTTTGGTTCACTTGGTTCACATCACACCTGGGCATGCATCAGCTCTATTCCTGTTGGGTGAACCTAACCCAGAAGACATGTTCCAGAAGCGCACGTACAGTGCTCCCCCTGCTTACAGGCATTCAGTCCAGGGGCCTCTGCTGCAGCTAGTCCGGATTCACCCTCTCTGAAATGCACAGAGTGTGGATATGGGATCCTCAGCACCAACTGTTTTACCCTGTCAATCTGCTCCTACTGACCCAAATGACTTTGCCAATGGAGATGTATC
The DNA here is from genome assembly GCA_009819775.1 of Phoenicopterus ruber ruber. NCBI lineage: Eukaryota > Metazoa > Chordata > Aves > Phoenicopteriformes > Phoenicopteridae > Phoenicopterus > Phoenicopterus ruber. The sequence goes on from CM020215.1 coordinate 163,278,135, forward strand.
CCATATATTACCCAGTGCGATCAAATTAATTTCTATTTCATATTTGCCCTCCGCCCAAGACCTTGAAACCAAGTCAGAAACCAACTGCCACTTTTGCAAAATGAAACTGAAACCAGAACCAGCCTTTGAGGCAGATGACCAAGACCCACTAACAAGTTTTAGCTTTGTGGTCCTGATATGATCCCTGTCAAAACCCAGGAGTTTTCCCCTGGCTGCTTGCAGTCTTAGATTGCACTCTTACTCATTGATTTCTAGCACCTTAGTCCATAAAATGTACATCCATTATACATACTTTTACACCTGCATATAGCAGTTTATAGATATGAAATCCTACACCTATACGCTTGCTCTGTACTCCTTCCTTATTTCTTCTTTTCTTACCAGTCTCCTTTTACCTCCTGAAATTACAAGGCCTATACCGGGGAAAGGAAGTCAGAAATTTTCATAATTTTTAAGTGTATTCATAAAGGCAGGGAATAATCTGTTCTCCGTGTCCCTGCTAGATAGGACAAGAATTGATGAGCTTAAATTTCTGCAAAGGGGATTTAGGACAGTCATTAGGAAAAACTTTCTAGTTAAGCCTTGGAATAGATTGCCTAGGGAGGCTGTAGGATCTCTATCACTGGTGGTTTTTTTCAAGAACAGGTTAGACAAGTGTCTGTCAGGAATGTCATAGGTATAGTTTATCTTGCCTTGAGGGGGCGGAGGGAGTAGATGACCTCTCAAAGTCCCTTCCAGCCTCCTTTTCCTGTGATCTTCCAAGGTATTCTGAATGCCTTATTTATCTCTATCAGTGCATCTCAGTATTCCTAGTACAATGTTTATCCAGGACGGAGATTTGAAAATTCATAATCATCTAAGACCACAGATCACTCAGAAATATGTGCCTTACTTATCCATTGATGCTTGACACTAGTGCAGACACTGGTGATCAACTATTGACTCCATCTGGAATGCTGTCTATCATCTTTTGCCCTATTCCCAATTCTCCTGATAAAGTGTCATCTGTGTTTGTAAATCTGACGTACCATTGAACCTGGATTTCAAATGTTAGTCAAGGTGAAAAATCTATTGATACGACCATTAAGACTAACGAACTGATTTAAAGTATCAATTTTTGAAACCTTCCTTTTGGTGAACAGAAATACTTTACCAGCCAGTGCTTCTCTAAAACTGACAGACTTAAAATATCAAACCATATTTTCTATTACATGCTTAAGTGTACTGGGTGACATGATGATTTCGCACCCAAGAAAATCGCACTAACATTGCACTGCAGACAGAACGATGTTCATTAACAACACAAACCCCTGAAACATTGAAAAAAACCCCAGAGTGTTCTTGGTTTTGTACACTGACGTTGTGTTGTAACACAGTGGTCTCCTCTTATCCATTTCTATGTGTTGATGCAACACACTATTTCCTTCCTGTTTCTCCCTCCTTCCCACTTCCTTCCTGGCTACTGTTCCTTGCCTGACTGTTTGGTCTTACCTTCAGTAGCGCATGAGTTCACGCCCGTGAACTCAGCAGCAGTCTGGTTTGGGAGACGAGGAAAGCTGCCCAAAGCCACCTGTCGAGAATGCAGCCCTCCACAGAAATACGGAGGCGTGTGGCACTAAAGAGCTCCTGTCCCGCACAGCGCTAACTGAGCAGTTAACCAAAAGCCACCATTTTGTGTCCAGCTCTGATGCCTGCCTGACTTCAAGGGCTTCTCCCAAGTCGAAACTTCTGGTTATGCTGTGCTATGTGATAGGATAGGACTCAATGAGGAGAGCTGCTCTCCACATCTCTGAGAGATATCTCCTATCTTGTTTGAAAGCTGATATACCCTCCACCTCTGCTGAAGCTATTTTAGTTAAGCTACAACAACTCAATTGGCTAAATCCTTCCTAGTGATATGTAGTTAGAGATCACCCAGAGCTGATACTGGGTCTGTGGATCTTGTCCTTAAGAAACTTTAAGATCTTTATTATTTTCTCAGAAATGTCAGTGGAAAACATAATAATAGCAAAGGATGGACAGGGACTGATTTGTCAGCAATGACATCGATTCAAATGTGCATCAAAACACAGTGGCCTGACAGAGATGAATGACAAAAAGAACAGCTCTCCCACAAAAATTCTCATTCTTGCTGTACAACAGGCGATTATTTCACTTAATCAAATTTTCAATTAAGCTGCCTACAGTGTCAGGAAGCCACAAAGTCATTTAATAGACAGCAGTTAGAATGGGCTGGAGAGGAAATATTTAAGTTCAACTGATCGTGATGGGATTTTCCAAGCTCGGGAAATTCTCACATAAAGGACATTCTGGGAAGGAAATGACTTGGCTTTAGAAGGACTAAATTTGTATTTTTTTTCTACATTTGAAATCTTGAGCTGAAATCAGCACGTTATTGGTGGCTTTTGCAATGCCCACATTTTACACATTTACAAAGGGGTAGAGCTTCAGTAATTGCTATCTAGAAACTGATTCCCTTTATTATATTAGGATACAAATCAGAGGAACCTAGGGTTCTTCTCAGAAATGTCGCTCTGCATTGGGCAGAAAGAAATAGAGGTGTCCAAGTCATTGCATGCTAAAGGCTACTTGAATTATACATATTTTTTAAGAGTAAACATGAAAGCAAATGGGCCACCTCTCAAAACACTCCTGCCCTGCAGTAGATACTCAGTCCATGAACGATCATCCAGAGAGTAATTCAGGTTTCTAAACATAAAGCCATTTTAGGTGCCCCTTTTGGTATACTGCCCGGCCTCCAGCTCCGTCCCGGCAGACTGTGTGCCTCCTGTAGGTCCTGCCTGCATCTGCCAGCCCCATCCAGATGTTTTGGATACCTTCAGATGTTTACAATGGCAGTAGATGCTTATATTTAGGCTCGTGAATTACACCCTCGATTTGTATGTGCTCCAGTTTCCTGTCTATAAAATGATAAAATAAGCCTTGCTTTCTCCCAGCTTCAGCCTGTGCCAGCTTTTGTGGAGCCGACACAAACGTTCGGAGTTCTGAGAATGCCAAAGACGTTTCCAGTGCAAAAACCTCAGGGATTAGGTTGAAGTCTGTGTACAGCACTTGTCATGAAATCCTTATAGGAAGCAACCGTCTGCCTGTCTGCTGTTTGTGGACAGCTAATTCCCTCCCCTGAAGCATCTTTCACAGCTTGATCGTGGGCTATATGGTCTGGCCCTGCACTCCGGCAATCCGTGCTGACGTCTCCTCTAGAGAAGCTGCAAGCCCTCCAGAATGAGGGCTTTTCCCTACTACGTGTATGCACAGGGGTGCCTGAAGCAGGCCATGGCCTCGGCTAGAGCCTCTCGTCATTCTTTAACAGGACTAAATCGTACCAACTTCCACTCATTAATTATGTATCGAAGATATATTGTGTAGAATAGCACTATTTGCCAATAACATAAAGCTATTCTCTGCTTGACATCCAAACAAATAGAAAGTTCTGCTAAGAGTCTATTTTCCTGTTCTGCAGAGAATTTCAATAAGATATCTTTCATTTTAAAAAGTCAATCTTCTGCTTATTTAAAGGTATTAAGCAGTCCTTCATTCTGGTGGCTGCTTTTCAGATGCTTCAGGCGCTCTGATCATCAGAGATCAAGAATATCACCCACTGTCCTTCTTTGGAGCTGGGATTTGTGACAGCCCACGGTAAATGCCCTGGAACAGGAAAATATTCCACAGATAATTTAACTGCACCAAATTATTTTGGAAAGTGTTTATTTAAGAGGACTCTGCACTTCAGTGATACACTTATTGATTTGATATAAAGAGAAAGTATTCATTTTCTGGTTGTATTATTTTATCATGTTAGCTTTCTATTGAATTTTGCTTTTTGTTGTACAGGGAGTTTGTTCTCAAAACAAATGTATTAGGTACTCAATTTGAAATGGTTTTATTGAATTTCTGATTGTGTTTTTCCCTCCAGCTGACTTCTATCCTTTTGATTTAAATATTTCCCTGTGCAGGAATTGATGACTAGGAAGGACTATAGCATCAGGATACCTGTCACTCCATCCATTTTTAAACATTGCCCCTGAGTAATTAGTTCAGTTGCTATAGGACCCTGGCGAGAATGTTCATGTGCCTCCGGACCTGATTTCTCACCAGTATTGGTATTTACCATTTCCTGGGCTAGCTGGGATCAAGGGGGCCAAAAGCAAACCTAACTATCGTGAAACGGAGGAGCTGCTCCTAAGCCCCATACGGGCCTGCTCGGTGATCTCAGACTAGTGGCCTCTCACCAAAGGGAGCCCAGAAAGAGGGTCAAACCCTCTGCCTCACACTTACTAGTAAAATGAGTAAAATACAGCCAACAAAACAGCCAACCCTGGCACATGGTCGGTGGCAGTGGAGGCTGCTGAGAGGAATCCCAGTTCCAGCCCGTGCTGCTGAGGTCTTGGGAGCAAACCTGAAAATCACAGGCTTCCGGATGACTTTGAGCTGAGAAGTGGCAAATCTATGAATAACTGTGGAAAAAACAAGACAGATTAGACATACCAATGGAAAGATCCGTATTGTACAAAGTTACTGTTTTGTCATATTGTCATGGCCTTTTTCCTCTTGAAATTGAGATGTCAAGCACTGAAATATCAATGAATTTCTAAATGGCTTCATTTCTTTTAATACTTTGTCTTTGGAGATATCCCTGAGCTCAAAGTATGAGAAATTTAAGGTACTACAGCAAATGGCATCAGCCACTCATCTTCTGACAGTAGGCACTGGGTAATCTGGGCCTCATCTGAAGTTACTGACGTCAAGAATATGACTCAGATATACCTACATGCGTTTCAATCACTTCTCTAATTACAACGTAGATAATCTCTAACTGTTAGTATTCTCAGGGGAAAAGTTATTTTACCTGCCAATCAGTTTGTAGATTAACCTTCCAGTATTATCATGAACTTATCCTAAGGAATACCTTTACTACTCCATGACATAAAAATGTTGAACGTCCGCAACATCAAGGGAACCTCTCCACTCTGCAGTGAATATATTGCATTAGGCTTATATGGTAGTTTTAATGATATACTGCATATATATGTTCTCCAGTTCCCATCACCGCAGTGCTGGTACACATACTCTACATACAGAGCAGCCCAGGTTACATCTTTTCCTCCTGCAGGCATAGTCATAATAACTGAGCTGTGAATAGGCTCCAGTTGAGGTCATTGGGGGTGAGATAATCTCCAGGACTTTCTCACATGCAGGTCTGGATGGAGAAAGAAGTCTTGAACCATGGGTTATGTCTGGTCAAATTGGACATGGCTTGAGTATTCATCCTGCTTTTTACTGAAGACGGAGACCTCTGCAGTTCTGCAATACATTACCTGATCTTCTAAATACATATGTAGATGTTCCCAAGCAAAATCTCCTTATTCATAAATCCTAAGCCATCAAAACATAACTAGGAATTACTCTATGAGAGGTCTCCAGACACTGGACATCTAAATATATGTATTTAGCTAACTGCTAAGAATTTTTAAAAGATCATTAATGTCACCACTACTTTCAGCTGAGCTGTGCTGAGCGCATGATGGTGCAGGCTAGACAAGCAGCTGAAATATGAAATAAATACATACAAATGAATTTGCACTACAAACAGAAGCAAAATTTCTCATTCAATTTTAGCACCGGCTTTTGTGAACAAACAGTCCTGAATGTGAAGTTTGTTCAAAATCAGAACCTCTCAGTGCCTTGGTATCCTTCCCATTTTATTTAATGAGAACAAGAACTTCTTTAAAGGGATGAGGGATATTCTGAGGGGTGATTTGTCAAAGTTTATGGGGTGCTACAACACACACGGTGTTTACAGAACTGATGACATTTACAGCATAGAGTGTTTATGGAATTTTAAGTGTGGTTGTGCTGCTAATTAGAAGGATAGCAAGGGAAGAACCTGCATAGATGTGACCCGATGTAGGAGATGGGAATTTAGAGATGATGGAGAACCCTATAAGCAAATACAGCAAACTGCAATCCTAAGAAAGTTACTCTCACAGGAACTGTTTGGAAATGACAAACCTGGGTCCCTAGATTTATGCATTTAAATCCACACATATGCATTGAGATTCCACTGCCAAAACGGACTATTAGATCATAAAATTTGATCTGCAGTATATTAGAGCTATTACTTCATCACCCAATTAATTCTGTATGGAGCCCAATAACTTCTGTTTGATGAAAGGATAATTTGTGTTTGACTAACACATAACTTCCAGCAGAATATCTGGTCTTGATCTGACAATAGCTGGAGACAGAAAATCTATTGCATGGGAGTTAGTTTGAACAGTTAATCCCACTCACTGTTAAAAAAAAAAAAAAAGGTATCATCTGACTTCTGTCCTCGATTGACTTAGCTTCAGATTCCAACCACAGTTTGGTTCTCTACTAAATTCAAGATCACTTCAGTGCTCAGTGTTTTCTCCCAGGAAAGGGATTTATATACCTTAATGAAATCCCTTCTCAATTTTCTTTCTGATAAGATTAAAAAAAAAAAAAAAAAAAAGAGATATTTTTTTCCCAGTTCTTAAATCACTTACTGCATTTTTTCAGCACTTTCTCCATCTTTTCAATGGTTTTTGAAAAAATACCAAAACTGAACTCCATATCCTAGTTGTTGTCTTGTCAGAACAATGGATGAAAGTGCTTTCTCCCCTCTACTCTTATTCATTATTTTCTTGTTTGTACAGCCAGGAGGTGTCCCTCATGGCACAGCGTTGCATTGGGAAAGGCTGTTGAATTTCTAGTCTGCTAAGACCACGCTTTGTAGGATACTATCAACTATTAATTTTTTTGCTTGGCTTATATTTGGCAAACCAAAAGAACAGCTCCTTTTCCTGAGGTGTTTGCTTTCTCGTTCTGTGCCTGACCATTCTGCTTCCTCGGTCTTCCAGCAGCCTGCAGCGTGCCTTGGGACTTCCGAGACCCGCTCTACCCTGCATTGCCACTCGACGCAGCAGTTTGGATTTCCCTCATTAATGCCGTTCCTAGGTACCACAGAGCTCTCCACGGCTAAAGCTACAAAGTAGAAACTTTACGTAGGAGGACTTCCCGCTTCCCAGGCTTGGGAGTTCCTCCTGGATGCACCCTGGCTCTACATCATGTGAGCCCACACACAGACCAAGACCCTCCTACTGCTGTCTCTCCAGTTTCTACCCCAAGAGCTGGGCTGTCCTGGCTGGAGCCACTCCACAGTCCCGCACGCCCCTAAGCTGAGCCTGTGCAAGACCGTGATCCTAAAGAGCGTGCTGTGCCCATCAGAAGGCAAGGATAGCTGTCGTCTGTCTAGCTTACCCCAACGTGTAAGTTAGAAAGCAGTACGTTTCAAAAAAAGATGGCCACTACATAATAAGCTCTTTTTTAAAAAACAGTATCCAGTCTTGGAAGTCACAGGGAGGAGACAGAGGAAGTAAGAGTACAAGCAAGGAGTGAATATGGCATTGAATTATCTGAGGTTTACAAGTTGGCAAAGAGAAAATGCCTGAAGTAGAAGGTGGCAGCTTAAACCCGTACTAGGAATAGCAAACTATTGATAAGCCATAGAGAGGAATTATATGAGGAAGAGCGATCATTATTAACCAAGGGGAGATGTGAGAGATGCTACAGGGAAGAACTGTATTTGTTCTGAGGAGGGGGAACACAGACAACCAAACGCACAACGAGTGCAGACAGTAGGGGCTGGGAACGAAGAGGATGGTCTGGGCGTACAGGCTGTTCCCACTGTTCTCAGCTTACGCCAGTGAATCCGCAGGGAGAGAGCATTTATACCTCCCACAATTCAAAAAACTCTGCATCCACCTCTAAGCCCTGTGGCTCAGGCCATAACTTCACTCTAATATCAGGCCTAAGACCCACAAAACAAAAGGCAGCAGCCATCTCAAGGCATTTTCCATTGGGAGGTTATTTTAGTTGGTAGCTGATGCCAGTCAGAGAGGTACTGGCCCCTCATACATTTCTAAACTCAGCGTTAAGGAGAATTTAAGGGGACAAGGAGGGATTCACCAAGGAAGTATCATATTTGACAATTAAATTTCTTTTTCTCAGCTGATCACTGGGGTTACTTAGAAGAATGGGTACTGTATTGCTTATGTAGCCTTCAGCCGGCAAAGCATACCAATATTTGACTCTTGCACTGCTCAGTGTAGGCAAGCAATTTAGTTACACCACTGAGAGAGGAAGATGGTGAAAGCCAAAGATCACTTTCAAAGACAGTAGATCCCTGTGATAAGAGAGAGAGAATCTCGTTCAGCAAAAAGTGGTAACATTTTATAAGCTCACAAAAACTTACGATACTGGTCAAATGCCAGGAATCAGATGTTAAGCAGATTAAAGAATGGACTGGCTCACCAGCTGCAAGTTGAATGAAGGCAGAAGGTTTCATTTTGGAGTGATGAGCTCCAAAGTGGGCTAAAGCCTGCTGATGAGGGACCACCAATGCACCGGCTTGTGTTCCTAGTGCCAGGAGGCTAGCACCAGTCACTGATGCTCAGCTCAAGCAGACGGAAAGCAAGGGGTCCTTGGCTGCATCAGGAACAGAACTTCTTGTTGGGTTTTGGGTTTTTGGGGGGCTTGGGGGGGTATTGGTTTTTTTTTTTTCTGAAAACCCACAGTGTAATAGTATGCCCAAACTACCAGATGAGTATCAAAAGTTTAAGATATATGTAAGTTGTCTCCTTGGAGTACTTCACAATATTAGCTTTAGGTTTCAGAGTGTTGAGTTGTTAAATTACTCATCACAAACAAAAGAACTACTGCAGGATAGGTGTTGATAATAATGCCTGATAGCTGTGCATAATGTTTTGATTGGCAGAAGGTAGCCTGACTACTACAGGAAGCAATTGGCCAGAGGATCTTGTTGAGGCATAAATAGTCGGAAAGCAAAAATTGTACATGAGAGAAAAAATTGCACGGAGAAATGTGGAGCTTTGTCTACTAATTCCCTACCAAATAAAATAGAGCTTTCCCCTTACTGATGGATTTGTCTCCTATGCAACGCAAAGAGAAATATGAGACTCTAAAGGCAGAGATGGATATTTGCATGCAAAACAGTGGTGCTTTAAGAAGTTTTTGCCCTATGGTCATCAGAAGGTCAGTGGGAATTTATGCTGGTGAACAACTTCTCATTAAGGTAAAATGTGAAATAAACCGTGAATACAGGACGGAGTGGAAAAGATAGAAATCATAACAACACTCAGTGAAATATACCCAATCCTAAACTGAAAAAACCCCATTATGTCCTTAGTCTCATCATGAAGGTACTGACATGACATGATTAGTGGGACAAGGGAGCAAGACAACCAACATTTCATGGAAAGTATTTTCCAGTAGACAAGGAAGTTCCCATCAGAGGGCAAGGTGAAGAAGGCCCTTCTCTTATCTTCATTCAGTTCCTGGTCTGACGTTCCCTTTCCCTTAAAACCCTGACCAAAAGAAGAGCTGGGTATTCTGTTCTCTTTGGGAATCAGTAGTTATAGAAGAAAACATATGAGACACTTTGCCATGTAGGGAGCCAAGAGAATTAAAGAAATATGCATAACATGGCTGTTTCCTACTGTCAACAAGGGGATAAATTCTGTGAGAGATGGCTGGTGCCAAACATTTTTCAACGCTTGATATGTCAGCAAGGTTCTGGCAGGTGTCCTTAGGAAAACAGAGCACTCGTCTGAGCATGTTCAATACCCCCTTGGGAAACACTGTTTTCTCAGACTGTGTGAAGCACCCGGTGCATTTTCACTAGATAATACAACTTTTTTTCATAGTAGATAAACCTCTGAGATTTACCCATTGGAGGCCCTAATGTAAAAAAAAAAAATCACAAGAGAGCACAGCTTCGATGCTCTGAGAAGCTTGGGGAAAAATCAGCGCTTCTGCGCTAAACTTAAGCAAAAGGTAGACTCTGTGGAAGGGAAATTGCCTACTGCAGCTGGTCGGAGCACAGCACGGAGTACTGCAGAGTATGGCACAGGCTGTCACATCTCCTCTGACAGGAGAGAGAGGGACACAAGGGCTGGACTGTGAAGGAAACACGCACGTGGTGTGGGCGCGTGACCAGCACCCTAGGAGCAATGGCATGCAAAGGCGGGCAAGAGACATAGGATACAAAACATAGTAAAGGGAAACTGAAGGGTTAAATAAATCCATCTCCTGGAGTAAAGACTTGTGAGGGTGAGCTCAAACTAAGTGGTCTCCAGATGCTTTCAGGAAGATCTGGGCACAGATCTCCCACACCACCATAGCCAAGATTGGGGTTTACGCATCCCACTTGCTAACAAGTGGAGTGTTAATATACTCAAGAAGAGCAGGAGGAGCATCAGACTTAGCGTGTGGGTGTTTAAAAGTTTCATGTCTTTATTTATGGGAGGCCAGCGTTAGCCTAAATTACCATAAACCACTTTTTGCCACTGCCAAAAGGGACCTGTCAACTTTCCCACCTCCGCCCCTAAGAACAGAGAGATTATTTTTCCAGCGACAAGTGTATCATTTGCAAATTAAATATAAATGAGGAGATATTTGATGGTTCAGCCACAATCTTGATGGCATCTGACAAAAAGGCGGGAGAAGAAAGTCCACGTTAGATTATGTGCTTGACAACTTGAATTTTTACACAGAAAACCCCAGAATGTTTTGGGTTTAGTTGACAGCTAATTAATTAATCTTAATTAATTACATGAGTTAATTAAGTCCAGTAACACAGTTCCAGCCCTTATTATCAATTTAAGAAAGATCTCTAAGAACTGCCAAAACTTAGTGGTCGTGAGTACAAGGAATTTGCAGGGAGGTTCAGGTTTAGACATGCAACTGCTAGACCCACCTATCCCAAACCTAACAGACATCTAATAATAGCACATCTCATTAAAGAAGTAATATCATGGAATCATACTCTGATCTGCATTTTGGACTGTGAGGCACCAGGATAGCACCAAGAGAAGCCGAGCCTGTCTTCTGGGAACACCTGAAGTCAGTAGAAAACTTAAAACAAAAGTGTGGGCATGGTTAGAAAGCAACCACGCAGGGTAGACATCTGACTGCGGATACAGAAGGAGAAAAAATGAAGCAAAAAAAAAAAAGGCAGCCAAGTTCATGGTCCTAAGAGCTCTTAGCACTCTTCACAAGAATGACAATGCAATTTATGCCTGAACACGTTATGTTGAGGCCTGAGGTCAAAACAGGTATCTCAGTGTTGATGGAAGGTAGAGACATCATGGGGTGCTGAATTGCCCATTTTGTCCAGAGAAGTCCAAAACTGGAAACAGCTGCATCATCCTGAGATTTCTGATTCCGAACCATAAAAAGCTGGGGACAAATGGACTTTCCACTATCCAGTAACACAAGTACAGCTGCTTGCAAGGGTGTCGCAGAGACTCACATTAATTGACAGATTTGTCATAAGTATTTTGGATTCTGATGTTCATTGCCAATGTCTCATAACCTTACACTTAATTGGGAAAGGAAGATGAGGGAGTTGTATCTTCAGGAGGGTACAGCAGGAGCTAACTGAAGCTGGTTATTATGTTCTTCAACCATTCACATTGTGTGATGTTGACCAAACAAACTCAGCAATTAAGCGAAGCAGATTTCTGTCAGATTCTTTGGCTCAGCCAATGCTCAGAAGAAATACATGTTTCTTATATAGCAAACCTTTGCAAGATTGTTGATTTCTCTCTCTTTAACATTGTCTGGATTAGCTGCCTGAGCTTAGGATCTTTACCCCTTCGGAGAACTTGCTGCAGAGCGCACAGAGACACCACCTTTTCTCTGTTACATTTCTTTTACGGAGAGACTCAGCTCTTCCAAATCTTCCTGTTGCAGCTCTCTCAACAGAAAACTTCTCATGGACTCCTTAGGGATATTCCTTTCATTTTCTTTAATACTTACATCCATTCAGACGGAATTAATTCTGGTTGTATACTTCCTTCTCTCATTCTACTTCTAGATTAGTTTTGAATGCTCAGAGATTGTTAATTATCACAAGCTATAGCTTGGCCACAGTTGCATCTCTGGCTGCTTTACTGTAGTATTTCATTAATTTTTTTAAACCGTTCTTCAAAATTTTTAATAGCCCTTTTTGTTTCTTGAATAATACCAGTTTGGGCTTTGCCATTGACTTCCTGCTCATTTTGCATCTTAGCTCAGGTTACTTTCTCCACAGCGTTTCATTCAGTGACTGCCAGCGTGCATCCTAGGGGAAGCCCCAAAAGTTAGTCCCGATGTAGTCTGCACACAATGTCCTTGCTGGTAATACCAGTGCTGCTGCCAGCTGCTGCTCTGGACATGACGTTCTGATCTTGAAAGCGCTCGTGCCGAAGCAAGTCGGGGTACAGCGGACGTGCAATCCGGCTCTCCTGTGTTACGGGCAAGTGCTCCGACCCCTGGGCCGCGAGGCAAAGGAAAAGGGGCACTGCACACCCTCTCGCCGGAATCGGCACTGCCCTGTTGGGCACCTGCTTTCAGGAGGCGGCTCGGTGGCGAGAGCCCCAGCTCCTCTCCCCTTGGCCGCCCCCAGGTCCCGCAGGAACCTGTGCCTGGCTACGGTCTGGAGCCGCCCTTTGACCACAGCTTTTTTTTTTTCCTCCTAAAAGAAGACTCCTTTTTTTTTGACAGCTCCCTGGGATAAACCTATACTATAGCTGGAAAATGTTTTTCAGGAAAAAGAATAGAAAATACAGTTTTAGCTAACGTCTAAATGTATTTCGTAACGTCAGCTGTGATTAACATTGCTACGGGAAGACTCACACCCCTGAAGACTTCACTAACCTCAATTTCAGAAATTTGTACTGGGGACAGATCTGGTATACTGTACACTGTTCCTGCTTTCACAAATAATCTAATAATGATATATACTATCCATGTATTCTCTAGTTGAAAACAGAGAATGAAATCTGAAACACAGTGATAGAATTATGAAATTAAACATTGCTGAAATTCAGTCTTTTTTAAAACTGATGTTTGTGTGGCATATCAGAAACATTTGATTTCACCCTGAATTGAAACAATAACAAATTCTCAGATGTCAGCATTTCTTATGAAAAGGAAATTCCATATCTCAGCTTTTCTTGTCTAACAGGATTTTCTCAGCACTGTTCCCAAGGTTTTTCCTCCTTAAAAGACAGCATTAATACCTCCATAAAGATTTTTATTTTTCTCTCTTCATTACGTTTCTTTTAACATGTTGGCGTACACCTATTGACTTAGTAATCAGCATTATTGTGTCGTATATAATGAAATAACCAATGGTGTCTTATTGGAGAACGCAATTCACCCTCTGTTCCTTTTGTTTTGTATTAAAGCATCATTCAGAAGTTATAAAGTCATCTAGTCCAGCGCCCAGCTGAAAGCATGGCTAACTTCAAAGCTAGACTGAGTTGCGCAGGGCATTGCCCAGCAGAGTTTTGAAAATCTCCCAATCGCCCCAGCCTGTACGATGTGAAAACTTGTACGAGGCTTGGAGTCAGGACCTGCATCACCCGTTTACAGCACCAGTCCATCCATCGTGCTGTAAATCATTCTGATGCGTAGAGTACACAAGAACGAGTAGCCACTCTGTAAGGCAAAAGTGCTTGCTTTATCTACTCGCACGTGGTTGATATAAAAAAATGGCTGACATTAATGTACAAAAGGTACAAACATGCACAAATGTGCAGCCACTGGGCTGGTTAATACACACAAAACCAGGGAAGAAACCCAAAACAGAGCTGTCCTCACCAAACCAGCTTGGTTTTTTCTTGTTCACTCTGTTTATCTCCTAACTTTGAATTCTTTAGCGCATCCACTTTTTCTTGCGCCTGCCTTTCAGACCATAAGGGTTTTAAATCAGGGCTCATATGTAGCTTTCGGCATTCTGCAGGGTTGGTAAATAATAATAATAATAATGAATATAACTGAAGAATTAGTATCAACATCTCAATAGACACTGTAATTAGCAATATGCCATTTGTGAGTTAAAATTTTTTGCATTAAGTGAAATGAGAAGAAAGAAGTGATTATCTCTGTAATGCATTTTCCTTCCATTTCCAAATGTATTCTCTAATAAAATTCTGAACAAGGTGCAGGCATGCACTAGTCTGTCATGCTACTGTTATGTTGCCAAACAGGTAGCATGAATTTCCCTCAGCAAGCTATAAAAAGTGCAGAAGTCAATGAAGCAGGATTTATGGTTAGAGAAAGAGATTACGGAATGAGACTTAAGCACATGCTTAACTGCTTTGCTGAGCTAAGGCGTATATGGGGACACTGATAACTTTAACATTTGCAAAATCCTTCATGATAGCAAACCACCATTAACCCTAAAATGGTTATATCAAATGACATCATGATGCCAGCAGCTTATTAACAGAGCTTTTATTTTTAATGGAAGTAGAATTTTCTTACTGTATCCTATTTCGTATCTTGTAAAGGTGTTGGTTTCTATCATTTTGTTGCGTAGATAATTTAGACTGATATCAGTTTTTGTCATGACAACTTAGTTCTGCAAGACAGTGCTGTACTTTGATTCTTAATAGAATGAACAGATAATGAACTTCAAATAATGTGGAAAAAATATAGGTAAGAGTTGAAATCATTGTCTTTTTGAGGGCAATAATTGAAACAGTAAAAGGAATATATTTAATTAATAATTATTCTCTGGAGATGGCACAGGTCATTTTTTTTTTAGATCTGGTTTTAGAACAGGCTATAGATGCAGTATAGAAGCAGTTTTTCATACCACGGCTGGTTACAGTTATCATAATAAAGCAAGTTAAAGTGGGGAAAGTGGTATAATTACATGCATGGCTTTGCAGCTCTAGGTTACTGATTCATATCCAGGTCAGATAACCAATAGCAGGATTTCATTCTCAAGAATTCTAACTGATTTTGGTACTGTTCAAGACTCTCAAATAATAAAAAAGGTGACAGTGTAGTGTTTATTCAATAGTTTACCCTTGTAAATTATTGTATATGTTGTAGATTGAGAATAAATCAATCCTCTCATAAATTTGATCTGAGATAACACATGATGAGAAAGCTTCCAACAGTCTTTATGTTTTATTATTTAGTATGATTATTTTAAGTATATATGCCCAGACTGTCTCTTGCATCAAGATTCCTACACACACAAACTCCATGATCCTCCCTAATCCTTGAGCTGCTCCTCAAGCCAATCTAGTCCTTATAGTGTTGCCTATGGATCTGCAAGACATCAGATCCCAGCAGTGGTTGGCAGCTGGGCTCCAGTCTGCTGGGTCCATAGTCCTTTCCTTCCCAAAGCTCGTAGATTTAGGCTGGATGCCTTCGCCTCCCCAGTCAGGGAGTTCCAGCTACCTGTGACCAGAGTCCTGGGAACTGGGTCCATTGACCCTACGTGTAACGAAGATCTAGTCATAAAATACTGCCTTAAAAAAAAAAAAAAAAAGAAATTATTTCATGAATGGGGAACTGCTATTGATCTGCTGGCACAGTCTATGCTGTCTGGATATTTAACTACTCAATTGAAGTTACTAGCATCCCTTGCTTGAGATATATGAGACAGATTTCTTCCCCAGGGTATCTCCTCCATTTATTTCAAATTTCCTGTTGATTCCTCCAGTAAATGTACATGAAATCTACACTATATATACATACTTCTTTTCTGCAAGGGCACAAACTTCATCAAAGCACCATTTTGTCTTTCTGCCTTTCTATCTGGTCAGCCTTTCTTCCAATGATCATAGAATCATAGAATCATTTAGGTTGGAAAAGACCTTTAAGATCATCGACTCCGACTGTAAACCTAACACTGACAAGTTCACCTCTAAACCATGTTGATGACTAAGAAGTGCAAGAAGATGTATGAGACAATCACAGCATGGCTGAGGTGGGAAGGTGCCTTTGGAGATTGTTTAATCCAACTCCCCTGGTTAAGCAGAATCACTTACAGCAGGTTGCTCAGGACCCAATTCAGTCAGGTTTTGACTGTCTCCAAGGTTTGAGCATCAGCCTCTCTGAGAAATCTGTTCCAGTGTCTGACCACCCTCACAGTGCAGAAGGTTTTTTCTTATGTTTAATGGCATTTCCTTGTGTTTCAGTTTGTGCCCATTGCCTCTTGTCCTCTCACTGGGCACCACTGAGAAGAGCCTGGCTCCATTCTCTTTGCACCCTCCTTTCAGGTACCTATGTACATTTCTAAGATCCCCCTGAGCCTTGTCTTCTCCAGGCTAAACTGTCCGAGCTCTCTCAGCCTTTCCTCATACGAGAGATGCTCCAGTCCTTCAATCATCCATGCGGCTGAACTCTCTCCAGTATGTTCATGTGTCTCTTGCACTGGGGAGCCCAGAACTGCACACAGGACTCCAGATGTTTCTTATCAGTGCTGAGTAGAGGAAGGATCATCTCCCTCAACCTGCTGGTGATGCTTACCTGCTAGGATGCTGCATAAGATGGTGGTGGCCTTCTTTGCCATAAGGGCACATTGCTGGTTGATGATCCACTTAGTGTCCACCAGGACCCCCAGGTCCTTTTCTGCAAAGTTGCTTTCCAGCCAGTAAACCTTCCAGCCTGTCCCCAGTGCATGGGGCTGTTCCTTCCCACATGCAGTACTTTGCACTTCGCCTTGTTGAATTTCATGGGGTTCCCATCAGCCCATTTCCCCGGCCTGCCAAGGTCCCTCTGAAAGGCAGATATTGGGGTGGTTCAAGAACAAGGCCCTACAAAGGCAACCGTCTCTGGGTGGCCTCACTTGAGCAGAGGGGTTGGACCAGATGCCCTCCAGAGGTGCCTTCCAACCTCAACCATCTGGTCATTCTGTGAAATGTGAGGCTTCTTCCAGTTGTATGAAGAAGGGTCCTCATCTACTTCTTCCTGTTCAGCTGGTCTGTAGCAGACACCCATCACAATGAAACCCATCTTGGTCTGCCATCTGTCCTCACCAATAAGTTCCCAGCTGGCTCACCATCCATCCCCAGACAAAGTTCTGTGCATTCCTGCCGCTCTCTCAAATAATGGGCAACTCCCTCTCCTTGCCTTCATGGCCTGTCCTTCCCAAAGAGCCCGTATCCGTCCATTGCAGCACTCCGGTTGTGTGAGCTATCCCACCACTTCTCTCTGTGACCCCAGTGAGGCTGTAGACCTGCAACCGCACACAGACCTCTAATTCCTCCTGTTTGCTCCCCACGCTGCACAAGCACTTAAGAGAGGCACCCCATCATACTGATTTCCCAAAAAGAGTATGAGAGCTTCTCTCATTCATAATCTCTGATGCTGCCCAGGCTGCTGATCTCCTGCAGCTCCTCCACTTGGCGACACAGACCCTCCACCAGCACCCACCCCCTGGGGGCAGGGAGGGAGCCCACCTCCCACTGCCCCAGCCTCAGCAAGGGGTCCCAGGCACCCTGTCAGCCCCAGACCTGGAGAACTGTGCCCTCCCTTGGGAGCTTGGTCTGGGTCAAGGTTTCTGATGTGCTGCGGTACCTGTTCCAGCGGGTGCTGGGGACCATGCCATGGGGGACCAGGTGGGCACTCTCAGGTTGGGTGGATGGAGGTTTCTTGAAGAAGTTGAAGTTGTCTGGAGCTTTCCACAGGACCAGGGTGGATTGCACAGCAGGAACAATCCTCATGCCATAGGATTTAAAGCAAAGTAGCCACACTCAGCCCCACTATGAGACCTGTGAATTTGCAGCCGGCTTGGAGGAAATTCATCAAAGCAAAAAACTGAAGAATCAGGAAGAACGGAAATGACGAGCAGTAGGCCAAGGAGCAGCAATCTGGAGCTGAGGTTTGGAAAGGGATGATTACTATGCTTCAAAGAGACAGCAAGGCAGTTTCAAGCCACAGTATTGGTAGAGAACAAAGCTCCTGTACAAATAAACACGTGCTGACATTAGTGAATGAAGAGAGGGATTGTAAAAAAAAAACCCAAACAAACCCTGAAACAAATTCCTAACAGTGTCCTTCTCACTAGGAATGTGGCAAGAGCTCCCCTTTCTCTCTCAAGGCACTTCTGTACAACATCTGGACAAGTGATCACATATACCCTTAATGACAATTCGAAGACTGGCACAAAAACAGCAAGAAAAGAGGAGTCATAAATGGCAGATCTGAAAGATGCTTTCAGCATCCAACAGAGTAGTTTTTCCCACAAACCACTTGCCAACATCCTGACACACAAACACCTCTATATTTATACAGTATGTGATTTATATCTTGCCAATTGCAATATACGTCTCTTTAGGGATGGCTTCTATCCATACTGGCACCAGCAAAGAGCTCACAATATTTCTGCTCTTCAGAGATTAAAAAGAAAATAACTATGTGATGTGTCAAAGAGAGGTAACAGAAGCTGGATATATGTCAACAGAAGCCTTTTAGCACTAAAATACAGACAAGGTACCTGATATGTAGATCGTTGAATATGAAATATGAAATTCATCACTTTTGAAGATAAAGCATGCAATTAGAAGGTTTTTCTTCTCTTTATGGGATGATTTATAACACTACTTTCCTTAATAAGACATTGTGTAAACGCTTTTTCTTCTAATGGGATTTTACAGCTAAACCACTGAGCAACTAATACACACCTATCATTTTCCTGTCTCCTTCATCAGGCTAGTGACCCAGCTACTGCGTGGCAAATCCTGTGTGACAGTGCAGAGACAGGGCCAGTGTGTGCCCACCACAATGTCATCACAACGTCATGAGGACAGAACCTCACACGTGTGTAAAAAAAAGAAATATTCTCCCCATTTCAGAGGGAATGAGAGGTGGTCAGGATTTTTCTTGCTTTTGTTGGAAAACGCAGACTCATCAAAATTAAACCTATTTTTAGGAAGCATCTTCGAGAGTCTCCTGATTTGGGGGAGATGTTTGAAAACGCTGGAAGAAATTATTTTAATTGATTAAATTAAATCTCACCATCTCTTTGTGGACTGTACTCAGAAGGAAAACGCATACAGAAAGTTAAGTTACCCGGTAATGCATGCTGTGTTTGACTCCAAAGCTATTTAGAGTAACGTGCCCCACATTATTTAAATGCAATCCTTCCTTTTGAAGCCAGGCCACTTTCCAGCAGGAATACAAGAGTCATGGGAGTGGGTGGGAATACTAGCAAGACGACTAACAGCTCTCGCTCTGAGTGCTCTGGATATGTATTCTGCTTTCTAAAGATACTTGCTACAGATACGGTTTATTCTGCTAGTTTGCAAAAACTGTGGGCTAGTTTCACACCTTCCTTCTCCTGCGTAGAAAACAACCGGCAGCAAGAACATTACAAGATTCATGTAAAGAAGTCCCGAATACAACACCACTCTGTGGCACATGGTTATAAGCCTGAGGAAGGATGGATTGATAGGGCAGATCCTTGGCTTTTGTTCCAATCCATAGTCATTTATGTACTGTACATTAAACATACGTTGGATAAAATACACAACATGGGAAGGTGCAAGGACTAAAATCTCTGGTTTCCGTCTACCAGAGCTCCACCAGGCTGGATGGTTGCTTCGCGTGACAGTGCAGAAAGAAAGAGCTGTGTCCTCTACAATTAAACCAAAGATCCCAGGGTGCAGTGCTGGCCGCCTCAGTGCTCGTGAGCCATATGCCAGGAAGGACTCCAGAACGTAAAATGGGATTCAGGCAAAATTTAGGTTTTAAGTCCAAAATTGCTACTGTGAAAAGCTCTGCTAAGCTAATGTTCACAACAGGCTCAGGCCAGCCCAGGTACCTCACTGACTCTCCAAATGCCCAACACTGAAAAAAAAGGGTTGCACAGCCCCCTTGCAAAATGCATCGGTAGCTGCTGCTCTGAGTAGACCCCCTTGCTTCTAAGTATGTAACTGCCGCTTGTTTCACCTGCTGCTCGGGGCACTGAAAACCCTTGTCCACATTCCTTGGACTCTCTCTGAAACAGGATCTAGGAGGGTGAGCAAAAAGGGGGGACAAAAAGGTGGAAGCATCTTGTCAAGGAGCTTTGAGGCTGTGCAGGGAAGAATCCAGCATTCACTGGGCTGGAAAGGGCAAAGAGCTGCACATGCTAACTAACTAGCTGTCCCCTAACTAACATCCCGATGAGCAAGACTGGCAAACTGGTAACAACAGACGAGGAGAAGGCTGAGGTGCTCGACAACTTTTTTGCCTCAATTTTCACCGGCAACCTCTCTTCCCACACCTCTCAAGTGGATGGACCTCAAGGCAGGGACTGGCGGTGAAAAGTCCCTCCCACTGTAAGAGAAGATCAGGTTCATGACCACCTGAGGAAACCAAATGTACATAAGTATGGGACCTGATGAGATGCATCCCAGAGTCCTCAGGGAATTGGCTGATGTAGTTGCCAAGCCATTCTCCATCATATCTGAAAAGTCACAGCAGTCAGGTGAAGTCCCTGGGGACTGGGAAAAGGGAAACATTGCACCCGTTTTTAAGAAGGAGGACCCTGGGAATTACTGACCTGTCAGCCTCACCTCTGTGCCTGGGAATATCATGGAGCAGATCCTCCTAGAAGCTATGCTGAGGCACATGGACAACAGGGAGGTGATTGGAGACAGCCAGCATGACTTCACTAAGGGCAATTCCTGGCTCACCAACCTAGTGGCCTTCTATGATGGAGTGACTACATCAGTGAACAAGGGAAGAGCTATGGATATCATCTATCTGGACTTCTGTAAGGCCTTTGACACGGTCCCCCCCCAACATCCTTCTCTCTAAACTGAACAGATATGGATTTGATGGGTGGACTATTTGGTGGATGAGGAATTGGTTGGATGGTCACATCCAGAGGGTAGTGGTCAACAGCTCAGTGTCCAGATGGAGATGGGTAACAAGTGGTGTCCCTCAGGGGTCCATACTGGGACCAGTACTGTTTAATATCCTCATCAATGACATAGACAGTGGGATCGAGTGCACCCTCAGCAAGTTTGCAGATGACACCAAGCTGAGTGGTGCAGTGGACACACCTGAGGGACGGGATGCCATCCAGAGGGACCTGGACAAGCTCAAGAAGTGGGCCCGGGCAAACCTCATGTGGTTCAACAAGGCCAAGCTCAGGGTCCTGTACCTGGGTCAGGGCAACCCCCGGTATCAATACAGGCTGGGGGATGAAGGGATTGAGAGCAGCCCTGCCGAGAAGGACTTGGGGGTACTGGTGGATGAAAAGCTGGACATGAGCCAGCAACGTGCACTCACAGCCCAGAAGGCCAACCGTATCCTGGGCTGCATCAAAAGAAGCGTGGCCAGCAGGTCAAGGGAGGTGATTCTGCCCCTCTGCTCTGGTGAGACCCCACCTGGAGTATTGTGTCCAGCTCTGGAGCCCCCAACACAAGAAGGACATGGACCTGCTGGAGGGGGTCCAGAGGAGGGCCACAAAAATGATCAGAGGACTGGAGCACCCCTCCTACGAAGGCAGACCGAGAGAGTTGGGGTTGTTCAGCCTGGAGAAGAGAAGGCTCCAGGGAGACCTTATTGCAGCCTTTCAGTACTTAAACAGGGCTTATAAGAATGATGGGGATAAACTTTTTAGCAGGGCCTCTTGCAATAGGACAAGGGGTAATGGTTTTAGACTAAAAGAGGGGAGATTTAGACTAGACACAAGGAAGAAACTTTTTACGATGAGGGTGGTGAAACACTGGAACAGGTTGCCCAGAGAGGTAGTAGAAGTCCCATCCCTGGAAACATTCAAGGTCAGGTTGGATGGGGCTCTGATCCAGTTGAAGATGTCCCTGCTCATTGCAGGGGGGTTGGACTAGATGGCCTTTAAAGGTCCCTTCCAACCCAAACTATTCTATGATTCTATGTCAGCTGACTTAAATCTGCATTTTTGGTGAAATGAAGTTGCAATTGGATTTTTGCCCGTGTTTATTAATCACTCCTTACAGAACTAAATTCATACTCTTTATCATCACAGTTTATAGTGGCAAAACTAAACAGAAAGATCTAAGCAGTGTTTCTTGCCGAAGAGAGGACAATCTTAGAGCAAGGACTGCATTTCAAGAGACCTTAGGGCTCTGATGGACGGCTTGCCCGGTGCTTAGCAATGGTGCCAGCTGTTTGCCTCTGCTTATGGTTTCCATCTACCGAGTGGACACTGAAAACAGCTCAACTTCAGCCTGACATAGCAGGATGAACATCTATCAGTTAGAGTTTACGTTAAAAAAACATCAGTCTTGAATCTGCCAAGGTGAGAAGCCAACGCATGTTCACTTCAGCCATCCCTGCTCCATACATGATAACTCCCAGCAGAGGAAAAGGGCAGGGTTGGAAGGGATGTTACTGGTTTAAATGCTCCAGCAAGAATTCTTCTACCAGTGCCCTTGTCTTTCAAACCACGCTTCTTTATCTCTGCATGATCAAGGACTACGTTGACTTTTCCAGGACTGAGTACTGCTGAGCAAAAAAAAAAAAAAAAAAAAGGCAAACCTAATTTCACCACTTTTATGAAAGTTAATTATGTAAATCAAAACCAAGAAATGCCCCTTCAAAGCTCATAAAGAAAAAAATGGGGCCAGATACCCTGAAAAGAGCAAAATAAATCAGAGATAGTCAAAAACTTCCCCAAGCCCAGAAGAAATTTTTCATTGGGGTCAAGCTTGGTGAGCTGGTCCCTGATCCGCACTTTCTTTGTGGCACAGGTAGACACAACAAAGAATCTCGGCCTTCCACTTTTGCAGGCCATCAGGAGACAAAGGGATTTCACCAAATGTTGCACGTATGTGCATGTGTGTGTGCGTGCCCTATTGGGTGCTGTTAATATATCATTACTTAGTATAACTGATAAGGTAGATTTCCCAAGACCTCCCTAAAGATCTTCTGGATAACATACATAACGAAGGTCTGTATTACTTCTGTAGCACTTCTAGACCTACTGACTGTTATTAAGAGAAAATATACTCTGCAGTCACAACACGTGTGTCAAAATCAACACAAAGGATTCTCCCCCCCATATATGAGCAAATATTTTTCTGTCAGTTAATGCAAATCTGTGATTTGTACCAAATATTTTCTTCACCCATGTTCCATAAGGTTTGTATTTGAATGGAAAACATATGCAAGATGCTTGCATGTTCTAGTAAAATATATTCATGGATATGAACTTCTGTGTAATATAAATTAGAAATGTGTTGTGTACCCTAGTCCAATTAATATGTTACTAGAACCTGAAGATGTAAAGAGCTCACATGTAAAAATAACTGCAGATGAGAAAAATAAAAATCATACACATTACAAAAATTCTTAATATATAAATAGCAGCTGATTATGCACAGACTGAAAACTTATACTCCCAATTTCACATAAGTAATGTATTTTAAAATAAATATTGTATCTAGTAGTCCTTTTTACATAGTATTTATATTCCATGTATACATTTACATGTGTAAATACAGCCTGCATGTTTGTGTGTGTACGTGCATTCGTGCGCGTGTCACAAATTCTGCTAAATGTTGTTCTCTAACATAAATCCACCTGCTTCAATGGCTTGATAGACCTCTGAGAGAATGAAGAAACAACCCCATTATATATATATTCAAAGTGTGCGCGTTCTGTTCTTACTCCTCTTTCCTGCTGAACTTGTTCAGACGCTCACCCGGCAGTGCGGATCCGCACCGTTCGTATCTACGAAGAAGCTGCCGATGCTGTGAGCAGACAGCAGCATTGTTCTAGACCTCAGCTCTATAAATATTTGGCTTCGGGACTGTAGCATCACGTATGTTTGCACAGTGTAAAAGGTACTAAAAACTGAGCACTCCGTCAAAGGTCACAAGCCATGGGGTGAGGGCAGCTTGTCCTACCCCGTACTGGAGGTACCAACTCTGCCAGCTCTGCAGCGTTAGAGACAGAAACGGGAAAAGATTCCTATTTCCACTGGCCTTCTCTGGACAAGGTGGGCTGGGACAACGCCCCAGGAGTTGGCTTCTTTTGGGACTGTGGTTCGAAGCGCTGCACACGCACGAGTCCCATGCCATTTTGTGTACAGCGCGGCTGCCAAATTTAGATCTTCTCTAAGTTGCAGAACAAGAACATCGTCTTCCTATTTCTACATTTCTGGCCTGGTTGAGGTAGAAGGATTTCACATTCAAGTCGCGCTGCGTTCACACCCCAACCTGTAATCAAAAGTCAGAATGTTGAAAAAAAGGCACGGGACAAAAATACTCCGCAGCAGCCAAATGCATAAACGCAAGAGCAGTTCTGACAATGTAGTTTTTAAACATTTCATAAAAATGTTATTCATTACCGCCTGGAGTAAGATTTCACGGCACGTTATTATATTCTGAAGTAGTTACCACTTTTTGTTACTGATCCGGGTTGGTGAAACAGCACTCCAGCCTTGATTCCCCGGGCTTAGGTAACCGAGCGGTGAGTGGAAACCTGCGAGTCCTCTATTCAGTTTGGTAAACACGGGCTTGTCTGTCACTTCTCATTGTTCCTCTTCAAAGTACAGTCGCCACCTTATCTGGCAACAGCTTTCTTGAAGAGTGCTGCTCATGTGAAATAATCTTTCACCGCTGAGGCCAGCGTTTCCCTAACACAAGAAGAAACATTTATCTTGCTGTTAATGGTTAATTAATTTTGAAAATGTATATTACAACACAATAAAAAAAAAAAAAAAGCCAAGCCGGACAATGAAGCAAAATGTCCCTTCCTCAAATTGACTCCTATTTAGTTCTTCCAATGTCATCCAAAACACAGATAACTTTTCTTTCATGAATTGTTCTCCTGAATGATTTATACATGTTGTGTTATCTGAGGCCCTTTCCAGATCCCCTTGTGGTTTCAGCCAGCCATCAGCTGCATAATTGTTAATTTTAACACTATAAAAGGTTCTGATGCCGAAGAGATAAAGCGTCGGAGGAAGAATTAATTGAAATGTATCTTCCAATCACACTGGTTCCCTACTTCCAGTTCCACAAAAATTATACATTGGATTCGAGGTTAAAATAAATTTACATTTGTGCTACCCATAAAGCTTTCGGACTAGTAGAAAATAGATAAGTTAATTGTTTCTAAAACCCATAAAGGGTTTACCCTGAGAATAATTCAGGGCAGTCTCCTGTTCATAGCCCACAGCACTGTGAGCAGCCGGATGGAGGATTCTTCCCAAGCTACTGCAGACATAATTGGTCAGGAGATATGTGACAGGAGTCTTTTACAACGGCAGGTGATAGACTGACAGAAAAGGAGCTCAAGCTCCACCAGTATTTAATCTGGATATTAAACACTCTATGCTTCCTAGAGCTACTAATACTTTTTTTTCCCAATGTTTACTCTCTGCCTGTATGCTTCAAGAGAAGTATTATGAGGTAAAGCTAACAGGTTTTGATTCTTTCATTTACATTTTTATTATAAATATATAAATACATACAAAACGCTCAAAATTACTTTTAAAGGCTATTTGGAGGAACACTGTTGGGGCAAACGAATTCAGAGATCATGGGATTTGTATTTAGTTTATGCTTAGACAACTGTAAAAGGCCATCCTCGTTTAACTGAGGACCCCAAAATAGGCTAAGAATACCGGCTGTATCCCTGTTAAGCCTTTGTTTGAACGCTATCACTATTAACAAATGTCTTTTGCCAGGTTCTTTACAAATGGGCTTTCCCTGCATACTGTGTATGTTTTCGGGGTGCAGAGGAGAGTAAAAAGAGGCAACAATGTCCGACGCTTTACTGCTTCACCCTCTGTTCACACGGGGTGGGAAGCTGCGTCAGAGCACCAGCTTCTCACCTGTAAAAACCCCAGTTCAGACCCTGCACAGGGCAAAAATTGTGGAGGTTTCATCTCAGAACTCAGCACATGTTTGCCCACACAGTAAAGACACCGCATTTCTGCCGTAAGCAGATACAGAGTAAAAACAGCAACAAACTGAGATGAAGGGGGACTGGGAGAAGCTGGGAGGGAAAGCTTGCGCAGCACCTGCCCACACTGTGCTTGGATTCAGTCCATTTCGTGAGTCCTACTTTCATGAATACCAAATTCAACAAATACACTGTAAGAAAAGACCGGTATTAGAATCTGCTTTATGCTAAGATGTATTATCACTTGAAGAACATTTTATTGCTTAGTAAAATACTCAATATTTTCCCTCAATATTAGGTGTCTCACAGAAAATAATAGCATGTTAGTTGTTTCAAGTCACAGAGCAAACGTAAGGATTATGCATCTATAATTTTAGGACACAAAGGCACAGAGCCCCAAAGCAAACTAAGATGCCAACTGAGCTGAGAACATACTTAGATATTACACAGCATATTGTATTAAGAACATAAGAGCGTCGTCAAAAGCTCTCCTCAGCAAAGCTCAAGTATGGCATACAGGGCCAGAAATGGGCAAAGTTTAGTCATTATGATTCATGGAAAATAATTCTCATTTCTCAACAATCCATGTCTTTAATTGCATTTTCTGTATAAGCTGAATGTAGGTAGGTAGAACTGTAGGCAGAACTACAATGCAGCAACAGAGCACCAATGATTTTCTAAGCCTGGGATATTGGGTATTTAATTTTGCTTTTAAATCCATACTGTAGCGGGCACTTATGCACACAATAGAAAAGGAGATATGTCCCAATCAGTTTATAAGATAGTACGAAGAAAATGCATAATAGAGCAACCAGATACATATAAATAGAATAATACAAAGAAATCTAATCTACTGCAAAGCTATAATTCAATCCTTCTGCAACACAAGTGCAAAGCTAAACTGGCTTATGAATAGCACGAGAATCCATATAGCCAGAACTATATAACCTATGTCAGATCAAAAACCTTGAATTATTGTTCATCACTGTTATTTCATTTTAATAAAAAAAAAGAAAAAAATCTAATGACTATGTCAAGAAATAAGCATTATTAAATTATAATTATGTACTGAGCACATATGAGAAATGATAAGGTTCATATGCTGCTCTTTCCACCCTCCCTTTCTCCCTCCTCCTTATCCCTTTCTTTTTTTCTCTGTATGTTTATGTGTTCATGTTAGAGGTGGGGAGAAATGAATATTGAACACGGGAGGCAAATTCCAGCCTGGCTTACATCTTGTGCAATTCTCCTGATTTCAGGTCAGTAGGGATTTGTCTCATACCTTTTGACCCGAACACTCAATTGAAGTTCAGGGTCTTGTGAGTTTTTTTCCTTTAGAAAGAGAAATTTCAAATGGAATCAGATCTCTCTGATAAAACCTATTTATTTACAAAGACTTTATGAAGTCCCACTTCCCTGAGCATGGAAAGATTCAAGTATTCAGCTCGAAGACTTCCTTTCCAGTTTTTTTCTGATGGCCACAGCCTTAGCATTGTGTTTAGGGTCTATCTCATTTTTCTGTATTTATTCTTGTGGAGCTTTTCTTTCCCTCTTACACACACACACAGAGGCATACGTACACATCCCGCTCCATTAAAAACAATAGTCAGCCAAATCCCTCTCCTACCCCATTCAGCCTGTGCCGCCTGTGTATGTGCTGTGGTTTTGAACAGTAACATATGCTTTTGTTTGGGGTGGAGGTCGCTATTATTTCATAAAGCAGCTTAACTGTTTCTTACAGCTGTGTTAAAAGAAGATAGTGGTTACGCCCTTAGCTTCAATGACATTGCACCCAACCCACAACACAAGGAATGTAACTCAGGATAGGGTATAGTCTAAGATGCGAGAGACAAATGAGTGCTGTCAGAGATGTAGAACGAGTATTTTTACATAATTGACATAGTATATGACAATTAGTTTGAAGAACTAAACATCATTCAACATAAATAAAGACCATCGTCTGCAAACTGCTTTGGAGATCACCGATAGAAATGCTACTTGACGGTGCGCTCCGTCCCTCTGGAGCAGCTGATGGAGTGCTCTGCCTCAGCCCCTGGCCATTGCTCCACGGCTGCTGCAAGACACAGGCACCGGGACAATGAACGTGTTGAGCCACACCTGGAAGAGCTAGGAAGGACAGCTATAACTCTAATCAAGAATAAATACGTGTGCTTTGTCTAACAGGGTACAGTTGAGAAAAGAGTCTTGAATGATCTGAGGCTGTAAGATTAATGCACATAAATCACTTTGCATTAAACCCTCATGTGGATGCCCTCATTCATTTTCTAGAATAAACTCCTGTAGGGTTTCATGTTGAAGCTGAAGGACTAAGCAGCAGTGAAATCACGTCATTTCACTTCTAAATAGGAGCACCTGTGTGTAAGTTTTAGAAACCTCAACTTTGTATCTTTGCTTACACTATCTTAATGTCCTATATGAACACATAGCAATTTTTTTTTCCTAATTTGTTGAAAGGTTGCATTCAAGATCAAAGTGATTTCTTCATGGACACAAATACATATTATGGACAGGTTTATCTTGTTGAGGTGGAGAACCTATTTTAATAGTCTGTCCTTGAAAGCTAATGCTTCCAGTTCGGTTTTGGGTGCCACTGATAAAGGTTGTAATGCAGCTTAGATATCTGTGCTTCTTAAATTTGTTGTCATTTTTATCAAGGCAAATAATCTTGAAGGACTATTTGTGGTTTCATCAATGTTAGAGACAATGAGACAAATTGTCGACTAAGATAAACAAATGTGGTGCCAGGGATTTCTCCACAGAAATTTGCCAGCTCAGCGGGGATCTGGTCCAACCTTCGGACACATAGGCTATTAATGAAACACTCAATCATTAAGATATATGAAGCTATAGCAATTTTCCTGCAACAGGTTTCAGTGCTGTGGGTAAGTGTGTTCTTCTCTGATGGGCTTATTTAATTCTGGAAAGGTGTCTAGGAGAGTCAGGAGGAGCTGGAAGCTTGGAATTGCACATGGATCGGAGGACTTTGAAGAGCCCAAGGAGCTCATGGGGAGAGAGGTGTGGGAAGCTGAGTATCACGAGTTTGGGTGTGACTACAATGCGACCAGGAGCCTGGAGCTTTGGCGATCTGTTTGTGAGGACGGTGAGGAATGACATTAGGAGAGCTTCACCCCCCTTGCTCCCATCGGTTCCTGCATATCTAGTCTCAAAACCAAGCGGTCGCCAGAGACTTGTGAGCTAGCAGAGTGAGAGCGCAAGGAGCGAGGGAAGGAGCCTCTTTGGACCTTCTACCTGTGCCACCACTGCCCCTGCTGGCTGGCCATACTACTGCAGTGGAAACTCTCCTGCCCGTCTGCTGGGTGAGAGAAACTCTGGTTAGGGCTGGGATGGACATAGAAGTCATACATGGATTTTTCCTTCTTCATTTGCAGAGGTAAAAGGCAAGCTTCAGGCTCCACTCATGCCTTGTTGATGCTCCGGGCCAGATCCCATTGACTGAGAAAGCCTGTTACAGGCTGCTGTGTAATGGCCTTACACATTGATAATCACTGATAAACCAACTTCAAAAACCTTTCTCCAATATTTCATTGTCATAAGTAAACATAGTATACAAACAAACTGCCAGTGAAGACAGACCTATGCCAAATCCATCTGATTTTGAAATACTATGTGTTGGCTGCAGAGCAAAAAACCGAAAGGCTTAATTCCTCCCACCACGGCAGCTGTGAAATCATGGTCAGCAGGACTGCTGAGGACGGCGAGCAGCTTTGTGAGCTGGTGGCGGTGGTGTTTCTATCTCAAAGGAGCATTTAACTTTGTGATAACTCTGACTGTGGTCCAACGTTATCCCCTCTAAGAGGGTAAATGTGGTGCCTTCCTTGTGTGAATTTCAGTAACTGGCACATTGGGTGAGTTTTCACAAGTGGGTTACGCTGATCTCAGACTGTGCTGCTGCTGAAACAGAAGGTCCCATCCTTCTCTTTATCATCTTTCCACTGCCTCTCATTCACCAGCATTAGCAAACAAATGGGTGTTTGTGTGACTGGTGAAAACTAGTGTTTTCTTTCTTTTGGGGATGCTTGGTTTCTAGCCAGATCAGCCAACTGATCTGACCACAGCTTTCAGTGCTGGTGCAGAGCAGGAGGAGATGGGTTCTGGAAGGAAGGCTCTGGGAACGCCTGTGTGTCCTCAAACTATAGGACATCAGGCATCCTTCAGGGATGTATTAAATCCTTTTCTGGCAATGATGTTTTCTTTGAAGAATGAGTTTCCAGTTTCAACCTCAGCGCTGCTGTATCTAGACTCCGATCTTCCTTTTGGAACGAGACTGGAAGCATTTGCAGTGACATTGGGTGGCATCGCAGTGTGTCTCGTATGCGCTGCCCTGACATTCCGCCAGAAGCCTCACCGGTGCGGAGTGCGGCTGTCCAGTTCAAGGAGGGGAACGCTTGTATGTTCAGACCAGCATCGGACTCAGTTCTAGGCTTCAGTAGGAAATACTCATTTTAGCGGGTGCGCGTTGGGTGCAGTTGTTCCTGGTTAACTCAGGGACAGCTGCTCTCTTTGTACCGAAGAGCCTGGAGAAGATACTGTCTAAAAATCCTATGGGTAGGTTGGAGGCAGGCCCATTCAGTGAGGCATCCCTACTGATATCGCTTTGAAATTCACTTTGTTATTTACCTCCTCTTCTACCTGCCAGAGTTGAGATTTGTTGGTCCTTGCATAACTCGGCAAGGCTTGTTTTTGCAGGCTTTTCCTGGATGAAAAGAAGGAACGATAGCAGAGCGCCGTGGAACAGTCCTGGCTGGGGGTGTGAGGCGAGACGGGGAAAGAGGACAAATTCCCACCCCAATGTTTTGTCCAACCCGTGAAGTTTGTCCAGCCAGCCATAGCCTGGGACCAGCTCTGTATTTGAATTAGACCAATTTAAATAAATAAGCATTAAAGAACAACAATCACCTGAGCCCTGATTCCCGACCAATGCAGAAATGCGTTTGTTATCTACACAGAACTATCTGGTTGGGTTGTTTGTGTCAGCTGAATATAATACCTGGCGTGTTCACACCCAGCTATTTACATCTCTATGTTAAGATCCAGGAGCATGTAAACTACAGAGGAATCATGCTTAAATTAACTGTGCTTAGCTTCCTCAACAGAGGAGACGGGGGGAAAAATACAGAAGAGAAGAAAAGCAAAATTTTCTCGTATAATTTTATCTCTGAATACCCCTACAGATCAAATACCCACTGAATTATTTCTGATTTCTTGTTAGAATAATCACATGCGCACAAATACACTAAGAATAAAGTTTCAGTGAGTTTTGTATTGTTAGACTTCCCATATCCCGCATTCCCCATCGTGTTCAGTCCTGTGTAGATAGTTATAGTAATGATCTTTTATTAACTTGGCTGGAATAACTGCCATGACTCTCAATAATGACATTAGTGTTTAGGTATTTGTATGTCTAAGCACTTACATAAGTAATCATATCACAATGTCAACTTATTGTACTTATTATTTTGCAAATGTTACAACCGCCACCTCCTGTTAAACACAAAAAGAAAAAGAAAAAAAAAAAAGAAGAAGAAGAAAAACGTCAGAGTGCCTGAAGGAATCCTGCCGGTTTTAATTTATTGTTTTGTCTTAAACTCTCTGTGCTGTGAGCCAAAATAAACTAATTGCATCTACACTTTGAGGTAAAACTCTCCTGTTAAACTCATCTCTACCTCTAAGAAAACGAAAACATCCATAAGCATAGCTGTGTTTGAAAGGATTGCAGTAACACACACGGCAGGCAAAGGGAAAGGGATCTGTTCTTCTGAAGGAAAAGGATTATGTACTTTCAGTCTTTCCAGCGACGGTAGGAACTGAAAGTGCAACAGACTCCTCACCTTTAAGATAACCGGTCACGCCATTAAACAGGGAGAGAGACAGGCAGAGGGGAGGTGACTGGCAACAAACTGGTTTCACGAACTGGCCTTTTACCTAGGAAGACCCGAACTCAACAGCGAAGTCGCGAAAGGGTTGGTTTGGCCAATTTAATTTCCCGCCTGCCTCCAACGAACCTGGGAGGCAGCTTGGGAGAGCCCATGTATTTCAGCGGGCTTTGAGTGAGGTCTTTAGAGAATAACGTATGCTTTCTCTATTTGCTGTGTCCAAGATCTCTGGGTTTTTTACAGCAAACAAGTATACTATTTTTTATTTTCTATCTACCTATCACACACAGAAAACCTGGGAAAAAAAAAACTCTTGTAATAATCCTACTGCAGAACATCCCAGCATTAACGCTGATGTGGATCGTACAGAGGTGCTTTACACTTTACGTGTCTATGTAAAGACCAGGAGAAGAAAAGGACACCAGTTTCACATTTTCCATGAGGCAACAGGAACATTTCCATCCATTTTATTAGGCTGGGGTCATACCTTGTGTTTGTGTTTCCATGAACTATGCTTTAAAGTATGGCTCCACTGAAAGATAACAGCTTTATTGCTGTTTTTACCAGGGTCACTATTTCAAATGAAGCAAGTGAAAGCACATGGTGTTTCATCGGTCAAGCACAGGTACTGCTATTGCTTTGTTGTACAGCTGTATTAGCATATCTAATAGGTATACTTGCAGCATTTTTATAGGATTATAGCAATAGAGAAGATTATTCATTAATTCCATTTTTTTCCTGGAATTTAACAACTTTGGTAAACTACTTTTCAAAAAGAAGGGCTCTTAAAACACGCTTTTAAAAAAGGAAGTTTTGGGGGTGAAAAGCAGAGGTAGTACATCTTGGGGCTAAGATGTGCTTCTTGTCTTTCTGAGTGTTGCAAAAGAAAGATATGGCACTCCTGACAGTTCAGCAAAAGACCATGGCTAGGCCACCCACAAGTTTTCGTTTTAGCACCATCTCCAGCTGCTTTCTCTTACACAAAGGCTACGTGCACTAGAGCAAGTCCCTGTGAGGTAAGCTAGACCATAAATTCATAGTACATCATCTACACCATTGTAACTGCAACTTACAGTGCATGTGAGATGGTTTGCACTTTTTTCCTCTGAAGGATAATTTCCAGCTATTTTCCTTCCTTCATCCCGAGTTTACCACGCACATAGGCACTTATCGTTGAGGAGCTACATGGGCATGTTCACATACCAGGTTACCTCACAGAAACTTGTTCAGGTAATTCCTAGCCCAGCAGGACTGGGCTCTGTTTGCAAAATGGAGTAAAGATCCAGATAAATCCAAGAAAACTGAACTTTATATAGTCTTTGTTATAACCATTGTTTAACCATCCTACTTGGAAAAGAGTTGAGGCATTAAAAAACTGGAGGGGGTGAACAAGAAACAATGCAACAATCTGTTTCTATCATAAAGCATAAATGTGCTTTGGGCTGATTCCATTCAGAGTATACAGATATTTGCAAGGAATTTAGGGCATAAAATCCCATTGAATCTCCTTGAGGAAATTAAAATCAGTGGAAATTAGGCAGCCTCACACTTTAGAAGATCTGTGCTTAATTCTTTTTAGGTCTTTTAGAAGATCCAAGTCTGAATTATTTACTTTCTGGACAAATGAGTATTTTTGGCATGACCTTCTTCATACTCTATAAACAACATCTGATAAAATGTAAGAAAAAGATGATGAGAGAACTGAAACCCAAAAGAACTCCTTCTGGAAATTTTGATTTTATTTTTACCACTGAATTGAAAAGGTGTCCCCAAGAACACTGCAAAACTCCTTGCTCTTTTATAGATCTATTGCTTAATGTGTGTTCTGCTCTCTTATTCTTTCTATAGAATCAGTAACAAAAGTCCGATTTTTCAATATGAAATATTAATGAAAAACGCCTTTATCTTTTACATCACTGCTAATAAGCATCCTCACATGGGAGAATATTACGGAATAAAATAAAATGTCTGTAAAAGGTTACAAACGTCCTTGCATACTACAGGCAAAGATACCCTAAACAAATTTTATACGCCAAGGGCCAAATTTGTCACTGATTTGGTACACCATTGACAATTTTTTGCCAGTACTATCGAACAATGGTGACCCTTCATTTTTTCATGCTGTGTAGCACAATGCAATTCAAATAACTTTCATCAAAATTTTAATATAAATTATAATACAATAATTTATAGAGTTAAATATTATAATTCTAGATCTAGGGAACACAGCTGGAAGAGAAACTCGGGTAGAAGAGATGCAGAAAATGTGTTTTCAGCAGAGATTTGAAACAAAATAGAAAGGTGATAAAGGGGAGAAAAAAAAAGCAAAGTCATGTCAGGAACAGGACTTCTCACAGACGGTGACAAAATAGTGCTAAGAAGAAAGAGGAGGCCAGTGCCAACTAAACCGGACACACACACAAAAAAAAGAAACCAATTTCTTCAGCATGTCGATGGAAGACATGCTCATGCAGGAGCATTTCGGCAAGGGGGCAGGGTGGCGGCGGCGGTGCGGGTCACACGCGTGGGGAGGAGAGGAACGGCGGAGACGCGGGCTGGGAACCAGCAGAACGTCTGGGCTCTGAAGAGCGAAAAGGATCGCATGAGGAACTGGGTTACAGTTGATCCTTCCCAAGTCATAGACCCATACAAAGCCAGGCAGAAGAAAACTCCTGTCCTAGGGCTTTGTCGCTCTCGCCAAATTAGTCTCACCTGTTCCTAACATCCCTCAGTGTTCCCCCAGCCCCCCCAGGCAAGGGGAGGCTCTGTGTATCTATCATCGCTATTTGCAGCTTGCTTTTTCCCAGCGTTTAACTTGAATTCGCATCCTAAGATCATTACCTCTTGTCTATCCCCACAAACACGATTTAATCCCCTCGTCTTCGCATTTACCTTTTACACCCTTAAAGACCATTTTGTCTCCTAAGTCTTCTCCTCTCCAGATTAAGTAACAACACTGCTTTCAGTCTTTTCTTGTAAACCACATTTTTCAGACCTCTGATCAATCTTGCTGCATTCTGTCCAATGACTCCGCATCTTTCTTGAAGCCCAGTACTGGACAAAATACTCCATCAGAAGCCTTTATGATGCTGAAGAAGTAAAAGAGCTCAGTGTTGCATAGCTCTAATTATTATTATTAGTCTGTTTGTTTATTGTGAGATGATTATACACACCTGTCAAGCGTTCATAAGGACAAGTTATTCAAAATAATAGATTACTTTGTAAAAAAGAGAAAAAATTCTAATTTTAGATATGAAAAAACGTTGTCTAACAATTATTATTATTGAAACTATACACTTAAGTGGAAAAAAAAAATCTAGCCAATGTTTATCACAGTAAGATTTAACTATTCAACTGACTTCAGAAAATGAGGATCATTTCTGTTCAATGTCCATGCCAAGGGAAGCCATTATATATCCTTCTGTGGAAAATGAAAAGCCTGTTGTGAGGATAAGGCAAAGCCTAGCAGAATCCCAAAAGCTGTGGTAGGATGGGGGCCAGGCAACCGCAAACTTCCCGGTCCCTGCTTTTAGACTACCTGTGCCAAAAGATAGTCACAGAGCACCCACGAAGTGGAGGGACTCCTTTCCCAGCAGAACATTCACGCATTTTCTACCCTCAGGGAGAAAATCTCATCCTGAAGCACCTAAAATAAGTGGATACAAAAAGTGGAATTGTCAGCTGTCTGAATCAAGAACACTAAATATCGTCCATTTTATGCTATCGGGGTCTAGTTGATCCAGGCTGAGCTAGACTCTTTGCAGACCACACTCCCCTTGGCAGCTGAAGAGCCTCTTCCAGTTTGGTCTCATCTGAAACTGCTCCTCAATGGAAGCCAAAGCGTGTTGAGCGAGCACAGTGAAGAGATGTGCTTGGAAAGCTGTGGCACTGTTGATCTGAGCCAAAAATGCAGGTGCAGGTACTAATGTAGGTGTGGGGTGTAGGTGTAGGCACCCTCTAGGTTTAACTCGTCTGATCACTAGAACTGGCTCGTGACCATTAGCTTTGAACTTTGCTGAGCGACTTGGTATTAAAGAACAGACATTTGGATTCCTCCTAACCAAAGAGAACCCAGAAATTCGCCATTCTTACAGATAGGCAAGACACTGCCCATAAAGAAGTAAGGGCCATGAATTTCTGTCCAGAAAGAGACATAAATTCTTTCCATTACAAGTCTCCATTCCCTATTTGTTTGTAGTCAATTAAAAAGCCATTATAATCAGAAGGCAAACAGCAAAGGCTTATGCTTAGCTTTTCTTCGGAGGGGAATGGCCCAGACATTTAACTCTGGTCTTCTTTTTGGTCTCCTTGTGTGCACTTACAAACCCTGAAGTGCCTGTCAAAGGTTTTCAAACCACAATCTTATCCAGTGAAATCGAAGACCTTGTCTTCAAAATTGCGTGGATTTTTTGGGACCTGTCTAGCACCCATGACTAGTGAAACAACTAGTGTGGTTTATGGTTATGAATCATCCTTGAACAAAACTAGACTAGTCATTAAAACGTATTTATTCCAGGAAAAAAAAAATCCTCTATGCCTGCTGGACAGCCCTAAGAAGTGAAACAAGATGATCATTGTCAGTGTAAAATTTCAATTGAATTTAGATGTAAAAATCTTCAGAGATCTCTCTCCCTCTGAAAAGATCTCTTGGTTGAAAAGCTTCCTGATCTACTCCAAGAACATCCAATCTAATTTACCTTTCCACAGTGAGGATCCCTTTGCAGAACGGTCTCCTGCCCACTAGATGAGAGGGCACTCAGCCCTCACTCTTTGGCTGTCCACTGGACGACAGAAAAGGTGAATGAATGGGTCGGAAGGGAGGCGAGCGAGAGCAGCCTAGGATGCGGGGACATCAGTTAAGGATTCCTGAGCTTTGTCCAGGGACTGGCGACATTTTAAGAGCTTGTGAATATAAAGAAGTAGAAGACACCAAAAAGCAAGGCTCGCCTTTCCTAACAGTGAACTATAAAACCACACTATACGGTCCGTACAAGGCAGTGACACCACAACGTTAACGTCCATTTCTTCGGAAAAAGGAACCATGAGCACCACTCATCTCCTTTGAAGAAAAGCTATAGGCGATTGCTCAAACAGGAAAACTTGGACCCTGGACAGCCAGCAGTCTCCATCCATATCAGCTCTGATTTCATCACGCGAGGGAGGGGACGCTTACACATCCGCATTACTTGATGAGCTTTAGGAAGTAGCTCCTTGTGCTCGAGAGGTATTTAGCTGCCCTTTCTGGAACATCCAAGCCTGCCCAGGAACTCTGTAGCGAGACTAATTCTCGACTTCACATCCCCAGACGGGGACTAGTCATCCAGCAGTCAGGGACTAGTATGTAACCACCCAGCTCCTTCTTTTTTTGTTCTAAAACTTCCTTGTCTGCTGTTCCGATCGCTCTTCCCAGGCTGCACAACCACTGCAAGGCTAACAGGATTAAAAAGCAGCAAAAAATTGAGCCATTAAAGTACATAAAAATACCTTGGATTACAAATGGAGTGCATGCAGATTAGATAAATTTCATCTAGTCTCTTAGCAAACCGGAACAGGTTGCCTTTTAAACTTTTCTTTATGGCTAAAAGTAGTAAGGACCCCGTCACCACCCTCTGCTCAGAACTGCCACTGGCGCTTGTGTGAGATCTAGGTCTGGTGTTCCTGCAAGAGCAACCCCGGTGTCCTGAAGCACAGAGACAAAGATTGGGGGTTGCTTTTCAAATAATAGCACATTAAATCACACCAAAAAAGTAGAACATATTCTACCCTTACCGAAATCATCACATTTAATTTTCAAGAAAGCACAGGACTTCTCTAAGCTTCCCAAACTAGTAAAAACTTTGTTAATTCTCTTTTAACTTAAAATAGCAAACCCAATAAACCAATGTTTTTATTATAAAAAGTTTACTCTCCAGCTGAGCGTTTGAGTGCCAAGTTCCATCCAGAATCACACTTTCACAGCCAAATTAGAAACTATAAACTTAGAAACCAGCGTTTTACGATAGAATCCTTTGCCAGGCACTTCACTAGAGCTTGGGCTACCAGCTGCTCTAATAATAAGCGAATGTTATTGAAAAATAATAATACCGAGCATTTGGAAGCACTCTGTAAAAGCAAATGAATGAATATAGCGTGTTATGCGCAATAAAGAGCTCACGGGGTAAAACTCCCTCTCTCGCTACAGGTGTACTCCACTTCGCGAGAGGGAAAAGACGTAGGAGCGCCCCTAAACCCGCTGAACTCCACCCCAGCGGAACAGTCAGCCTGCTGACTAGCGGCTTTGAGACACCACCGTGCCCGGCAGGCTCGGGCAGCCGGCAGTGAGGTGGCACGGGCGGCTGACGCCCTGCGCAGAGGGTTCCGAAGTTCGGGTACGGGAGCGCCGAAGCGCGCGGAGCGAGCCGTGGGAACGCCACGCGGGTCCGCAGCCGCGGGGGGCGGCGGGTCTGCCCAGCCCCGGCTCCGCTCGTCGGGCGGGGGCACGGCCGGGCGGGGGTCGCTGCCGGGCTAGCCGCTCTTCTTCGCCTCCCTTCTGGCTCTTTGACTCGCCACCTGATGATCAGGCTCCAATAAACAACAACAACAAAAAAAAATAGGAGGAAAGGAGCTTGCTTCCTCGAAACTCACTTTAAACTCGGCTTTAAAAATACGAGCAGCATCCTAAAGCTCCGTGCACCAGAGGCGAGGTGCTGTTTGGTCAGAATACGAGAAACCGGACAGTATTTGGAGTGGGACGTAACTACTTACAGTAGGTGTAAGCAACCAGGCAGAATTAACACACGGGTATCGAGAAGACAGTCTAAACCCCCCTTTAATATTTTTTTAAAGCGCTTTGATCTCGCTTGGTGGAATACAGCACTGCATTCTGGAAATTCTTGTTTAGGCTCCGTGTGATAAGGCATCTGCTCGGGTTCTCTTTTTTCCCCCGATAGCAGAAGGAAAGATTGCGCCCTTGAATTTGCATGCGTCAGGAACTGACAGGTCAAAGGCAAGTAAATCACACTATACACGATTGTATTGTTATTGTATCGATAACAACACATTATCAGAACAATTAACACACTCGCACAACTACGCGGAGATCGCAGTAGTGGTTTAACAAAAATCCAGATAAGTAACTAAACTCCGATAAAGCTTTCCCTTTTTGTGTTTGGGGATTTGAAGGCTCTCCGAGAGACTCGTGTGTGTGTGTGTGTGTGTGTGTGTGACTGCGCTGGGCAGGCAGCCGCTCCGCGCCGCACCGCGGCTGCGGATCTCCCCGCGGGGAGAACAGCCTCCTCCCCCCCGCCGTGGCTGCCTCAAACCGGGGGGACACCTGGGACCCGCCGGTCGCTCCTAATCCGAGTCCAGCCTTGCTCCAAGCGGAACTGATAAGAGTTTCCATCACTTTGTGCAAACCCTCTTGAAAGGAGATGACTGGAGCAAGGCAGACCTCCTGTAGCTGCAAGCAGCGCTGAAATAACCACGCGTGTGTGTGTGTGTGTGTGCGCGTGTGTGTGTTAGTAGCCAGTGGTTATCGTGGGGCGGGGGAACACTTTGGAAACGAGACCTTCCAATATAGTATTTCATTTGCAACTAGAAAAATATACTTGAGCCACTATTGAGACATTTATAGAGTTCAGCCTATGAAAGATTCATGTACAATAATTTACGACCCATAAATTCTATTACCGTTTTCACTATTTGGGGGACTGAACGTAATCAGAAACATGAGCAGATGAAGTCACGGGCTTGCAAATGGCGACATTTTTGGAAGACAGCAGTCCATGAGTTGGGGCGTCTTCTCTGCTGGAAGTTATGCAAGTGCTTCTTTTTAAGATCAGTTTACCTGTCGCGACTCTGTGGGCACCCGCGAGTTGGTGGTTGTGCTGTCCTCCGACACCTGCAGGGCAAATGGTGACCACTCACCCTCGGAACCTCCCCGCAGCCTGTGCCGACACCCGTGGCCGTGGCGTAGAGCCCTTCCCCACACGGTTTCCGTGGAACAGCTGCCCGGCCTGTCTGCACCTTGCTTTGCCATGTGCGTGTGTGCGGATCCAGAGCTGCAGCCCAGCGGGTTCAAGCAGCAGCAGTAGCCTTGGCGCGGCGGTACCCACGCACTGGCCCACGGGCAGAGAGTTCGTGGTGGGGTTATTCATCTGTGCAGGAACTGCCCGCCGAGGGCTTACCCATGTGCCAGCCTTGAGTGCTTCACGCGGCTCTGTCGCGACACCGGACCGTCGCAGTCCCCTTTACACCGCGCCTTGCTCTCGCACCGAGGGGTGCAGGGGCACAACCAGGGGGAGCGGGGTCGTGAGGGAAGCGGCGTGGCTGGCGTGAAGAGCGGGGAAAGAGCCTCGCTGGAGCCGAGCCCACTCGGGGGCTGAGCCCTCACTCCCCGCGCTCCGGGGGCGTTGGCGGGAGCGGGGCCGGGCGGCTCCGGGCGCCGGGGGTGCCATTGGTGGCGGCAACAGAGAGTCGCTGCTGCTTCTTCCCCCCCCGAGCACCCTCCCGTAGATGTCACTGGTTCTCACCCTGCCCATGGCGGCGGCTGGGGACGTATAAACCGCGCTCTCGCCTTCCCCTGGACTGAATTAGTCCGGGCGCTTTCCCTCTGGCACCCACGATGCGAGGGGAAGTCGATCACGCCGGCATCCGATCTGTGCGGAGAGAGCCAGGGGATTAGTCCTCGCCTCTTGGAAGTCAAACACAATAACCTTACGTTTGAGCGAGAGGAACACGAGATCGCTTCCCCCATCAAATGAGAGGAATTTGGGCAGTTGAAAACACTGGCCGCTCATCTCAGCGCGGGGAACGGCCGCCGGCGGGTTGATAACCTGACCTCCAGGGCAGAGGTACCCGCACCGGCTTCGGCCCCTCTTGGTGGGGCTCCCACCTGCGAGAAATACCCCTTCCCCGCTAAGCCGAGCCGCCAGCCAACGCCGGTAGATCTCTTAATCTCCCCGCTTTTGACAACCGATGGGAACTTTTTTTTTTTCCCCCACGGCTAAATGGATTGTAGGAGGTCAAGCGTTGGCAAGGTGGCTTTGGAGATTGAGAGAATTACGTTTAAGTAGCAGTAAATAGGTCGTAAAACACGAAGCGGGAGAAGGCGCGGCGTATAGAGGAGCCGCTCGGCATTTTACGGGACGGGCTGCCGTGGGACCGGGCAGGCTCACAGGCGGGGAGGGGGCCGGAGGGCACCCGTCGGTGGGTCGCCAGTTTAGGTTTCCTTCCAAGCGCCTCGACACGCCAGGCGGGGCGGGAGGCGGGGGTGGCGGTGGCGCGCAGAGGGGCGTTGCGGCGGTAAGGAAGGCGCGAAGCCCCGCGGCTGGAGCCGCGGCCGGAGCGGGGAGGCCGCCCCGCGGCGCCCGGGGATGGCCGGAGGATGGAGCGGGCTCCGGGGAGGCGACGGCGGGCGGCGTGGCAAACCAGTCTCTGCGCCGGCCGGACATCCCCCTCCCACGGTGATTTCCCCGCCGCCCCCCGGAGCGGGTCCGATGGGGGGCTCGGTGCCGCTCCCGGGGGAGGAGGGGAGGGGCTGCCGCGCCGCTCGTGCATCGCCCCCAGGAACCCCGGCTCCGGTTTTTCCTTAAAAGCCCGCGGGCGGCGGAGCCGTCCCGGGCAGAGCCCAGCCCGCTGCCAGCACGGGAAAGAGTTAATGGTTTATTGGAGTCGGCACTTCCACATACCACAGGGGTAAGTCAAAACCGACCCGCCGAAGTACAAACAAGGCGAGCAAGTTCACCCTGACTGACAGGCAGCCGGCGAGGAACACAGTCGGACAGCGCGGGCTGTGGGGAGTGCGAAGCGGCGTACCGAGCGGCCAAGAAAACACGCGTGGATTTCCTTGGAGCGCCACTGGACGCACGCCGCTGCCCGCGCCGGGGGCGACGGGATGCTCTCCGAGGCGGCGGGCTCTGCCCCTCGCCGCCCGCTGCACCAGCCCTCCCCAGGGATAAACTCAAAACACACCAAAACACTCCGCTGGCACCGGGCAAGCGCACCCCCCGCCCCCACGGTCCCGCGGGGGCAGCGCCGGGCACCGGCGGCGGGCGGGGCGGGACGGTGCGCGGCGGTGCGCCGCGCGCATGCGCAGGACCCGACCCCGCCCCTCCCCGACCTGCCGGGACGCGCAGGGGGCGGGGAAAGAAGCGGCCCCGCCCCTCCCGTCGCGGCGGCCCCGCCCCTGCCTGCCCGCCCTGCCCGCGGCGCGCGGCGCGGGCAGGCCGCATGCAAACATATAGGGCGGCGCGCGGCGCGGAGGCATGCAGAGCGCGCGCGTTACCTGCCGCCGCGCCGACGGGGCGAGAGGAGGGGGCGACTGCGCCGGCTGCAGACCCCACCGCGGACTTTATAACCGGGTCGGCTGCCCGCCGGGCGCAGACCGCCGAGCATTTTAATTAGGACCCCCCCTCCGCCTCCTCCCCCGCCGCCGCCTCCTCCTCCTCCTCCTCCCTCCGCCCCCCGCCGCTCCCGCCCGCCCCGCCGCCCCTCCGAGTCGGCGGCCAAGAAAACCCAGAGAGACCTGGCGGCTGCCGGAGAAGGGGGAGCCGCGCGGCAGGCGGAGCGCCCCGCAGCCCGCCCGAAACTTGGCGAAGTTTGTCCGGCGGCGGGAACCGGGAGGCCGCGGCGCCCGGCGGCCGCTTGCGACCGGCGGCCGGCGAGTATGTGCGAGGAGCTGGCGGCTCGCCGCGCCCCCGCGGGCGGAGCGGGGCGGCTGTGAGGGGGGCGGCCCGCGCCCCCGGGGCCTCCCCGCAGCGCCTGAGCCGCCGCGGACCCCGTCCCGCCCGGCCCCGCACCGCATCGCGCCGCGGCGGGCTGCCCCCCGAGCTCGGCGGGCGGCGATGGCACCGGGCGGGCTCTGACCGCCGCCCCGTCCGGGGCTCGCCGCCGCACCGGAGACCGCCGAGGAGCATCGCGCCCACAGCGAAGCGAGGACCCCCCCCGCCCCACGCCGCTCGCCTGCCGCCGA
The DNA here is from genome assembly GCA_009819775.1 of Phoenicopterus ruber ruber. Taxonomy (NCBI): domain Eukaryota; kingdom Metazoa; phylum Chordata; class Aves; order Phoenicopteriformes; family Phoenicopteridae; genus Phoenicopterus; species Phoenicopterus ruber. The sequence goes on from CM020215.1 coordinate 163,320,738, forward strand.
CTCCCGCCCTCGCCGTCGAGACTTGTCTGCGGTCCCGCCTGGACTCCGGCCGCTGCCGCTCGCGGGGAGCCCCGAGGAAGAGCCCTGGCCCGGAGTTCGGCGGCGCGGAGAGAGGCTCCGCGGCCCAGGCGGGGAGCGGCGCCCGTCCCGCCCGCGCCGCCCGCCACAGCGCCCTGACGGGGAGGTGCCGCCGCTCGGCAGCGCCCCGCGCCCGGAGCGGGGCCGCCGGGGGCCGCCGCCCCGCACCCACCGGAGCCGGTGTCGCTGCGCCGGAGCACCCGCCGAGATTGCTTTTGGAGGAGAGGAGCGCGGCGGGGGCGAGCAGGAGGAAGCAGGAGAGGCGCCCGGAGGAGGCGGCCGCCAGCGCGGGGCGGGCGGCGGCTCGCCGGGGCGGCGGGGGGACACCATGTCCAAGCCGGTGGATCACGTCAAGAGGCCCATGAACGCCTTCATGGTGTGGTCGCGGGCGCAGCGGCGGAAGATGGCCCAGGAGAACCCCAAGATGCACAACTCGGAGATCAGCAAGCGCCTGGGCGCCGAGTGGAAGCTGCTGACCGAGTCGGAGAAGCGGCCCTTCATCGACGAGGCCAAGCGGCTGCGGGCCATGCACATGAAGGAGCACCCCGACTACAAGTACCGGCCCCGGCGGAAGCCCAAGACGCTGCTCAAGAAGGACAAGTTCGCCTTCCCCGTGCCCTACGGGCTGGGCGGCGTGGCGGACCACGAGCACCCGCACGGGCTGAAGGCGGGCGGGCTGCACGGCGGCGCGGCCGGCGGGCTGGTGCCCGAGTCGCTGCTGGCCAACCCCGAGAAGGCGGCGGCCGCCGCCGCCGCCGCCGCCGCCCGCGTCTTCTTCCCCCAGTCGGCCGCCGCCGCTGCCGCCGCCGCCGCCGCTGCCGCCGCCAGCAGCCCCTACTCCCTGCTGGACCTGGGCTCCAAAATGGCCGAGATCTCCTCCTCCTCCTCTTCCTCGGGCTCGGGGCTGCCCTACGCCTCCTCGCTGGGCTACCCCGGCGCCGGCGGGGCGGGCGCCTTCCACGGGGCCGCCGCTGCCGCCGCCGCCGCCGCGGCCGCCGCCGGGGGGCACACGCACTCGCACCCGTCGCCCGGTAACCCGGGCTACATGATCCCCTGCAACTGCAGCGCCTGGCCCGGCCCGGGGCTGCAGCCGCCGCTGGCCTACATCCTCCTGCCGGGCATGGGCAAGCCCCAGCTGGACCCTTACCCCGCAGCCTACGCCGCCGCCCTATGACCCGCGGCCGGAGGATGCCCGCGCAGAGCCCCGGCGCCCGCCTAGATGGGTGCCGGTGCAGACGTGCGGCCGGTGAGGGGGCGAGCCGCCGCCGGGGCCGCGGGGGGGGGCCGCGGCAGGCGGCGGCGGGGAGCGCCGGGGCCGCCGCCGACCTGTTGCGCGTCGCCCGCCGAGGGGCGCGTCCCCGCCCGCCGCCCCGCGTAGAGCTTGTGTGTGTTGCATGCGGTCTTTGCAGATAGCCGAGCTGAAAAAGAAGAGAAAAAAAAACAAAAAAGAAAAAAAAAAAGAAGAAAAAAATATAGCCGACCCGCCCTGCCCCCAAAAGTGCTCATTCGGGACAGACCCGGGGAGCTCCGTGCCTCCGCCGGCTCCTCCTCGCCGCGCTGCTCTTTCCACGGCCGCGGGCTTTCCCCTCCCTCCGCTCCCCACGCCCCGCGCGGTGCTGCAGCACCGCCGCCGCCAAAACGAGAGGGGGGGGGGAGGAGGCGGGTGGGGAGGCCCGGGCACGGCGGGGCAGGGCGAGGTCCGGCCCCGGTAAAGGAGCGGGACGCCCTTTGCTTGGTTCGTAGCTCCTCGTGGGCCAGCGGGAGCGGGATCCGCGCCAAGAAAGAGTCGGAGGTGTGGGATGCTGCCCGTCCCCCTCCGCGCCCTGTCCCGCGTGGGTTCCTGCCGTCCGCTGCTACGGGACGCTCGCAGGCGCGGGTGGTGATTTCCACGAGAGGAAAGACGCGTGACTCTCGGTCGCCGTGTGTCCTCCCCCCCCCCCCCAGTCATTAAGTCTCACCCTCAGACTGTAAATTTGTATATCTCTGTGGAAACGTTAGATCTCTGATTGAAAACTCTGTTACTTACTTCGCCCACGGTCGATTCAGTTTTAACCTGGAAAAAAAAAAAAAAGAAAAAGAAAAGGAATGCCTTTCAAAGGGAATAAAAATATTGCGAGACCGCTCGGGAATTGCAATATTATCTAAGGTTAAATCAGACTTTTTTGTCTGAGTGATAATTATCTATTTATTATTTA